>CM053789.1:121620988-122110988 GCA_028749045.1 Cupressus sempervirens | reverse complement strand
GGTATATGTATATATAGATGTATATATATGTATATATGTATATGTACATGTACATATGTGTATATATCTATATATGTATGCATATGTGTGTGTGTGTGTGTGTGTGTGTGTGTGTCTGTGTGTGTGTCTGTGTGTGTGTGTATAGATATGTGTGTGTGTATGTGGATAGTTTATTATGAATTTAGTTTTTAAGTTTCACTGAGAATAGGTTCTCTAACCATTCAAGCATCATCTCTTTGATGCTATGAGAGAAAATAGTAAATTAGTACAAAAATATTTAGGAAATTAGTATTTATGTAACCTATCTATCAAAAAATAAATGTGTGTGTGTCTATGTATCAAGTTAGAGTGAGACATATGGCTAAGTTATAGTTAATTGTTACCTTAAAGCTTAATAAACTATGATATATTGAAACAAAATAATTGAAACCAATTCCATCCTCTAGACATTAGAGTTGAAAACCTTAACTCAAAATAATTATATCATTTTTCTTTTGAAAAAAATAATTTATGCTCATTCAAATGACTGTTACTCAAATAGAATCATTTTCCACACAAATCACTTTTTGAAGTAGAAGGAAAAATAAATACAAATTAATTTTTTTTCCAATATTATTTATAAACAATAAAAAAATTCATAAAAGACACCAATTAATATTATCTCCAATTCCTAATATTTAATCTTGGCTTTGACTTCTTACCCATAAAAAAAGAATTAGTAGAAATATTTTCTGTTTTCGAGTTCTTATTGAGAGTTTTCTTTAGTTATAATATTTTCATTGCCCTTTTTATATATGACATTGAATTCTTACTCTAGGATCTTGGTAATGTATTTCGATTGTTCTAGACAAGATACTTATTGTTACAATGAATATTTTACTCATTATTTATTTCAACAATCAAATTTTTTCACATCAACTATTGATAACACTATAGTTAAAACTCATGAAAATTGGCTTACATTTCCTTTTAGTATTTTGAGCTTAGTAAAAATAATTTTTAAATTTTTTTTATTCCCAAATGCTAATGACACTCTTCTTTCTTTAGTACTAGAAAAAATCAACTTTTAGAAGCTTCACATATCATAGCTTCACAAATATATATAAATTTAATGCATAATAAGATTGGTGAATTTATCTTATATTTCAAGATTTGAACCATATGATTGATTATTTAGGAACAATAAATCTGCATTCCCTTCATCTTGAACTTATGTTACTTCTGGAGCATTAAGTTATCATCACAAATTTTTGAGCTTATTAATGTTCCTACATTCTATATACTACATTTTGCGACAACTTACCAATTTATCCTAATGGTATAGCACACTCTAATAGCTTCAAGTAGATACATCAAATTTTTATAAACATCACTAGTAAAAATAAATGAAATGTTCCATGCCCACCCCATTGCATAGTATTTTGACCCCTCTAGATAGATAGAAAAAACATCAATTATATCTATTCAAAATACATTCTTCTTCTTATCAGGAATTTTATATGCATACTAATTTACATGAATTATTTTTCAACATTACACACACACACACACACACATTTATCTTTAGTGAATATATAATCTATTATTTTTTCATTTTTCATAAGACCTTACTATGCTTTTTTGTTGGAAACTACAACTGGAATAATTGTTATGTTGTCACTAATGTCAAACCTTATTGGTGAGATAGTTTCCTATGTTATCTAAGTGTCATATATATATGATTGATGAAGAGGATTTGAGATGTTGACCATGATAAAAACACCTAGGGTAAGGTTGTGTTATAAAGAAGAAACTAGAAATGGACACTTAATTAGTCAGACTTTGAGAAGATAAAGCAATTGTTTAAATTATGTTACATTAGAGAAGATAGTTGTACTAAAGCCCTAAAGAAGTGATCAAAGATAGAAAAAATGCATAGGCTTGACTAAGAAATTGAGTAGAAGATTAAGAAACTTGAAGTATATTTTGGGTGATGCTAGTGTTGACCAAGACACAATAAGTCTTGAGAAGAAATAGTGTTGACTGAGAATTAGTATTGACCAAGTGAAAATATATATGTCAATCAAGAAATGTAGTAGCGATTGAATAATTTAGTGATTATTGAGTGTTAGAACATAGTGTTGGTCAAGGAACAACATTTTGATAGTCTATGAAAAATTCTAATTTCCAACCAACAAAGTTCATTTATTAGAATATGAAAAGCATGTTGAAGATAATGATGGATGACCTAGAACATTTAAATCAAGGGAAACTTTGTTTCACATTTATATGTAAGGATTCATGAAGAAGTTTCTAGAAAAGAAAATGATGAACAAAAAGGTGGAAAAATTCATTATATGTGTTGAATTTGATCATAACCCTAAGATCTACAATGGTGTTTAAGAAGTAAAAGATCATAATTACCTATTTGAGGATGTGAAAGGGCTAACTTTGAAGATTTTTTGAAGGTTGGAGAAGTAGCTAATGATATTGACTAGAAAACTTAAGTAGAAGGATGAGAAGAGTTGAGAAGAGGAGAAGTGTGATTGCTTAGAAGGGTTACCAAGAGAATCAAAGACTAAGATAACAATGTAGGCCTGATAATGGATTAGCTTGTGAGATGAATTGAGATATGTATTTGAAAAGTGAGTTATATTTTTTAGAACATAAGCTATTGTTACTTTCTAAACATTGAATCAGTATTGAAATCCATTAATCAAGGTTGACCTAATAGTTGAATATGTAAATCCTTTAATCAAGGTGATATTATAATGGAATGTTTTGATGTCATCTCACAAGGACACTTCAAACAGGGTGAATTAAATCCTTTAACAAGGTCACATTTAACAATTTGTTCGGTAACCTCTAACAAGGTTGGTTCCTAACATATCTCACTTTAGAAGAGTGAAACTATTGGTGGCTTGTTACTATAAATTTTTACCAAATTGGGTTTCCATGTTAAATCTTAGTATCAAACTTGTATGGATGTTATATGTGGAAATTTACTTTCAATGTTTAGATTTTGCAAGTTTGTTATATTTAGGATAGTCATGTTGGGATTAAAGGTAGAGTAACTAAGAGGGGGGGTGAATTAGTTACATACAAAAATTAATCCATAGGTCCCTTAGATGTCTTAAAGATCTAGTTACTAATGATACTTGGTAAACATAAAAAAAATCTTGTAACTCGGTAAATTAAATTGTTACTTATCTTCAAGAAAAAATGCATGCAATTGAAAAAAAAATGAACACAAGAGACACTAGATTTAACATGGAAACCCAATATGGGAAAAACCACCAAGTAGCTAGTCACCAATTTTTCACTCTTCTAAAGTGAGCCCTATTAGGAACCAACCTTGTTAAAGGTTACAATACACACTGTTAGGTGTGACCCTATTAGAGGATTTAATCATCCTGTTGGAAGTAGCCTTACTAGAGGTCTTTAGAACAATTCAATTGAAATGTCACCTTGTTAGAGGATTTACAAAATGGTTCTTAAACCAACTTTGTTAAGAGATTTGAAATCACTGCTACAATGGTTAGAAAGCAACAATGAATTAACCTAAACAAGATGCAACTGAATTTGTTGGCTACAAGTCTTTGTTTAGCATCATTAGATCCTCCTTGATCAAATATGGCTTTGCTACTCCTCAATGATCTCTAATCATCCTTCAAATTTGCTTCCACAATAATTAGTCTTCATATCACATTAATTCCACACACTTCCACAAACTTAGAATTCACAACTTGACCTCTTACTTATACCATTCAGATTGTCAAGTCGACTCATTTACATGTTGCATTTACCAATAAACCATACATCAGTCGGTTACATATATTACTCTAAAAAAATAAACGTTATTTCATAAAAAAATGAAATCCTTTACTGGCCGACCGTGCTTGATAAATACTACTTCCAAAAATTTCCTAAGTTAACCTTCTTGACTTGGTTAACATTGCAATATTCATAAAATCCTTTGGCTGCTAAGTTTACTCAGTAAGAATTGAATTCCTTCATGAGAGCTCAGTAAGAACTAGTTCTACCACATTCCCTTTGATGACTAAGTGAGCTCGGTAAGAACTATTTCTGCCACATTTCCTTTGATGACCGAGTGAGCTCAGTAAGAATTGTTTTTGCCACATTTCTTTTGATGACCAAGTGAGCTTGGCAGATTTTGTCCTTTTGCCTCGCTGACCATCTGAGCTTGGTAAACACTATCTTTTGCCTTGCTAACCTTCTGAGCTCAGTAGACACTGTCCTTTGCCTTGCTAACCTTCTGAGCTCAGTAGACACTCTCTAATGACTGATATGACATTTGTGTGACATCAAAGACAACACACAATTAAAAAATTGTATCCAACAATCGGATATCTAGTTGATGCTACTGAAAGCATACTATACAGACTAAGCTAATGAATGACAAGGTTCAAATTTGTTTAAGTATTTGTTTGTTCAATTAGTACATGTAGAGCTTAGATAACTAATGCACACCCCCACCCCATCCCCACTCTCAATTATTCTAAATTTTATAACAATTGGTATCAAAGCGTTCGTGCTTATAGAGAATTTTTTGAAGGTATTTAAAGCTAGAGATCACGATATATGAAAATGAGGTGCCAAGGTTGAACAAACAGAACTTACCTAGGTGGAAAACTTTTCATCTAGAAAGAATTTGAGAAGGTGGAATAAACTTTGTGGAGAATGCATATGTGGAAATAAAAATAGATCCTCTCAAAAATTAGTAGCTAAAAGAGAAACAAGAGCACAACCAAGCTATGTTGAAGATTTCATCAACTCTAAGATATGCCAAGTTTGATGACATTAAATCTAGTAAGAATCCTAAAGATATGTGGGATATAATGTAGGCCATCTATGGAGGAGACAAGTGTATCCTTAAACACAATTCAAAAAGCTTGAGAGACAAGTTTGATGAAATGAGAATAACAAAAGGTAAAATTATACTCTAGTATTGTGTAGTAAATAAAGAAATTGTAAATTCTATAAGAGGTGTCAATGGAAATATTAATGATGACATTTTTATAAATTATGCATTGATAACTCTACTTCCTATCTATTGTATTATGTTTTCTACAATACAAGAATTGAGATGTACTTTTTATAAATAATCACCAAGATAATTTATGGGGGGGTGGGGTGAATTAGTTATCAAATAATTAAAACTTTCATCTTCTTAAAAAAACTTAACCATTCAACCAAAGTAAAAAAAATTCATAATAAGATGCACATAGACAATTACACCAGATATGTTGACTAGGGAAACACTTGATTAGAGGGAAAACCCAATTGGAATGATGTTCCTAAGATGATGTAGTAATATAACTATTCATTGTTAGAGGATGGACCTTGTTAGGAGTCTATTACAATAGAACTAGTACATATGAGTTCCTATTAGGAGACTTTGAATCCCTATTAGGAGTTGTAGCACAATGTATGCAAGAAGAGACCACTTCCCAAACATGCAATTTCAACTAGAAGAAGAGCTCACTGCTCAAACATGCAATTTACTATTATGTTTCTCTTTCCTTTATTCTATCAACTGAACTAATGACTATTAGTCCTTTTAGAGTAGGTCATGAACCTCAAATCCAAATATCAAACCTCAAATCACATAATAAAACCTTAGCAATGAATTTTCCTTCACTACCGCTCTACTTTCCTAAACTTCAACTTTTGCTCTCTCTACTACTTACGACCACTTCTGATCAATATAATTCCATACCTCATGATAAAGGAAAATTTCCTTCCTTTATACTAAGTCCATACAAAAATTCCTGAGTTGATTTATAGACCTTCACAACTAATCATTATAGGACCACATTAAGAACATGTTACTCTTAGTGATAACATTAATCTTCTATCTTGCAAGTTGAATATATTTCCATACACATAAGATTATGATGAGTGAACTTAGCCATGTCATCATTGTCATGTCTTCTTCAAATCCTTAAACTCAAATCTTAGAATAATAACTTTTCTAAGAGATATAACAAGTTTACCAGAACACGCCTCTATAAAGTCTATCTCAGAATAGACATCACTAAAACATACATAACCTCTTCCAAACTTATCATTCCATCATCCAACATTAACTACATATACTAGATTTTTAAAATCACTCATAGCTTTAGATAGTGAGAATACTCAAGTAGTCAATCGTGCAGACTTGATATTTTTAATTTTCTTATATCACATACCACATAAGACTGTTATGTTGACATCAATGAAAAATATAACATATCATCATACTAACATATCTACAATACTCCCCCATAGGAATATCATCAGCATTCATGCTTTCAACAATCTACCCCTTTGGTATTGATGGCAATATAGATGAAAAACATCTAGATCCAAGAATACCAACAAGACTATTAATCTTCCTTTACAAATCCTCTTCATCAATCATTCTCCCACATTGATATAACTCAATGTGCTTTCCATCAAACCATCATTCCATGTTGTACTTCTTGCTTGTCTTTTCTTTCTCCTCATGATCTTCTCCCATATGATGATTTTCCTCATGATTTTTTTCATGCCATACTTCTCCCCCATTAACATCAATGTCAAAGATTTCAAAAACCATCAAACTTTGTAAACAATTGATTCTCACAAGCTTAATTGTCCAAAGACATTGTTCAAAACAACATCCAACAAGAGTCTTAGATGACCCATGTATTAACATTTAGTCCAGATAAATAATGGTACTCTATTACACTAGACTGACACACTCCTACATCTTCTATTCTAATGTAGGAAGGGGCATAACCCCTATCATGCCTCACAAATACTTAAAATTCTCTTTGGGAAGAGGCTTAGTGAATATATCTACAATATATTCTTTAGTTCTCACATACTCCAATCTAATTTCCTTTTCTACAACTCTCTCTCTCTTAACATGTGATACTTAGTAGAAATTTTCTTGATCTTCAAATGCAACACTATATTCTTAGACATATTTATTGCTCTTGTGTTGTGATAGTGTATGCCAATAGGTTCATTTATTTCTATCCTTATATCTTACAACATCTACTTCATCCAAACAACTTTATTACAAATTTTTGTTGTTGCAACATAATATTCTTTGGCTATACTTTGTTATGTAAAATCCTACTTCTTGTTTAGCCAAGAAACCAATATTCCTCCAAGAAAGAAGGCTCCACCACTAGTGCTCTTTCTATCATCCATATGACTTGCCCAATCAGCATCAATATAAGCACTTAGAGTGAAATCATTAGATTAGTCATACCACAATCCAAACTTTGGTGTTCCTTTTAGATATCTAAATATCCTTTTGACTACTGCATAATGTGCTTCTTTGGGATTATCTTGGAATATTGTAATAATTCCAACTACATTTTTTATATCTGGCCTTGTGCAATTTAGATATTGAAAACCTCCTATCATAGATTTGTACTTCTTCTACTCAATAGTAGGTGTCTCATCCTTTGTAGATAACTTTTGTCTAGTTACCATAGGTGTTCCAATGGGTTTACATGCTTCCAAACCAAACCTTTTCAGTAAATCCTTCAAATAATTAGTCTAAGAAATAAAGATTCCTTCTTTATTTTGTACAATCTATAATCCTAGAAAATATTTCATTTCTTCTATCACACTCAGCTCAAATTCTCTCTTCATCTCATTAGTAAATTTTTCACTTTCATCATCATTTCCTCCAAACATGATAACACCAAAAAATATTTCCAAAATCATCAAATCATCATCAATTTCTTTCCAATATAGATTATTATTTTGCATACCTTTGCTATATCCAAGCTTTGTTAAATTCTTGTCCAACCTTGCATACCAAGTTTTGGGTGCTTGCTTCAAGCTATACAATGCTTTCTTTAGTTTGCATACTATGTCCTTATCATCTATCAAAGGAAAACCTTTGAGCTTCTCTATGTACACTTCTTCTTCAAGTTTTCCATTCAAAAATGCTAAATTGAAATTCATCTGATACACTTTGAATTTCTTTTATGTTGCATAGGCTAAGAATAATCTTACTACTTCTATTCTACCCATGAGAGCATAGGTCTCAGCATAGTCTATTCCTTCTTTCTATGAGTAACCTTTACATACCAATCTTTCCTTGTTCCTTACAACTTCACTTTGTTCATTCATCTTGTTCCTCAATAACCATTTAGTTCCTATCACATTTTTGTCTTTTGTCCTAGGGACCAATTCCAATGTCTCATTCTTTACTATTTGATCTAAGTCCTCTTTCATGACTTGTTTCCAATGATCATCTTTACATGCTTGATCTACATTTGTATGTTCAACTTGAGATATCAAGCATAGTTATTCATTGACTCTACTTATTTTCATCACACCTTTATCTTTTCTTCTAATGATCTACTCAGATGGGTGATTCTTTATCATATTCTTTCCTGAAGTAGGAGTTGTTATCTTAACTCTTGGCTCTATTGAAGGTTTAGATATTTGTTCCTACCTTGGCTCTCCTTTATTCTACAAATCATTATTAGTCTCAAGAAATACTTCATCATTCTTCAATTTAGTAACAACATCATCATCTAAATTCTCTCTTGTATCCTAAATTTCTCATCAATTCTCACATTTGCACTTTCCATAATAGTCTTAGTTCTTAGATTATAGCATCTATAAGTTTTTCTTTTCAATGAATAACCAAGAAACATACCTTCATCACTTATAGCATCAAACTTACCAATATCATCATCTCTTTTGATATAACAACTTACTACCAAAAATTCTAAAATACTTAACTTTAGGTGAGTGACCAAGCAATAGTTCATAAGGGGTCTTGTTTGTGTCTTTCTTGACCTGTGTACCCTATTTATAGTGTAGCCTATTATTTTCATAGCTTCTCTCCAAAACATCTTGGATATATCATTCTCAACTAACATAGGTCTTGCTACTTTTGTAATTGACCTGTACCTTCTTTTTGAAATGCCATTCTATTTAGGGGTTCTTGGAGCTGATAACTATCTTTTGATTCCATTTTCTTCACAAACCATGTTAAACTCATTTGAAGTAAATTCTCCTTTTCTATTTGATCTTAAATATTTAATCTACATACTATAAAAATTTTTTTTGGAAGAATGAATGATAATGATATTCATATGGGGGAGTATTGTAGATATGTTACTATGTTGATATGTTATATTCATGACTAAGTTTGTCATTGATCTCAACATAATAGTTTTTTGTGGTATTTGATAGAAGAACAATGGAAAGATCAAATTGATACAGATCGATAGTTGAGCATTCTAACCGTCCAAGGTTATGAGAGATACTTTTGAGTATCTAGTATATGTAGTTAACATCAAAAGAAGAAAGAATAAGTCTAGAAGAAGTATGTAAATTTTGGTGATGTCTTTTCTGAGATAGAGTTTACAAAGGCATGTTTTGGTAAACTTGTTATATCTCTTAGCATATTTTATATTTTGAGGATTCAGGATGAGGATGTGGAGAAGACATGTTGTAATGACATGGATGAGTTTTCTTGTCATAATATTGTGTGTACAAAGAGTTATTCAAGTTGCAAGGTGAAAGATTAATGTTATCACTAAGTGTAACATGTTCTTAATGTGGTCCTATAATAATTAATTGAGAAAGTGTAACAGATGACTTAGGGAATTGTTTTGAGGACTTGATATAAAGGAAGGACATTTTTCTTTATCAAGCATGACATGAATTGTATTTGTAAGAATTTGGCTTAGGCTAGAATTCACCCAAGAACTAAAGAACTCAACACAAGCACACAGTAGACCAAAATAGATAGAGTATGATTAGAATGATATTTCTTACTATTCAGAAGCATATACATACACACTAGGAGTGTCTGTATATAATGGCCTCTTAGGAAGCACTAGAATGACTCTAGAAATGACCAGGAGATAAGACAACTAAGCACCTTATCCAACATTCTAGATAAATGGATAAGAATGAAAAAGTGTCATATGTGTGTAGAATATTCCTATGTTGTAGAAAAAATGTGCTTAAAAGAGGTGTGGACCCCTATGATTTCATCATGACAACTCACAAGAGTGTACATACTCCTAGGTGACTAATAAATAAATATTAATATAATGCATTTACCTGAGTAAACTTAAGTAAGTGTAATAGGTAAATACTTATTTACACCAATAGCCCCCCTTAAGTGTAACTTAGGGGAATGCCCATAAGATTACAAAAACTAAGATGAAATGCAATATGGGTCCTAGCTACTAGGCCATGTTAGGTACCCATGTACATAATGATATGCAATCTCTCATAAAGTGGGGAAAGAGGGAAAACCTCATGGGAAAAACCATCCCCCAAAAAGAGAGATAAATAGGGATGCTTGGATGGATGGAATAATCAAGACCCCCTTATTATGACATACATCTAGTATATACATAAGAGAATGATGAGAAGAGGAAGAGAGACAGGATAGGCTCCCCCTCCTAAAGAAGAATGCTAAATAGTGACTGCTTCGATGAAGAAGTTGATCCAAGACTGTAGAATGGTGTTCCTCCCCTTAGGAAGAAACAATTCCAATGGCACAAATGAGACACTTTTGTTGTGTGTGGAAAGAATCCCATGGATAAGTGATGTCTCTAAAACCTACTCAACTAAGTACAGAACCTATCCCAAAGAACTATCTATCTCTACAACTGCTGATCATAAGTATCCACAATCACTTCAATCTGTGAGGATCAATCATGTAGAAAATGAACAAGAGAGTTAGATGGATCCCTCATGACAACTAAAGAAGGTAATTCTGCATCAAGAACAAGAGGCAAATCATGAATATTGTCCCCCAAATCTATCACTAAACCTATATCTAGAAGACTGGATGTACCTTGTTGTTCTGGACCTATCACTATGGTGATGTATGCATGTGGATTGAACTGATAAAGTGACCTCTTACTATAACTATTGATAGAACCCTACCTTTATGAATTTGTTGAAGCACTATCACTAAAATCACTATCAATTTCCATACTATATGATGTGCATAGAGGAGTAGAGGACAAGATAGGAAAACTTTCCTCAAAGCATACATCCTTCTCCACAAAAAATTGATGTGTCTCAGGATCTAGAAGTCTATATGCCTTCACACTGTCTTCATAACCAATGAAGGTACAAGGCCAAGATGACTATGCCTTACATCCCCTGGAAGATATCTTTTCCCATATAGGAAAATTGAAGACTCTGAAGTGTGCCACAATAGGTTTTCTACCACACCATGCCTCAAAAGGAGTTTTTCCATCTAAGGCTGGATGAGAAGAATGATTAAGAATGTGAGTGGCACAAGATGTTTCTTCAACTTCTCATAATGGATCTAGAGACTTGGCATGAATCATGCAACTTGCCATAGACTTAAGAGTTTGGATCCTCAAAGCTGTAATATATGTTTTATGCATACTAAATGGTGTTGGAGCCTGAAGATCAATTCTCTCATATCTGCAAAAGTCCATAAGTCTACTATTCACATACATGCTACCATTTTCCATTCAGAGTTCTTTGATGGATTTCCTAGATTTTTGTTCTACATGAGCCTTGAAGTCTAGAAACTTGTCCAACACTTCATTCTTGTTATACAAAAAGTAGACCCAAGTGAACCTTGAAAAGTCATCAATAAAAGTGAGTATGTACTGACCTTGCCTAAATGCAAAAGGACCTACTAATACCACGTGAACCATCCGTAGAACACTTGTTGCTCTTGAATATTTCCCTCTATGTAGCTTTCCCTCTATATGCATATCCACTAAATTTGTTGAACATTCACTCTTAGAAAAATTTATTTGAGGTAGACCTTTCACCATGTGGTATGTGCAAAGTTGCTAAAGGTAGTGGTAGTCAAGATGACCATACTACTCATGCCATAATTTCATGTTTGAATTGGATTGAGATAACAAGGCATTTGAAGGAGACTTGGGTACAAAATGAGAGAAAGAGTACAACCTCTTGTTATCATTCACTTTCCCAAATGCAACTGAGGAATCATCTTTAAGATTGTGCACCTTTACTAAGTCTAGAAGGAACTCAACTCTATGTCCATCTCCAAGGTGAGTGATTTGGTAGATTGAAAGTAGATTTGAACCTAGGTTTGGAACATAGAGAACCTCTTGAAACTCTCCATTTTCCATCTCCATGTTTCCTTTTCCTTCAACTACCATTTTTCTATCATTTCCAATGAAGATGTGTAGTACCTTGGAATGCTTTATTAAAGAAAAATCCTCTCTTGAAGAACCCATATGATATGAGGTACCTGAGTCGAATATCCATTCCTTTGAAGAGTTTGAATTTTCCATGAGTACTTACCCTTTGTCCTTGAATCTGATGAAGACTCTTTATCCTTATAAGCATTAGGCAATGGTACATTATGTTTCTTCATGATGTTGGTCAATTCATCAATATTTTTGAGATAACACTCATGCTCTTCATGACCCAATTTCTTGCAATAAGTGCACTTCTTCTTCTCCTTGTTGTTGTCCCCCTTCTTCTTGTTGGAATTTGAGGACTTTCCTTATTGATTGGATTGTGGTGTTGTCTTTTTTGCATCCTCAAATTTTTCATTCTTCCATTTCTTCTTACCCTTTCCTTTATTTGAAGAGTGTGCAACTAACTTTTGAGAACCCTCATTGTTGGCCACCAATGCTTTGGACTGAGGTAATTTGAGAATCCCTATTGATTTCAACTTCTTTTCTTTATCATCCAACAGTTTAGCATATTCATCAAAAGTGACTTTCTTGTAGCCTAACCCTAAGGTAGTCTTAGAGGTGTTAAAGAAGATTCAAATGTGGAATACTTTGATGGTAGCTTGGTATGGATGAGATAGATCAGTCTGTCATCTTTGATAGAACTCCCACAATTTAGTAAGCTTTGTCCTTAGTTCATTCACCTTGATGATGAAATCCTGTATGTAGTAATATGACTTAGGATCTAAGGAAACAAGCTCATCTTCAATTTTGAACACATCCTCTTCAAACACTTTATCATAAAGGATTTTGATGGTATCCCAAGCTTCCTTGGATGTAGTATATTTCTTGATTTGATACATGATTTTATCATCCACCCCAAAACATATATCACCTAGGGCTTTCCTATCCATTGCTACCCATGTTAAAATATCACTTGTTGATACATTATCACCTATTGGTTTAGGAAGAGTACCATCTACATATTATGAAACTCCATTATGCATTAAGTGATACAACATTTTGATTGACTATGAAGCATAGTTATGAGGAGTCAATTTAGGAAACTTAAAATTTCCCATAATGCAAAAATGAAAGAAAGGTGCAGAAAAGAGAGAACACAACACCAAGAACACCCCCACCCATTTCACTAAATCAATAAACCCCTCCAAAATAGATGCTTTGGGCACTTTATTAGTAGTATGATTACAATGGGCCACTAGCCAATTTTGGCCCTCATGGACTTCTCATTTTTCTTGTTACAACCTCTTAATGGAGTACAAAATTGAAGCATTACAAAGCAAAGAAAGGCCCTATATCTGAAAGTGACACTTCTATCCACAAAACCCTATAATCTAATAGCATATCTAGAAAGTAGATGAAAAATAATGCTCTTACAAAAAAATGTGCCCGTACAGAGTGTTTGAAGTTGCAAAATGTAGGATTATGTAGGTATAGTCACCAAAAAATGAAATCTTTTTGAACAATATGTGCACCAAAACTAGAAAATAGCTACACCACTAAAAAATTCAGAAAATTCTACCCAATTTCAAAAAAAAATGCACCTGATTTGGAGTCTGGATGTGCAAGTTATGGCCTCCTACAGTTGGATTGCAAAATCAAAAATCAATCTGGAGAGGGGTTACATCATCAAATGAGAGGGTTAAATTTGATGATCATACAACCATCATAGTAGATCTAAAACAGTCAAGATTGACATCTAGATGGCTATCAATTTTAAGCCATTGGATTAATGATGTCAGCAATGTGCAGACATGAGATGATGTGACCGACAATGTGGTAGTACAAAATTGTATGGACAAATCAATGCATCCCTACTTGCATGTCAATAAAGAATGCTGACTATGCAATCTAATGTGGCAAAAGGTGGGCAAGAATAGAAGTTGGCACAAAGTCAGATGATGTGGAATATTTCGACATGGAAAATTTATTTGAGTCAGCATGTTTTCCTGTGCATTGATGACTATATCGTCACTGCAGGTGACATGGCCTGCAGGAGTGGTTAATCAGCTACTGTGTGGAGGCTAGCTATTTGTTTGTCATGTACCTATTTTCTTGGACTAAACAGTGATTGTTCAAATATACAACTGTCGTACCAGAATATGCATTTTTGATGCCCAAAACTTTTGTGGTTTAATCCCACATTTGGTGGGAGAGCACATAAAGCACATTGCAAACAACACCATCCACAAGCAAGAAAGTAAAGAGTGCATGGTGGTAAAGGATTGACTACTAGACGTGTATGGTTGTAGCTAGATTTACTGAGGGCTCCACCTAGATTAAAGGTGTCAAATTTCATAGGTACGACCTCTATAGATTTGTAGAGGTACAATCAGTGCTTTCAAATTAGAATTAAACCCAACGAAATAATATAACCAAAAATGCCACCAAAATACAAAGCTAAGCTAGGGTGTCACTACCCAATTCAGCACACAAATTTTCTCTACCTAGTCTATTAAAAAAATCTTTAAAATAATTCTGAAAAATAAATTTGCAAAGATCAAATTTGAAAATACAATTACTTAGATCGAATTAGATCATACCCGAACTGCAAATCAAGGCCACGGGGTTTCGATTTGCAAGAAAAAATGTTTCACAATCAATTTTCACCCTACATAGGCAAATTTATAGTTAATCTTCACCAAATCAATGATCAGGTCAGATCTAGCTCTAGATGTTCCCAATTTTTGCAGATTCTCCAAATTCGGGTCGAGGTGCTAAAGCATGAATGGTCTCAAATGGCTATGTGCAGAGAATCTCCCTCAGCTCTAATACCATGTAAGAATTTGACTTAGCCCAAAATTCACCCAAGAACTAAAGAAATCAACACAAGCACACAATAGACCAAAATAGATAGAGTATGATTAGAATGATATTGCTTACTATTCAGAAGCATATACATACACACTAAGAGTGCCTATATATAAAGGCCTCTCAGGAAGCACCTAGAATGACTCTAGAAATAACCAGGAGATAAGACAACTAAGTGCCTTATCCAACATTCTAGATAAATGGATAAGAATGACAAAGTGTCATATTTATGTAGAAGATTTATGTGTTGTAGACAACATGTGCTTAAAAGAGGTGCAAACCCTTGTGATGTCATCATGACAACTCACAAGAGTGCACATTCTCCTAGGTGACTAATAAATAAATATTAATATAATGCATTAAACTAAGTAAACTTAAGTAAGTGTAATAATTAAATACTTATTTACACCAAGAATATTGATGCAAAAAGATTGTAAGTAGAGAGAGAAGAATGCAAAGTTGAGTATAGTAGTGTGGAAGTGAAGGAAACTTCATTGCTAAGGTTTTGCTAAGTGATTCGAGGTTTGATATTTGGATCTGAGGTTCATGACCTGGTCTACAAGGTTTGATAGTGATTGGTCTAGTTGACAAGATAAAGGAAATAGAAAAATAATAATAAATTACATGTTTGAGCAATGAGCTCTTCTTGTAGTTGAAATTGCATATTTGGGTAGTGTGCTCATCTTGCATACACTATATTACAACTCCTAATAGGGTTGGAATCTCCTAACAAGGATTCAAAGTCTCCTAATAGGGACTCTATATACTAAATTTTGTGTATAGAAACTTACAAGAAGGAATATAATCATTTTCAAATAACCCATAATAGATTTCAAATAAATATGAAATTAAATACACATGCAAGAGAATAGACAACATAATCACAAAAATGTGACACAAGATATACCTTGGGTAACCCTCATTGAGGGAAAAACCTAGCCTCCAAAAGTATCCATCACTAAGTATTATTCAACAAAAACACCATTGCAATACAATCACAAAAGCTTTCAAAGCCATAGCCACAACCGAGCAATCCATGTGAGCAAGCATGAATCCACACATCCTATGCCATGCTTCCAATCTTAACAAATGTTCCATTGGCTAACCTATCAAGGCTTGTCCCACTTGACTCTTTCTTTTTTCCTTCTTCTTCTCACCCAACAACTACCCTTGTGGCTGCTTATATAGTACCAAGTTGCATAAAACTACTACATGGTATTACATAAACCATGTGCTACCTAATCCATTGACCCCACATTAAATATTAGAATTTTAATTTCTTTTCCCCAATATGAAATAATTACATCAAATATTATCACAATATTTCAATACAACTCATCAAGTATATCCCATGGTAATCTTTAGATGTTGCATGTCCATCTATATGCTCCTAGATATAACATTACATAATAAAATAAAAGATTAAAATATAGCAATATTATGCAATGTATGTGCCACCTATTATCTCAATAATCTCCCACTTGTCGTATACATTGCATAGATTAAATCTATAGCCACATAAATGAGCAAGGGAACAATCCCTCCCAACACATTCACCATCATGGATCAGAGTATATGAAGTGCTCCATCTTGGTACCTGTAACAAAATCAAAGTATCCAACATGTCAAACATGAATGATCTCATCTCCTATTATGTCACCACCACTGAACATACATAGAAACCATCCAAAGAGAAGGCCTCCCAACCTATCACATTAGAAGATCATAAAATCTTATACCAACTATAAATGCCAAGTACAAAAATTTGATCAAAAGGTATCACATGTATCTATAGTTGTCAAATATACATAGTTGAAATAACACTGATAGCAAGTGCCAAACCCATCCAACTATCCATAGCTCCAAAGGTATACCAAGTGAATCTCACATCATCAACATATACAATCTTATCTTGCAATCAAAAGCCTCAAGAGCAATACTTGCCACATATATACCATGAATCTCCCACTACAAAATATAATGTTAAATCTATATCCAATCCACTCACAACATCTCAAAGAAGTGAATCCATGTAGTATCAAGGACATGCATAATACATAAATCAATAACTTGCAAGAACAAATCTCATAACAAGTCTCCAACACTCTCCCATGTTCTCCACAACCAAAAAGGGAAAGACATAAAGGAATAACCATGCCATCTCTCACATGACATACATGAGCACAAATTAATGATCACAATCTCCAACTAATATCAAATCCAATGTAAGTGAAACCAAACATCTAGGAAGATAACCCAGATCAAAGATAAACCATGCAAATCATATCCTGTATCATGTCCTTGTACACACACCTCTTGATGTAAACTATGCAAGTATGATCTCCTCCATAAAATCTCAAAAAAGAAGTCACAACAACATCTAAACCATACCATATAACTAATCATGGATGAAATCCTCTCACAAGAAGATCAAAATCATAAACTATTCCTAAACCAAGGAATATGCCCAATATAAAACTATCTCCCAAACTCAACCAGCATAACAACATATGCAAATGGAGATAACTAATTATAAACCATCTCTCAAATTAACACTAAAGAACTAACTCATGTACCATAGCTCAAGATCTATATCCATGAAAGAAAAGCATAAATATGATGCACCTAAGAGAAACAATGAGCTATACCTCTCAAGTAGTAAACCACTGAGTAGACCAAGAGTGGAGAATGAGAATGCTCATGAAGATATCCAAGTCTCCAACCAAGACTCATCTAAGAACAATCTCCTCTCAAGTCCATATCAAGTGAATGCCCTAACTCTCCCAACAAATGCTTCTCTAATCCAAGAGAAGTCAACATCACCACTATCTCTAAGTATCCATGAATACATGTAACCTATCATTCCATGCCAACTCCAAATACAATGTAGAAATATCATGAAGTATCTAGTTTATGATCAATGTACTCAATACAAAGAAACTAAACAAAGATCAATGTCAAAGTTCCAACTGTGGCCTCAGGAACATAAACAAGACAATGTGATCTAACCATCTCAACCAAAGAGATAACATGCTCCATATGAAAATACTATAACATACCAAAATTCTAAATGCATATCAGGAGTATACCATGATATAATAATTAAACCATCCTCACACCAAGGATAACATGTCAAATGAAAGCATAAATCACACCTTTAACAAGAACCCTATGAGTCCTCAAGATGCAACCATCTTCACACACCATGAATTAAACCATCTCTACATACCATGAAGAACTATCTCCATACACCATGAAGATAATCAAGAACCCAATGATTCCTCAAGATCTAACCATCTTCACACACCATGAAGATAAAAAGTGCACCATTCAAATGTCAAAGATTCTTCTATAACAACATGATCTAAGACAAAACTCCAAAATCTGCAAACACTCAATAAATATATCAATATCAATGACCCCTACTCAACTATGGTATTGAGTTACCCATGGCATCATAACATCCATCTCCTACATAAAGATCCTCCAAGTCTACACTCACACAACCAAAGTGTCAATACCAAGTGAAAGCAAGATCTTCAAACTAAGAAGATATAAACCAAACTAGGAACTAATCCTACACTATCAGAAGCTTGTACTAAACCATGTATGTTAGGATTAAACCATGAACATAAATAACAATTACATGAAAATATAACTAATAATAGAAATTAATGGATCACATAGAAAATAACACAAGACACCAATACTTAACATAGTTCACCCAATCCTTGGGCTACGTCCACCAAATAGCAAGTCCAGTATTATCATCATGTTCAATCTAGAAGACCAACCAAAGCTGAAGAGGAATTCAATTTCTCCCTTGTCACAACTTTTGTAAATATATCTATTGGATTTTCATCTATATGTATCTTGTCCAACTTTAAATGTCCATCCTCCAAAACTAACCGAATTAAATTGTACCACAATTGAATGTTTTTTGTATTTGAATGTAGAGCTAAATTCTTGGCAAGATGAATGAAACTCTAGCTATCTATAAACAAATAATTATCCCTCTGAGGGTATCCCAATTCTTTCAAGAGGAACTGAATCTATATAATCTCCTTTGATGCCTTTGTAGTAGCAACATACTCTGCCTCTATAGTAGATAAAGCACTAACCTTTTGTAACCTAGAAACCCAACACATGGTTGCACCACCAATAGTAAAGACATAACCTATAGTACTTTGATTGGTACCAGTATCCCTTGCCAAATTTGAGTCAACATAGCCCTATAAATTAGTAGTATAGCCCCCAAAGTGTAAACACTTATTGGATGTTCCTCTTAGATATCAGAGAATCTATTTGACTGCATTCTAATGCTCAATTCTTAGATGACTCATATACCTACTAATGACTCCCATTGCATGTGCATTATCTAGCCTAGTAAATAGCATAGCATACATCAAGCATCCTACAACTAAAGCATAGGGTACCTTAGATATCTTATCCTACTCTTCTTATGTCTTGGGACACTTCTCCTTAGTCAACTTCAAAAGACCAGGTAAAGGTGTACTAATAGCTTTAGCATTCTCCATAGAGAAATATTGCAACACCTTCTCAACATAATCATCCTAAGATAGCGTCAATTTCCTATTCTTCCTATTTCTACAAATATTTATACAGAGGATTTGTTTTACTACCTCCAAATCCTTCATAGCAAATGTATGTGCTAACTAGCATTTCAACCCCCTAATGTGATCCATGTTAGACCTAGCTACAAGCATATCATCAACATATAAACATAAAATAATGTAGATATCATCATCCAACCTCTTAAAGTAGACACAATGATCTAAATGACACCTACTGTAACCATGCTCATGCATAAAAATATCAAATTTTAGATACCATTACTGAGGTGTTTGGTTCAAGCCATATACACTTTTCTTCAATGTACACACTAAATTCTCCTTACCTTTGACCTTAAAACTTTGTGGCTAAGCCATATATATCTCTTTAGCCAAATCACCATGAAGGTTGTTTTAACATTGAGCTACTCTAAATGAAAATCTTTAGTAGCCATAATATTTAAAACAATATGGATAGAAGTCATTTTAACAAAAGGAGAAAATATCTCATTAAAATAAATGCCCTTTTTGTGTGCAAATCCTTTTACAATTAACCTAGCTTTAAATCTTTGCCTTCCTCCATCCTCTTGTTTTAACTTCTAAACCCACTCATTTTGTAAAGCTCTTTTACCTATAGGAAACTTGCATAAATCCCATGTCTTATTCTTCAGAAAAGAATCCATTTCATCTTTCATTGCACACTCCCACTGAATCTTAGTATCCACTTGCATAGCTTCATAATAACATTCAGGTTCACTAGCATCTATTAATAAAATAGAATACAAAGAGGGAGAAAATCTTTTTGAAAGTCTAATTTGTCTTGTTAACCATCTTATATTCACTGGTGTGTGTGGTACTTGTTATTGCAGTTGTTTCACATCATAAGGAATGACTAGAACATCATCTTTTGTAGTGTCATCCAACACTACATAATCATCTTCTTTCTTCTCATGTTTTTGTAATAGATCTTTGTACAATACTTTCTCATTGATTATGACATCCCTGATACTTACAATTTTATGATTTTCAAAATCCCAAAGCCTATAACCAAATTTATTAATGTCATGTCCAAAAAATACACATTTCTTTGACTTAGTTTCTAACTTGGTTCTATTTTCAGAATCTATGTGAGCAAATGCTTCACAACTGAAGGTTTTGAGAAAAGAATAACTCACCTTCTTACCAGTCCATGCTTCCTTTGGAATACTTCAAACCAAAGGAGTAGAGGGACCTTTATTAATCAAATATATAATAGTATTAATATCCTCTTCCCACATGTATAAGGGAAACCCAACATGCAACCTCATGCTCTCTGTACGCTCCATTATAGTCCTATTCATGCCTTCAACCACTTCATTTTCCTATGGAGTCCTTGGAATATTTTTCTATCTATAAATACCGCTAGTACAACAATAATCTTCAAATTCATGACTACAATACTCACCCCCATAATTATATTTGAGACATTTTATTTTCTTACCAATCTTATTTTCAACCAAGCATTTCCATTTTTTCAAAGTTTGAAATACATCAAATTTTTGTCTAAGGAAATAAATCCATACATTTCTAATTAGATCATCAATAAATGTAACATAATAATGAGAGCCTTAAAGGGAAGATACATGTTTCAAACTCCATACATCAGTATGCACAAGCTCTAATTTCTCCTTTTTGTTTTCCTAACTAGTCTTTACAAAACTCACTCTCTTTTGTTTTCCATACACACAACTTTTATAGAAATCCATATTAACACATTTTAGACCTACTAGAACTTTATTTGAATGAATTAATTTCTTACATTTCTCACTCATATGCCCAAGTCTATTGTACCATAGCGCTATATCAGAATTTATAGTAGCTATTTGTTCTCCTTGCTCAACCGTAGCAATTGTTCCTAACCATTCATTTTTCTTTGAAACAATTAAAAAAGGAACAATATGACCTATAAAAAGATACAAGGTGCCTTCTTTCACACCTTTTTCTACTACAAGTGAACCTTTTGAAACCTTCCAATTTTTATCATTAAAAGTAACTACACAACCCTCATCACCAAGTTAACCTACTAAAATTAAATTCCTACATAGCCTTGGAACATGTCTTACCTCCTGTAGTAGCCAATGATTCCCATTCTACAACTTAATCTTAACTTTTCCCTTTCCAACAATCTATCAGGGTTCATTATCCCCCAAATAAATAAGTCCAAAATCTCCTTGGACATAATCAATGAAATAACCTCTATGACATGTAGCATAAAATGAAGCACCAGAATCTGAAACCCATGAATCATCAACACTTTCTAAAGATAGAAGCAAAGCATCCTCTTCAGATTTGTTAGTTACCACATTTGCCTCCTTGTCTCCATCTGACTTATCTCTTCCACTTTTAATTCGAATCCAACAATGTTTCTTTTTATGCCCTAGTTTCCCACAATACCAGCAGTCATTCAATCCTCTCGATTAAGATATCCTCCTCTTTGACATTCCTCTTGATTTCCCATGATTTTTGAAATTACTTGCTCTCTCAGTCATTCTACCTCAACTCTATCCATTCAAAGCACTTCTAGATGTAGATATGCTTGAGGATTTCCTACGAGTTTCTTTACTAAAAAAATAACACTGATCACATCATCATATTTTAGGGTACTAGATCCAAGAAAAAAAATACTTACAGCCATTACCAAACCATTTTAGCTTTTAGGAAAAGAACAAAAAAATCAAGAAAGCCCTAACTTCTTCATCAAAATTGATATCCACAAAAGATAACTAACTAATAATAATATTAAACTCATTTAAATGATCTACAATAGATCCACCTTCTACCATTTTCATATTAAATAAATGCTTCATGAGAAATACCTTGTTTGAAGCAAAGGGCTTTTCATATAGTATCACAAGGGTTTTCATCAAACCTTCTGTTGTCTTCACTTTTGTAATATTAAATGCCACCAATGGTGCCAAGCATAATTGAATTCTTCCAAGTGCCTTTTTGTCCAAAATATTCTAGCCATCATTTGACATAGATCCTTGATTCTTGATTTTGCCTTCCAATGACTTTTATAAATCCTTCTAATAAAGATAGTCTGCCATTTGCATCTTCCACAACTGAAAGTTCAGCCCATTAAACCTATCAACCCTTAACTTACCATAATCTTCCATCACTCCCACTTGAATATGACACTCCCACTCAACCATGAGACTTTTCTATAGAGGATAACTGAAAGAACAACCTCACTCTGATACCACTTGTTAAGATTAAACCATGAACATAAATAAGAATTGCATGTAAATATAACCAATAATAGAATATAATAGATCACACAAAAAAGAACACAAGACACCAATATTTAATGTGGTTCACCCAGTTTTTGGGCTACATCCATTGAATAGAAAATTTAATATTATTATGATCTAGTGATTACAAACTAATTACAATTTGTAATTTCTTACAACTTAATACCGCCACAAGAACCAATTTTGTATCACCATAATGAAAAAATCCCTAACCTAAGCCCTTTTATACAAGTATTTTTATGCCACTTTAGAGCTACAACATGTTGGCCATATGTCAACCATATGTTGCCCACAATGTTGGCTAGCCCAAATTTTTTTTTAGGGTGTTGCCCCAAACCCCAAAGAATTTATGAAGTATGTAGAGTACTTCCCTGATCAATACCACAAACTAGCAATGTATCTAAACTATCTATGACACATTGATGAAAAAAATCCTCTAACCATGAGAATCAACCAAGGAATCAAATCATCAAAGAATTCAAAGTGCACATCATGAGCTACTCAAAAGAAACTAAATAAGTTCAATGATCCTTAAGCATGAAGATATACCACCATAACATAATTAGAAAATCAAGCCAATGAACATCAAGGATGTACCTATATATCCAATTATTCCATGCCAAAATCCATGACACCATGATCACATCCATGAACTAAACATTTAACTCTCAAAATTTGTCCAACTTGTCAGCATAAAATAGTTAATCACAATCCTCCACCATGACTATTCTTGGTGACAACATCTCATCCCTTCTACATGAAGAAAAAATAGAAACCCATGTGACTTAGGGCATAGACAATCCAAATATAAGCCACTAATTTTAATATTCATTAACAATGAAAGATCAATGGGCAAAGACAACCCATATGCAAGCCATAAATGCAACCTATAAATATAAACCAATTACAACATTGCACAATTTGTAGACCCAACAAGTCATCATACATATCTAAATTAAATATTGATAATCATATCGTCATAAGGCCAATCTAAAATATGAACTAAGTATACAATGACATTAAATCTTAAATCTTTAAACATACAATGTCATAAACTCACAATATTACCATAGTCAATATATACCATGAATTATTCAAATAAATATATCACCGAATAATCCATGCCAAACTTGCACCAAATCTAAAATAATGTGTAGAGCTTTCCAAGAGCTTTCCACTCACTACTCAAAGTTTAAAATCTGATTTTGTATGCCCAAGTTATGCCCTAACCCATACTCAAAATAAATAACATCTAAATTTTGAGCTCTTAAAATTTGACAAAATATCAAAATCTTAGAACTAAATCTATGCCAAGTTATACTACTCATAATTAGCTTTCCAACATCTATAAGAAGTTTTAAATTCAATATCTTGAGAGAAAGCTATTGCCATTTTACTAAGACAATCTTTTTAACATTTTCACTTTGATTTTTTTGGGTGATGAAAATTTTGATGGGATTAAATTTGATAGCTATCATGGGCTAAAACTAAAAAATCCTTTCATTTCCTCTGAGCATGGCCAAATTAGGGCATATTATATATCAAAATTTATGGAAATGTCAACCTCGATCTAATGGTGAGGTTTTTATTTGCCTATGAGGTCATTTTTGAAAGCTTCCCCTAATACCCTCATTGAAATGAAAAATTTAGAAAACCGATCTGTTCAAAAATTTGACATGCCCAAACTCTACCAATATCCCATTATAATAGCAAACCCAAAAACTCTCAGATCTACAATAAACAATTCATATATCTTGCCCTTTCTTTTATCCTCTCATGCATTCCCATGAATTCAATCTAGGGTTACAATAATAAAACTATAGCTCTGACACCACTTGTAAGGAAACTTGTAAGAAAAAATATAACCATTTCCAAATAACCCATAATAGATCTAAAATAAGTAAAAAATTAAAATATACATGCAAGATAATAGACAACATACCCACAACAATGTGACACAAGATATACCTTGGAAAATCCTCATTGAGGAAAAAACCCAACCTCCAAAAGCATCCATCACCATGTATTATTAAGAAAAAACACCATTGCAAAATAACCATGGAAGCCTTCAAAGCTATAGCCACAACTAAGAAATCTGTGTGAATAAGAATAAATCCACACATCTCATTCCATGCTTCCAACCTTCACAAATGACCCCTAGGCTAGCCTATCAAGCCTTGTCCCACTCAACTCTTGCATTTTCCCTTCTTCTTCTCACCCAAAACTACCTTTGTGGCTACTTTCATAGTAGCAAGTCCCATAAAACCACTAAGTGGTATTACATAAATCATGTGCTAAAACCATGTGCTACCTAACCCATTGACCCCACATTTAATATTAGAATTTTAATTTCTTTTCCCTAATATTAAATAATTACATCAAATATTATCACAATGTTACAATACAACTCATCAAGTATATCTCACAGGAATCTTTACATGTTGCACATCCATCTAGGTGCTCCTAGATACAACATTACAAAATAAAAAATATAATATAGTAATATTATGCAATATGTGCAACATCGATTATCTCAAAATTTTGTAATAGATTGCTAACAGGGTCCATCCTCTAACAAGGAATATTTATATTAGTACATCATCTTGTGGGCATCATTCCCACTAGGGTTTTCCTAGTCAACATATCTGGTGTAATTGCTTGTGTGCATTTTATTATGGTTGTTGTTTACTTTCATTGAATGGTTAATTTTTTTTAAAGAAGATAAATGTTTTAATTGTTTGATAACTAATTCACTCCCCTCCCTCTTAGTTATCTTGCTGTACTATTATTTATAACATATGCCAAATTCATTCTCAACTATATTTTTGAATATCTTGAACTTATCAAATGCCTCATATTTTTGATTAATAAATGCAACCCCATCATTTTAGAAAAGTCATCAACTAGAATCATCAAATACCTTTCACCATAGAATCCTTTAGTCTATGTAGGACCATTGATATCTATGTGTACAATCTCCTATTTTGCTATAGTAGTAAACTTCTTGTTGGAGAAAAAGTTCTATTATGTTTTTCCAAAACACACTCCTTGCAAATTGTATTAGTAGGTTTTACAATCTTAGGTAAACCTTTAATTGAAAACATACTACTAGTCTTCACAACACTATCAAAGTTTATATGACAAAATCTCTTATTCCATAACCAATTGCCATCTACCTTTGCAACCAAACATGTCATTTTAGTAGAATTCAATTGAAATACATTACCTCTAGATTTTATTCTTGTTCTACTTACCTTTTTAGCTTTATCTTTGACCATGCATCTTTTCTCTATGAAGTGCAATTGATAACCTTTATCCACTAGTTTTCGAACACTAAAAAGATTATGCTTCAAATCATCAACAAAATATACATCCTCAATATTAGTTTTACCATCAAGAGTTATAGATCCAATACCTTTAACTTGGCATGTTGCACTATTTCCAACTCTGAGAATGTCTCCATCCTAACTTTTGAAGTCAAAAAAATTATTCATATCAGTAGTCATATGATGTGAACAACCACTATCAATTATCCAATAATATTTCTTTTCAATTTGTGACACCAAAGCTATTTTCTCTAGACTTCTTTCTTTAGTTGCTACAAATCCAATTTCATCATCACTAGAAATTACTACTTGTTCATTAGAATCATTTTCATAATTTGCATACAAACACTTTGTTATGTTCTTGGTGGGTGGCCTTCATTAGTTCCTCAAGGTTTTAGTGCAATGGTTCATTTATACTTTTTCTCTCTTTTAGGACACTTAGATGCATAAGGACCATATTCATCACAAGTCCAACATTTGAAGATTTTTGTACCACCTACCAGAAGGGTTACTCCCTCAATATTTCTATCCTCGTCAAATCTACTACCACTAGAAAAATCTCCTCTAGCACTTGTGCTCCATGATAAACTAGGTCAAATAGTCAAGGCACTGAAAGTTGTTTTAGTTCTGGTTAGTTCTCTAGACTGTCTAAGCATATTATCAATTGCTTCAAGTCCTCCAAGAAATGTCTCATTTGTGAAATATTTGGTACAAAATATCAATGACTATATTATTTGAACTAATAACTTAAATGGTGGTGTTAAAGTGTTCAATATCTTCTATATAACCTCATGATCTTCTTTAGTTCCTCCTTGAGATTCAATACCTATAGTAATTTATGATACCCTGCATACATATGTTCTTATAGATTCATCTTCCATCATTTTAGCATCTTGAAATGGGAAAATCCGCTTTCCAAATCAAATGTGAAGCAATAAGTGACTTTACTTGATTGTATTCAATTTCAGGACGTGTAGTCAATAGTGCTTCTCTATCTCTCTTGTCACACATAAAAAGATCTCTTTCTTCCTCTATAAAAGTTTCCAAATCCTTTTCAACAATGATTGTCTTTATTGATTTTGTCAAGATCCAATATCCCAGACCTATACACAACATATGTGTCTTTATCATTTCCTTCCTACTATCATAATTTGTTCCATCAAACTTTGGACTATCTTTCATAAATATGCTCACCATGGATCTCCTAAAGTTGTTAAAATTTATCTTCAAGGACCTAATGCTTTGATACCAATTGTTAGAAACAATATTCCACCAAGATAGTTAAGAGGGAGGAAAGGGGAATGAATCAGTTATCCAATAATTAAAACTTTTATCTTCTTTAAACAAACTTAACCATTCAACCAAAGTAAACAACAACCATAATAATATGCATATAGATAATTACACCAAATAAATTAACTAGGGAAACCCTTGATCATAGGGAAAACCCTGGTGGGAATGATGCTCACAAGATGATGTACTAATATAAAGTTTCCTCATTAGAGGATGGACCCTGTTAGGAGTCTATGAAAAAATTTAGTACATATGAGTCCCTATTAGGGGACTTTGAATCCTTGTTATGAGATTACAAAACTTGTTATGGGTTGTAGAAACCCTGTTGGGAGTTATAGTACAACGTTTGCAAGAAGAGCCCACTACCTAAACATGCAATTTCAACTACAAGAAGAGCTCACTATTCAAACAAAAAATTTACTATTATTTTTCTCTTTCCTTTATCCTATCAACCAAACTAATCACTATTAGACATTTTAGGCCAAGTCAAAAACCTCTAATCCAAATATCAAATCTTAGATCACACAATAAAACCTTAGCAATGAAGCATCCTTCACTTCCACTATGCTCTTGTCAACTTTTCATTTTGCTCTCTCTGCTACTTACAATCACTTTTGATCAATACAATTCCATACCTCATGATAAAGAAAAATTTCTTTCCTTTATACTGAATCCATAAAAGAAATTTTGAGTCAATCATTAGACCTTCTCAATTAATCATTATAGGACCACATTAAGAACACATTACACTTAGCAATAACATTAATCTTCCATCTTCAAACTTGAATATCTTTTTGTGCACTTAATATTATGATGGATGAAATTATCCACATAATTAACAACATGTATTTTTCACATCAACAATCTCAATTCTCAGAATAACAACACTGCTAAGAGATATAAATTTTTTACTAAAACATGCCTCTATAAACTCTATCTCAAAGTAGACATCACCAAAACTTACATAACTTCTTGCAAACTTATCATTTCTTCATCTAACATTAACTTCATATAATAGATACATGAAAGAATCTCATATAACTTTGGATAGTG
Source organism: Cupressus sempervirens (assembly GCA_028749045.1). Lineage (NCBI taxonomy): Eukaryota > Viridiplantae > Streptophyta > Pinopsida > Cupressales > Cupressaceae > Cupressus > Cupressus sempervirens. Next base: position 122,082,459 of record CM053789.1, on the reverse strand, counting down.
AGAATACTCAAATAGCCATCTATACCAACTTGATCTTTTCATTGTTCTTTTGTCAAATACCACAGAAGACTGCTAAATTGACATCAATGAAAAACTCAATCATGAATGTAACATATCTACAATACTTCCCCATAGGAATATCATAAACATTCATTCCTTCAACAATACTTGAGGTAATGGCTTAACTTTGGAAGGTGTGATTAGCAAGCTTACTGCTTTTGAGATGTCAAATTTTGATAATTTCACTCCTACTTCTATTGAACATGCTTTTAAATCACAATTGGTTCTTAGTAAGAAAGGAAAAGGAAACTATGTAAAAAGTGAAAATGATACTTCTAAAGATGAATTTGATGAGATTGAAGCATTGATGTCTAAAAGACTTCTAAGAGGCAAAGGGAAATAAAAAAAGATAATTCCTATAATTTGTTTTTCATCCAAAAAAGTTGGTTATATTGCTGCAAGATGTCTTGACAGAGAAGACATGGATGATAAGAGAGAAAGGAAGTACAAAAAAAGAAGAGATAACTAAGACAATAAGAGAAAAAATGACTATAAAGATAGAGGTAAGAAATATTGTTAGATTTCTAAAGGAGAAATTGATAATGAATTTGAAACTAATGATGAAGAAGTATTTTATGTTGATATGAAAGAAGATTTTGATGAAGATGAGAAAACTACATTAATTTCATATGTGAATAAGAGTGATAGCTAGATAATTGATAATAGTTGTTCAAATCACATTATAGGTCATACACATAAATTTGAGAACATTGGACCATACAAGGGTGTTTATGTTAAATTTGGTAATGATATACCATGTCTTGTGAAAGGTAGTGGATCAATACAATTGAATGAAAAAATCAAGTGTGACAATTTTTATTAGGTTGAAGGTATTAACTATAATTTACTGAGTGTTTCAAAATTGAACAAATCAAGTTACAAATTTGAATTTCATCATAGAGAGGCAAAAGTATTTGATGGTGATGGTGAGAGATATTGGAATTGGTGACCAAACAAGAGGTTACTTATTCTATCTAGATTTATATAGTGAGGCATGTTTGTTTGTACAATATGAAGATATTTGATTATGGAACAAGAGGTTATGTCATGTTAATTTTGACAATTTGGTTAGCATTAGTAGGATGAAAAGAGTAAGAGGTTTATCAAAACTAAAGAAAATGAGATAGGAAAGAGTTATAAGTGCTTGAGATATGATAGATGTGGTGAATTCATTTCCAATAAATTTAACATATTCTACAATGATAGAGGAATTAAAATATAGATGCCATCACCTAGGAATCCTCCTCAAAATGGAATAGTTGAAAAGGGAAATAGCTTAATCCTAGATTGTGCTATAACATTGATGATGGACAATAGTTTTCTATATAAAAATTAGAAAGAAGTTGTAAGTATAGTTGTTTATACTTTGAATAGAGTGCAACTCAAGAAAGGTACAAATGTTTGGATTATGGTATGGATATGCACCAAATGTAAATTATTTCAAATTTTTTGGAAGCATATGCTATATAGTTAAGAATAATAGAAATGAAAACCTAGATGTTAATAGTGATGAAGGCATATTCCTAGGTTATTCCACTAAGAGAAAAACTTATAAGTGTTTTAACTCTAACACTAAAAAAGTTATGGAAAGTGAAAATGTGAAAGTTGATGAATATGGAGAAAATAATAAAGCTGAATGTAAAATAGAACCTACAGACTAGAGTCATTCATATATGTGAATGATGGTGCTCCCAGCATCCCACTTAAACAAGAGAACAATGATGCAAATTAACAATAGAATGGAAATGCCAAGTTGCAATAGATTGGTATCAAGCAACATATAGTAGGTGCCAATAAAAAAAAAATGATGTTGAGTCATAGGCAAGGGGAGATGAACATCGGGACTATATTGATGAGCAAGTTGAACCAAAACTTGAACTAGAGAGAGATAATGATCTCAAAATCATTTTTCAAGATGAAACTATAGAAGAACATAGAAAAAAAGAACCTATACTAGAAAAATAATTAAGAAGACATCATGCACCTAAGAAAATTATTGGAGATAAAGAATTTGGTATTATGAAAAGAAAGAGATTTAGAAGTGATACATTTTTACTCTGTGAGTTTGAGCCCAAATCTATAAAATATGCTTTAGAGAATGAGGAATAGATAAAAGCTATGAATGAAGAAATCAAGAAGATTGAAAAGAATAAAACATGGACCCTGATACCTAGAACTAAAGAGAAAAATGTTGTTGGAAAAAATTGGGTACTAAGAAACAAGATGAATGAAAAAGTTGAAGTTACAAGGAACAAGGCTAGACTTTTATGCAAAAGATATGCACAAGAAGAAGGTTTTGAATATGGGTAAACATTTTCCCCTATAGAAAGAATAGAAGGAGTTATAACACTACTTGAATATTCTACTTACAAAGGATTTAAGGTATATCAAATGGATGTCAAAAATGCATTTCTGAATGGGATACTTGAAGAAGTATACATAGAGAAGCATGAAGGATTTGTGAACACCAACAAGAAGGATATGGTGTGTAGCTTGCATAAGGATCTATATGGTTTGAAACAAGCCCCTAGAGTATGGTATGAAAGACTGCACAATTATTTGGTGAAGATTCAATTTGTAAGAATTAATAATAACAACAAACTGTACTTAAAGATTACCAAGAACAATGAGGAATTATTGTCTAAATTTTTTATTGATGATATCATAAATGGAGACAAGGAAGAATTATGAAAAAAAAATTCTAATGTGATGAAGAAGGAATTTGAAATGTCTATGTGTGGTGAGATCAAATTCTTTGTTGGTTTATGAGTATATCAAATGAAGCAAGGTATCTTTATTACATCATGCAAATATATTAAGAAGATATTGATTCTTTTTGGAATGGAAGCTTCAAGACCATTTAGTAATCCTATGTCCATTGGACATAAGTTATCTAAGAATGATGAATCTACTTATGTAAACTACAAATTATATAGATCAATGATTAGGAAACTACAATATGTTGTTCACATCAGACTTGATATTGCATTGGCAGTTGGGATAGAACTACAATATTTTCTACAAGTCCTAAGGAGAATCATGTGATGGAAATAAAAAGGATACTAAGATATCTAAAAGGAACATAATACTATGGATTATATTACAAGAAGCATGATAATATTGAACTAAAGGTGTTTACTGATTTTGATTGGGAAGGAAATGTTGATGATAGATAAAATACAAGTGGAAGTGCATTCTATTAGAATACTTTTGAATAACTTAGAAGGGGGGTGAATCAGTTATTCAAGGTCTAGATGTATACATAAAAAAATTCACAACTTAGTGAACCCATAAAATATCCATGCATGCATCCTTACGATTATGCAATCACTAAAACTTGTAGGTTACTATGAGATCAACTTGTAGAAATGTAAATAATGAAACATAATAGATTCATCAATACACTTGACACAATGATTGACATGGAAACCCAATTTAGGAAAAACTACCAGTAACATGCTACTCCTTTTCACTCTTCTAAAATGATTCCCTAAGAAAGGCCAACCCTATTAAAGGTTACAATACACACTGTTAAATGTGAACTAGTTAAGGGATTTCAATCACCCTATTAGAAGTGAGCCTTGCTAGAGGAATTTAGTCCATTCACTTGGAATGCCTTGGTTAAAGTATTTACAAATGACTATTAGGTCAACCTTAATCCAAGGATTTACCCTAGACTAATACAATTATTGGAGAATAACAATAGAGCTTTGATCTGATATAACTTACAACTTCTCTTGTAGATTGCAAATCTCTATTTAGTGTTTAATTTTGCTTGCCCGTCATACTTTTAAGATCTAACAACTTATTCACCCTTTAAGAATTTATCTCCTTAAGCTTTCTTGCTTAACATGTCATTGTGGACTCTTCTCTTAGGTCACTTGATCAAGAGAAACCCTTAACTTCTTCTCTTCCTTAGGTTCTTTTACATTACAACTTTTCTTCATGACCAAACATTCCTATAAATAGAAAATTAGGAAAGTTTCCTACTCATTTTCCATTGTCAAAATTTAGGATTTGGATGGATTAGGTAGGATATAATGTATCTACCCCATATCTCTTATATCTTCTAGAAACTTCTCCTAGAATCCATTTGAATTTTCCTAAAAATGGTATACCTCAAATTTTGTGCCACTAGCACATAAACCTTATCTTCCACTTGGTTCACAAAATTCAAGAAGACAAACTTGTCAACTCAAATTCAGTGAATCTTTGATCTTTAAAATAATTCAATACCTCAGCATTATCAAACTTCTAATGCTCGACACATACATCAATAGTCAACATCTATTATGAAATCACTTGGCATCAACTAAATTTTACTAATACTTGAAATTGTAATCACCTAAAAATAGTCATCTAAACTATTAGCCCCCTTCTCAACATTTTGGTGAAATTAATTAATCATTTACCTAGACCAAATTGCTAATAATCAATTAATTTGATTATAACCTATAGTTTGACTATGCTATCCTAAGTTCATTATTTAATTAAAGGAACATGCCCCCTTTTAATTAAATAAAAGACCCCATTCTTCTAACCCACTTAAAATGCACACATAAAGTCCTTTTTCTATTTTCTTAATTAAAAGAAAAGGCTGTTGAGACTTTTTTTTTCTTATGTAGCAAGTCAACTTATATTCTATTTGTTGACTTATATGTGCACATGGATTCCCCCTCATTTTCAAATTCAATTGTTGATCATCCACCATCTTCATCTTGATCTCCACTATCCATACACCTTTAAAAGAGAGAGCTCTCTCCTTCTCAAAGGATCCAACTTTTGAGTATTGTTATGTTGTAGGTTTTCTAACAAGTTTCCTTGGAGCTTTTGGAGAACTTCCATTTTCTTGTCTTCATTCTCTCATTTCATCATGCTAGCATAGGATCATATGGAATTCTTATCATAGTTGCATGTTAGTATAACTTATTTGCAATAGCTTAACTCACATAGTTTAATTAGTTGGTTGGTAATGCTCTCATTCATGCTTAGAATAGCTACACCTTGCATATTCATTCTAGTGTAGTCTTCATGTTTGCATTGCATCGTTGAGGAATTTATTAAAGACACTTGCATTTTTTCTCTTGTCTTGAAGAACCTCTATTGCATGGTTTACTAGCAAGAAACATATTTCTAAAGGCTCAGCTAAGAGCCTTCATACTTGAAACATACCTTCTTGTACTCCATGGATAGGGAGCTCTGAACTAGCATCTAAGCATTTCCAAATCATGGAATCATTTGGCTAGAAGAGTTTAGAGTGTGACTCTTTTAGAGTATACATTTTTAGCACCCACCATGGGGCATAATTCTACGTTTTTTCCTTCATCTTGTTGTTTTGTTTCTTTTTTTTCCTTTAGTATTTTACATTTTCTTTTTTTAATAGTCGCAATTATAGGCAACATTTTTCCAGTTTCGTATGATAGTTCACATGCTGTCGTGTGATAGTTTTGTGGAAATTGTGTCACATGCCCTTACTGCTTTCTATCACCTAGCTATTGAAATTTATGTCGTACAACTGAGTGAGAAGTATCACCTAGAAAAATTATATCACATTGGAATAATATGAAGTATTGCGCAATACTCTTCTAGCGCAAAATATCACCTAACAAAGATCACTTGCTATTTAGGGTATTTTAACCAAGTTTTCCATTATTGTTGGTTGGTTGCTAGTTTTATAGGTCTTTAAGCTATTTTACAGAAGTCAATTTGCAAGTTTTTTATTTTATTTTGAAGCTAACTCATGGTGCTAATGGTTTTGGTTGAAGGTTGCCATTCTTTGAAAACTTGAAACATTTCGTAAAAGATCACATGTCAAAGCTTCAAATGCAAAAGGGGCTACTAACACTTGTTTCCAGGGCTTCCTAAAGCATAAAAACCCAAACTTTCTTGATTTTTTATTTTAATGTGCGGCATTGACTAATTGTTCATTTTTCTAGGAACATTAAAACTTGCAATTGGGGTCTCTTAGCAATAGGAGAGTATGCCTTTTACCCTTGTGGTGAATCAAAAACCTTGACTTGTCTTTGGGATTTTCAAAAGAAAGAGGTAATTGAATCTTCTTGGTGTGTTTGGGAGAAATGATTGGGATAGAAGAGTATGCTCTTCACCCTTGAGGTGAATAAAAAATCTTGACTTCCAAATGTTAATCCACTCAATGTTTAGTTAGAATCCTTTAGCGGGCCTAATCTCAAACAACCTAAGAGGAAAAACCAAAGTGGGAACAAGAAGATTACCCAACTCTTCCAACCGACTATAAACTCAAGGCTACCAAAGACACAAAACCTTGGTAGACATAGTGTTTGTCTTGACTTAGTGTGATCACTTATGGGATTTTGACCATAGGTAGATTACTAGGCAAGAATGTTTAAGGTGCTCTTGTGGCTATGAGGCTTGTTATCCATGTGTCCCATAATTGGGAGCTAGAGGAACATTAAGAAAAATATCTCTATCTAAATACTCTAAGTTAGTAACTACCATTTTTTTAGCCACTCAACTTCTTGGTGCAAGGATCGATCCTAGTGGACTACCCAGATCACCCCAAGATTTTACACTCACCATATGTGTTCCCTTAGTTGTGTTTATGACACTTCCATGATAAAGCCAATATCTCTCATGGGAAAACACTTGGTGTGAGGTGAAGGGGCATCAAGCATGGGCCAAGTTGTTGAGTAATGAACCATGACCTTAAAGTAGATTGCTTGGCTACTATTTTTGGATGCGTTGACCTGTGTTAACATTCTTGCAAATTAAAAATCTTAGTAATATTGGTAGGAAGGTTGTTCTAATATCATAATTGTGTGTTGACAAGGTTTTTGTTACCCTTGTTCAACTATTTGAAGATGTGTTAAAACACCTATTATTTGAAAACCTTGTTGATAACTAACACAAATTGGAAAAACACATTATTTGACTTGAAAAACCATCTGATTGACAAACTAAAACAAATTATTTAAGTTAAAAATTGATCTTTTTTTGTACAAAACTGGCACTTTGTCGCTTGTCTTCAAGAGAAATATCACACGACATAATTTTCAAAAAATTATGTCACCTATTAGTATAAAATCCTATCATACTTGGATCTAAATTCTATTGCCCTGCTTATTGAGAATTTTAACCAATAGAAAAGGTGTCATTAATAGTTGAAAACTATATCGTACAATACTTTATGCTGTCCAACTATCACCTGATTCCTAAGAAAGTATCACCAAAGATTATTTTTTTCCAAAATAGTGTCTGTAATCAGATTTTTCTAGCCTAAGGTGCATCATATCTATCTTCCTTGGTCCTGGTTGCATATCCATGTGTTAGGAATTCATCCTAAGTTGAAAAGATGGGTTTAGTCCATTGAATGTAAGTCTTGAAACATCCTTGATGAATCACTTGTCAAAATCTTATTATTATTCTATTCTTGCTATTTGCTATTGAACTTCTTGCTTGCTCACTCGGCTTGAGTCAATAGTGTTGTAAGCTCTTGAGAACTATTTGACAAGCCATCTATTACACTTTGACAAGTGACTAATCTTGGTTGTGAAAGCTTCAAATTTGACATACTTCTCTTGTCCTATTAAGCAAAGATGAATCTTACATGTTGGTCACAACTAGACATCAAGTTGGTAACAGTGACCATACGCCTTTCATTTTAAAGCAATTGGAAAGACCACCTAAATGTCCTCATAAGCAACCTTGTGATGAAAATCTTGAATTTTCTCAAACACAAACAACTAACATTAGGCATAATCCACTTTACAATTTTGAGAACCCATTTTGCACACCTTGTGAAAGACCTAAGGGTGAGTGCATTTGGTCACCATGGTACACCTTAAAGAATTCCAACATCATTTAGAGAAATAAGCTTGTGAAAACCAAAGGATCTTTGAAGCCATGTATGCTAGGGAGAAAGAACATCAACAATCTGAAAACAATAACTATACTCATCATGAAGGGAACAAAGGGACCTGCTCTTGAAATAATTTTGATGGAAATGATGGAAACAACACACCTCCAAAAAATCCTAGAGTCACCATGGGCACATGCCCTTCTCATCATGAAAGTGATGAAGAAGTAACTAGCGAAGATGTCATAAAATTCCAACAAGATAGCTTCGCTCAAAAACTTATTCTTAGAGCTTTAGAGGAAAATGGAGACCAATAGTTCTAATACATGGTAGCTAGGTGATGAAAACTCCCTCAAGGTTTCGATGTTGAATGCATAATCCCCAAATGAGATCCCACTAATGCTGAAATCTTAAGGGAAGAAATATAGGAGCTAAGGAAACAATTTGCACAACTACAAACTTCAAAAAAGTCACCGAAGACTTCATTTGTTGAATCAATTTGTGCTCTTACATTTGATAGGAGTCTAAACATGTTACCATTTTCTAATGATATAGAGGTTCCTAAGTATTAAAAATATGATGGATATAGTGACCCTCATGATCATGTGAGACATTTCTATGCTATTAGCATGGACTTTATGCATGAAGACACCTTTCTTATGTGTTTGTTTCCTAGAAGTCTAAGAGGGAAAACTATGGAATGGCTCAAAAAATTGAGTCCTCCTCCCAAAACATTCAATGAACTTGCAAAATTCTTTATCCAACAATATTCATACAAAATTCAACATCATGTGACTATGTTAGACTTACGTAACATCAAACAAAAACTATGAGAACCTTTTGCAACATACCTTCAATGATGGAGATCTTTATACTCTCGATATCCTCGGCAAGTTCTTAAGGCTGAAAAAGTTGACATTTTTGTCAATACACTTGTACTTGAGCTATACCTTGATCTAAGAAAATAGTTGTTAACATCCTTCAACACCATGGTTGAGAGTGCAAATCACATTGAGGATGTTGCTATTAAAAGAGGTGACATTATTATAAACAAAGAGAAAAATAACAATGGAAATGGTAAAGACAAAGATAAACCTTGGAATAAGAACAAGTATGTTGTCAACGATGGAGTAGTCGACACTCCTAAAACCAATGAACTTGCCTTTAACATTTCTAATGCCATCTATGCTACAAAACAACAAGAAAATTCAAAAGCACAAGCGTTTGACAAGAGCTCTAAGTTTTCCAAAAAATGACGTGTTTACACACCTATAGTTGAACCTTATGAAGTGGTTCTAAAAAATTTGATTGCAAAAAAACTAGTTACCTTACCAAAAAACTCTCATCCTTATGATCCACCTATCAGACCTCCATGGTAGAGAGAGGATCACACTTGTAGTTATCACCAAAGCAAGGGACATAAAACAAAAAACTATTTTAAGCTCAAAGATGTAAATCAAGGTCTCATTGAGGAAGGAAAAGTTGTCACAGATGGCCTCATTAAAAATGCTGACCATAAAGCTTTTAAACTACCCTTGCTAGAATATGAGAAAGGTGAGACCTCCAAAGCTGCTAAAAAGAATCATGATGCCAAAATTAGCTATGCCTAGGTTGATGCTAAAAATCTTATAGGCATGCTTGAGCCCATTGAGTATCTCTACATGGCTAGTCCTTATGATGAAAAATGACCCAATTATGGTGCTGAGGATGAATGAACCAGAGTTGTCCTAAAAATGTAAAATGTTCCTCAAAACCATAATGACACTAGACCTAAGGTGGTGCTCCGAGTGGCTGAATCTTCTTCTTCACAGAGTGAACCGCTTAATGTCATCACTAGGGTGCAATCTAATTAAGGTTTTCCTTAAATTTGTTCATGACTCCAAGAATGCCTCATGTTATAAGAAACCAACCACTTCCAAGATCTTGAACTATGACCTTGTTAATTAGTTATAATGTACCCAAGCTCAAATTTCTATTTTCAAGTTGTAAGAATTGTCCCCCTTGCACAAAGATATCCTCGAAAAAGCTTTACATTCTCTCAATGTTCCCACTGACAGTAGTGCAGAATGACTCTTTACCTCACTATCTCACCCTTTCTAAAGAAGATGACTGAGACCTTAGTCATCCCCACAACTTTTCTCTCCATGTCAAAGTTCAAATCTTTTATACTCGCATTTGTCGAGTATTGATAGACAATGGTGTAGGATTGAATATTGTTTCTTTCAATGTAATCCAACAGTTGAGCATTTCTAAATTTTCCATCAATCCTAAATGCAAGATCACTCTAAAGCATATGATGAGTTCAAAAGGCCTTCTAAAGGTCTAATTGTGCTTCCAATTAGAGTTGGTCTAGTTGAGAAGAATGTCATTTTCCAAGTCCTAGACATACCACTTGCATACAATTTGTTGTCAGGATGACCATGGATCCATGACATGCAAGTAGTACCCTCTACTTACCATTAGTGGATCAAGTTCCATTTTAATGGTACTAAAGTAGTTGTCCCCAGTGATAACTTAATATCTATCAACACATTATCTATTGCTGAAACACTAGTTCCACATAATCACTCTTCTCACAAGCTAACACAGTCTTTCAAGGAGTGTGAATAAAAATTGAAGATGATGAGACTTGGCATGGGTGAATACACTCTAGACTCTATTGCTGTCCTACCAATTTACCCTTGGTTTTATGAGAGATCATCTACCAAAAAGGAAGCCCTCTACTTCTTCCATGATTCTTTTTGGTACTTTTGTAGAGTCCTCAGTTCCCCTAGAAGTAGAGAAAGAAGAATGAACTATTAAAGATTGGATCTATAGGGGAGAGGAAGATGAGGAAGAATTCATAGTCACTACTACAATCTCTCCTAAACATTATGGAGAAGGATATAAATTTATAATAGAAATGGGCTATCAAGGCCATGGGTCTTTAACTAGTAACAAAAAAGCTCTAGTTGAACCTATAAGTCATACTCAAGGTTGTGATGCTTGAGATACTATTGGTCCAAGTTTTGGGCTAGAAAATGATATATCAACACTTGATCAAAGAGTAACCATGTCTAGTGAATCAAAAGATGATGACCCTTCCTTTATCATTGCTACTTCATAAGATGAAGATTTTGTGCCTACAACTTGTCTCCATTGGGGAGAAGACACTCCAAATGCTACTAATGATGCCAAAGTTTCCTCTTCTTGAAAAGTAGAACAAGATGAATTTGACCATGAATACATGAATAGAGGCTAGATTAGACAAAATATTGTTCATCTAATTGCTAGAGATTAGAGCACAGACTCTCACGAGTATGAATGGGAAAGCCTATTAGATGCATCTTGTGAACTAGGAGGGGATGTTATCCACACTTGTGCAACCCACCAAATGTTGTTGATGAGTCTAATATAGGGTTGGATGAGTTTGGTCCACAACATGCATTAATGGATCATGCTAGTCCCTCTAGGTCTATTCCTAATCTGGAATCCTTTGCAACATTCACCAAAGACTCAACTTCACATGTCACCAGAGATGACTCTTTTCACATAAACAATCTTGAAGCTTCCACCTCACTCTCATTAACTCATCTTGATCTAATAGATTCATCACTTCAAAATCACAGACCTAAAATATAGTCTTTTCAAAATGACTATAAGATCACTTACTACCTAAATGCCATTGAACCTATCAGTTCTTCCACTAGCAAACCCACGATTAACATGATAGAATCAGATATCAAGTACCTTAGTCATAAAATTAAAAGGAAAAGGAAATGATTAGATGGTGAAAACCACATTGTGGAAGTGTCTGAACCTAAAAATAGTAAAAGAAAAGGTGTATCTAATGGTGAAAACCTCCCTGTGGCACCTGTGCATGAGGTACTTGGTAGTCTACCAAGCTAATTTCAAGATAGATCTTCAATTCAAATTGAAACTACATAGTCTATCAACTTGGGGATAGAGGAATCTTCTAATATTATATATGTGGCTCAATCATTGTCAACAGAGGAGAAAGCACACTTTACAAAATTCTTTCAAGACAAGAAGATTAATTTTCCATGGACATACTCAAATATATCAGGGCTTGACACAGATCTTATCATGCATCATTTTTCTATCTTGCCTAATATCAAACATATTAAAGAAAAACTAAGAAAGATGCATCCACATGTCACTCTATTGGTCAAGGTGGAGCCAGAAATACTCTTGAGTGGAAACTTTATCAGAGCTACTGATTATGTAGAATGGATTTCCAACATTGTACCTATATCTAAACATGTTAAATCTATCTAGGTCTGTATTAATTTTAGAGACCTAAACAAAGCATGCCCCAAGGATGATTTTCTTCTACCAAACATCAATATGGTAGTGGACATGACTATGGGTTATGAAATGTATTCCCTCATGGATGGGTTTTCTAGGTATAATCAAATTAAGATAGCTTGAGCTAATCAAGAAAAGATAACTTTCTCATGTGCTTGGGGTACCTTTTGCTGGAATGTCATGCCCTTTGGACTCAAAAAAACTAGTGCTACCTATCAAAGAGCAATGACCACAATCTTCCATGATATGATGCATAAGAACATGGAAGACTATGTTGATGACACATTGGCTAAATCTAGAAAATGAGACACACATGTTGAAGACCTTAGTTTGATATTAGACTGCATGGAACAATTTCAACTTAGGCTTAATCCAAAAAAAGTGTACCTTTGGTGTCACTTCCAAGAAATTTCTAGGATACATCATATCATCCAAGGGTATCGAGGTTGATCCTAAAAAAGTCCAAGCTATTATGGAAATTCCTCCTCCAAGGAATATTAGTCAACTTAGAAGTCTACAAGGATGTTTGCAATCCATACGAAGATTCATTTCTCAATTGGCTAATAAAGCTCAAGCTTTCAATAAGAATTTGCATAAGGGTTCTACTCATATCTAGAATGATGAATATCAATAAAGTCTCAATCAAATGAATGGGTACTTGGCTAAACCTCTAGTTTTGATGCCACCTATTCTAGGAAAACATTTGATCTTGTATATCTGAGGTACAACCTCTTCTCTAGGAGCACTATTACCCCAAAGTGATGAGACTGGAAAAGAACGGGCTATATATTATATCAGTCAAACTTTGGTTTCTTATGAAATGAACTACTTAAGTATAGAGATGGCATGTCTTGTAGTGGTCTTTGCTTCTAAAAAACAATGACATGACATGTTGGCACATACAGTTCACCTAATTACTAAAATTGATCCTTTGAAATATGTATTAAGAAAAGCTGTGCTTATGGGTCATCTAGCTAAATGGATGATGATTCTTTCAAAATTTTACATTCAATATGTCAAATGTAAAGCCATCAAGGGGTAGGCCATAGCTGACCAACTAGCTAATTTTCCACTAGAGGATACAACACCCATGCAAATCGAGTTTTCAGATGCCTCAATCATGTACATCACTAAGAGAACTTGGAAAATGTTCTTTGACGGATCTCATACATAGAATGGAGCTAGATTAGGTGTCTTTTTTTTTTTTTCCCTCATGGTTATATGATCCCCAAATTCTATAAACTCTTATTCCCTTGTACAAACAACATTGTAGAATATGAGGCACTCACAAATGGGATCAAAATGGCTCTTGAATGGCAGATAACTAAGTTTCACATCTATGGTGATTCTCAACTTGTTGTAAACCAAGTAAACAATGAATATCAAATAAAGGATGACAAGTTGATCACTTACAAGAAGTTGATAGATGTTCTACAAAACTATTTCACCTTTGTGACATTCCAATAGATTCCTAGATCAGAAAACTAGGTTGCCAATGTTATGGCCACCCTAGCATCTATGCTCCAACTACAAGAACATGAATCATGATTTGAGTTCCTGGTGGAAGAACTATGTCATCCCACTTATGATTCCTTGGATAAATCTAGGTAATTTGCACTGTTGTAGGTCACAATTCCTCCTACTATGTGTCTATCTTCTCTTGCCTGTGTGATCAGGTTATTCCTAAAACCCTCACATGCAACCAAAAACTCCAACTCCTCTATAATGCTTCACATTACACTTTTGTCTCTAGTGACTTGTATAGGAAAGGTCTAGATAGAACATTACTTAGGTGTTTAGAGCTAGAAGAGTCTGAAAAGTCATTCACTAAAGTCCACAATGGCATGCGTGGGGCACAATCTAATGGCCTTGAACTTTCTTGAAAACTACTTAGGACAGGTTATTATTGGCCTACCATGCAAGCTGATGTTTTTTGTTACACCAAGTCTTGTCAGAAATGTTAGCTTCATGGAAACTTAATTCATGCTCCTAGACACGAGTTGATCCCTTCCATTACATATTGGCCATTTCAACAATGGGCCTTCAACTTGGTAGGTAAAATCCATCTAAGCTCATCTAGTGGTCACAAATTCATCATTAAAGAAACAGAGTATTTCACCAAATGGGTTGAAGTTGTACCACTATCTACTACTATACGCAAACATGTTTTCCTATTTATACTGAATCACATCATTTGCCGATATGGTATCCTGTCCTCTATTATTATGGAAAATGGAGGATAGTTCAAGAATAAGGACCTTAGATAGTTATGCAATTTTTTTTGAATCAAACAACATTAGTCCTCTATCTACTATCCCCAAGGGAATGGCCAAACTGAGGCTTCTAACAAAATACTGCTGAAAATCCTACACCCCATAGTTCACAAGTTTGGGAAAGATTGGCACCTACAGATAATTTTGGAACTTTGGGCCTATAGAACTACTATTTGTACTCATACAAGGGCTACACCCTTTCCCCTAGCTTATTTCTCTGAGGCTATTCACCTATTAGAAGTTGAGATACCTTCCTTTTGCGTCTCCTTACATGGGTTAATAATCGATGAAGACCATAGAGCTATGGGAGTACAAGAATTAGAGAATCTTGATGAATGCCATAAGTCTACTTTTGATCACATGAGGGCTTATCAAAAGCATATGTCTACTTAGTATAATAAGAAAGTTCACCCATGTGAGTTTCAAGTGGGTGAACTCATGCTTAGAGAGAATCCCAAAAGTCAGAAGCCTCGAGAGTAGAAGGGAAAAATTGAACCTAACTGGTTGGGCCCATACATTATCAGAGCAGTATTTGGGTCTGGTGTTTATCAAGTGTCTACTCCTAAGGGTGAAGAACTTGCAAAGCCTATCAATTTCCTACATTTTAAGAAATTATATGGTTAGAGGCTCACTACTTAGCTATCTTGTACATATCTATGATCTTAAAAAATTCCTAAAAATCAAAAAATGTCCTTAAAAATATGATCATCTTAGTGAAAGCCTAGCAATAGGAACTTTGATGTATCACCAAAAAAATAAAAAAATACAAAAAAATTGAAAAGGGTCCTAAGAAAAGAAATTTTCAAAGTGGTGAAAACCTAGAAATAGGTGCTACTTGAGACCCTTGCACCTATTTCTATTAGTCTCAATCACACACTTTGCAACACATTTCCTAGCTTGGAATTGTTTCTTTTCCTTGTCTTGGGGGTATACCTACTTAGCCCATGGAGATATTCTTGTGCATTAGGGTTTCTTTGACACCTCACAAAACAATGTTTCTTAAACACTATCCCCACCTTGACATTAAGTGTTTCTCAACACTTTTTAGATAGTTTACCTATGGTCTCTAATGTCACAATATTTCTCACTATCAGAATCAAGTCTTGAAGAAATGGCCAAGTGACTTACACACATGGACGTTAACACTTAAAAAATTGAGCTCTACTAATATTTATCTACTTTGTGTGTTTTCTATGATGATTTCTTTGATATATGTTTCCTCCTTAATAGTCTTTCAAGGATTTCATTGACTAGAAGACTAGGGGCATTAGGGCATGTTTTCTTGATTTCTACTTGTGGGTATACTTTATTTTGTCTATAGTGTTTTAAGAATTTCATGCTTGTCCTATTTTGAAACTTTGACTAATAAACATAGCATCCTTGACTATTTTTTCAAGACCACACTCAGGGTTTATCCTAGCATTTATGCCTTGATACAAGTGTAATCTTGCTCTACTAAACTTAGGGAATCTAATCGTGTACTCATCTTGACTTCTATGTCTTTGATAGTTAGATCAGATTTCCACATACCTATCTGATACCAATCATATTCATATCCTCATGGTTATGCTACTGATGGTTATATGATCCTATGATGTCCCTAATAAATGCTCAATGATGAAATTAGAGTCTAAAGGTTATGCATTTCTTGCTAGTAAACCACTTTGCATATTAGCTTGCATTCCTGCATGTGGGGAGAACTCTCTCTTCATCTTTTTCTGACATATTAGTTAACTACTCTCATATCCTCCTTTTCTTTCTTTATCATGTCTTTCACCTTCTTGATCTTTCATTTTCATCTCAATCTTGCTATCCTGTCTTCACAATGGGTTAATCTAAACATCACATTTGATCTATCCAAGTGTCACATATTTTCATAAACATAAAAGTCTATACCATATACATGAGGCCTAAAAACATCATACATAAGAGAGAAACATGAGCATAGACACATACATGAGCTGAAAAGAGAAACTAAAACATCACATGGAAACTAAAATGCTAAAATATCCATTTGAGATAAGTACACAAAATTGTCGATAAAATCTAGTATCTCATATATATCAAATGTGTCATGGTACATATACAAAACATGAGATCCAAAATTTGGATATCTGTCTCAAAAAATAAAATGATGTATGATCAAAACTATAAAAAAATTTCATGATCGGCCTATGACTGACTACCACCCTCTACAGTAGGTGAAGGTGGTGGCCCTAGTGGTGGAGCCTATCTCCTATCCTATGGCTATACTACACCCTCTGATCTACTAACCTATTTAGAGTAGTCAGAAAGTCCCTACCCTAGTAGTACTACAACTTTATAGGTGGCATAATAATACACAGCCAATGCACCATGATGCACTACCTATCACCTCGCTATGTCCTGCTCTCTTTGGAGCTCATCTTCTTGTGCCTGCTCATCCATGAGCTATTGATCACACACTACAGTAGTAATCTAAACCACCTACAATTTTTCCGCCAATGCATGGATCCTAACATCTTGTTTATTTTCACCCCCAACTGACTACTCTGGCTCTGACTTTTCTCTCCTAGCTCGCCATTTCCTTAGTGGCACCTCCTCCTCCTCCATATCCTCCTCCATCTCCCTTGCCACCTATTCCCACGTCCTCCTCCTCCTTGATTGGGATCCCTCCCCAACCTCCATCCATCTCACATCCCTATCTCTACCTTTGCCTCCACCTCCACCACCTCCGTGTCTCCCTCTTGTAGGTAGCACATCAAGCTCAGTAAACCATGGGAATGGGTGTCTTTACATCTCATATAAATATCCAAGATATGTCTCTACATCTACCACAGCTAGGCGATAATCCCAGGAGTTGCTACCAGATTCGTTGTCTCCCATACTACTGTCTAATAGTCCAACATCGGTAACCATCCTAGGGCCTCATTTGAGCACATCTAAGTGTAGGTGGTAGTCTCCACTAATATTGCCTATCACTCTCCAAACTGTCACCATACTTGGCTAATCACAAACTACTCTACTATATCTGTGCTCTAACCCACTAATGGCCTACTATACCTCATATAATCTAACTCCCATGAATCAAACCATTTTTGGAACTCTCAGTATGATTTCCATGTGAATGCCATTAGCTCGTAAAAAATACACCAATAGTAGATCAAATCTCCACTATATCTCTGTGCAATAAAATGTCTATACCCAAAAATGTAGGGTTGGCTCTACTCTCATGGCTGTACTGATGGTTGGATCACAACAATGTGCTCCCAAGCCTAGATCCGTGCTAGCACTACAATGCATGACCATGAGCCACCTCCATGATACACTATCTCATGGAGGTCATGAAAAATCTCTACCAATATTGCTGGCCCCCATGTCATCCTATGTGGGCATGACATCAAATCAAAAACCAATCGACATCATTCTAATGGGAAGCCATTCTAGCCTTAGTTTGTCACCAGGGCCTAGGCTATCAATGAACATAACAAGCTCAGCAATAAGAAATCATCTCCATACTTGGAAATCAATCTCTCCTAGTCCAAATGACAGTCTAGCATGGTCACATCAGGAAATAAATGTTATATCCACACTTGCCCCTCTATCAAGGTTTGATCATAGTACACCTGTGACATCACTAAAGCTTGGCATCAATATACTCAACATCAAAAAATCAGAATTGATAACACATGACCAAGAACTATTAATCAAGAAACTTACTAGCTCTCCATGGCATGGCACTCAAAGAATGTGATACACATCCTCTAATGTAATTGAGGCTTCTCTAGTTAGTAAAAGAAAAGTGTTATGCTCGATGTGCCATTGCTTAGCTAGCAAATTCAACAATGCATGGTTTTCCCATATATAGGGCATCAGTATGACCCATCACAAACCCATAGTAGATATGGAAGCTTGCTCATAATTGCTCAAATAATATACAACATGCAACACAAAACATGCAAATATCAATAACCATATTGAAAACATGATCATAATGCAAACAATTCACAAAAAACATGCCAAAATAAAGTTATGTGATATGTTTTTTAACTACAGGGAATACAATTTTCTATAAGTTTATTGTGCAACACTTTTTATAAAGGCATGCAATACAATTCTATCATGTGACATTTGACACTAGTCTGAGTGACATATGGGTGTATGTCTCAAATGATATTTTCTATAACATATGTGCGATACTATTTCAAAACAATTATGTCATATGACATATACCAAAGTAACCATGAAATGCTTTTTAAGTGTCACACAATATTTTGTGCAAAACCCTTCATACATGCAAAAAAGTACCCAAAAAAAGCTTTAAAACATGACAAAAAGAGGTTACTTACCGATGCCTCATACTACTCTGGTTGGTTGTGCAACTAGTTGCACTCGAATTAGTGTCAGTGAAGAGGAATGTTCGCCAATGCCATGATGCTTTCTAGACCACTCAAAAGTTCTCACCAAATCACAAAAGACAAAATGAATTTGAAAATGACACTTGGGCCCCTTTTATAGCTTCTGACCCTATTTTGACCTAATTTTTAAACCTCTTAGAATTTCTCAAAAAATCCACCCCTGGCTAATTTTGACATCTTGAATCCATTTTTCATATTGAAATTTAAATCCAAGTTAATCTTGATGGTCAAAATTACATTTTAAAATTTCACCTTCTTCTAAGTAATTAGTCGACCTTCTGAGGTCCAATCTTTGAATCATTGATTTGGCCTCTTCATTTGTTCATGTCTTTATCATTTCCATGCTTCATATCTACTCAAATTCACCTTTTTAGGTCTAAATCACTTTTCTAATTGATTTGACCTAATTTTTATGCTTTATTCTTTGTGGTCAACTCTAGTCAAACTGGAGCATTCTATCAGTTTCTTATAGTCACTCTTTTGTTCTAATTAGTCATGTGTCATCCTAGACATTGCTCTATCTCAATTTACTCATATCTAGCTTGCTTCTGCATCTCCTTTTCCTTATTTCAATTTCAATCCTAAGGGGGCAGAAATATTTTATCACTGCTTTCTATAGCTATCTATTTCTTAGGAGCATTTGAGTAATCTTTTCACTTATTCTTGATCTATCTACTTTGCTAAATGTTAACATTCTTCTTGAATTCTGACATCATCTTTTTCCTATGTTCAGTACTACCACTATCAAGCTATAAATTCAAGATTTTCTATCTCTTTCTACATTTCGTTCTTTAGAATCAGATATCCATATCTATCACTGCCTACTTAGCTTCTATTTTCTTTGATGTAATGTTTTTCCAAATCAATCAGACATTAGTGAAAGAGGGGCAAATGTAATCACCTAAAAATAGTCATCTAGACTATTAGCCCCCTTTTCAGCATTTTGGCTAAATTAATTATTCATTTACCTAGACCAAATTGCTAATAATCAATTAATTTGATTATAACCTATATTTTGACTATGCTATCCTAAGTTCATGATTTGATTAAAGGAACATGCCCCCTTTTAATTAAATAAAAGACCCCATTCTTCTAACCCACTTAAAGTGCATAATAAAGTCCTTTTTCTATTTTCTCAATTAAAAGAAAAGGCTTTTGAGAATTTTTGTCTTACGTGACAAGTGAACTGATATTCTATTGGTTGACTTATATGTTCACATGGATTACGACTTATTTCCAAATTAATTATTGATCATTTACCATCTTCATCTTGATCTCCACTGTCCGTACAACTTTAAAAGAGAGAGCTCTCTCCTTTCCAAAGGATCCATCTTTTGAGTATTGTTATGCTATAGGTTTTCTAACAAGTTTCCTTGGAGCTTTTGAAGAACTTCCATTTTCTTGTCTTCATTATCCCATTCCATCATGCTAGCATAGGATTATATGGCATTCTTATCATAGTTGCATGTTAGTATAATTTCTTTGTAATAGCTTAACTCACATAGTTTAATTAGTTGATTGCTAATGCTCTCATTCATACTTAGAATAGCTAAACCTTGCATATTAATTCTAGTGTAGTCTTCATGTTTGCATTGCATCCTTGAGGAATTCATTGAAGAAACTTGCATTCTTGCTCTTGTCTTGAAGAACCTCCCATTGCATGGTTTACTAGCAGGAAACCTATTTCTAAAGGCTCTGCTGAGAGCCTCCATACTTGAAACATATATTCTTGCACTCTATAGATAGGGACCTCTAAGTAAGCATCCAAGCATTCTAAAATCATATAATTGTTTTGATAGAATGGTTTAGACTATGACTCTTTTAGAGTATACACATATCAACTAAACTTTACTTGGCATCAACTATTTTTCTCGACATCTACTAGAATTTTCTTTTACTTGGCTCCAACTGATTTTTTGCTTGGCTTGCATTGACTTTTCTTGGCACCCACTATCCACTTGGTGAAGCTTGACAAAAAAACTTTTGTGTAACTTATTGTTCTAAACTTTCTCAGTGTAGCCAACAAGTAACCTTAAGTAGATTATCAGTACATCATGTCATCACTATCTTAACTGATCCTTGTACTTCATTACATAATCATAAGTCAACCTTTAATCTAGGTGCTTTTGTTACATCTTATTGATCAAATCCTCTTCATAAATCAACTAAGTGATAGTACTTGAATCTTATAAGTATTTATCTTACTAGAAAATAGTGGGTTTGACATTAGTGACAAAACGACGATTGAAACACATAGTCTTCTTCAACAATCTCCCTCTTTCAATAATCTCTCTCAACAATGATCCCTTCAATAAAATATCTACAATCTCTCTCTTTGGGATTTATGGAAAACCAAATTTATCAACCAAGAAAATCAAATGATGAACATCTTGTTCAACCAAACTAACTAGGTTAAAACAATAAGACAATACCAATAAGAAAACTTGTATCAAAATTTCTCCCTCTATTAGAAACTTTAGTCTTTTGATTAGGTTACAAAACTCTTTTTTATAACTCCTTCTACGTTCCTTCTTGTATATTTTTCATCATACATGTGATTTCTTCTAATATTGCTAATTAGTAACACTCTTCATCGCTTTGACAATAATCCCTTGATACTTCCCTCTTGATACTATTGATCAAGAGTATCTCCCTCAATATTTATACTAGTTTGATCAGCAGAATATCTCCCTCTCTAATTATACATTCTAGCTTTGATCTATCTCCCTTTTGAATAGTAAATCTCTCCCTCCTTTTTAGCTCTTGATCAATATCTCCCTATCTATTCTAACTCTTGATCAATAGAATATCTCCCTCTTTGAAAAAAATTCCAAAGAGGTATTATCTTTTCATCTGAAAAATGTAGATATAGGCTTTTGCAGTTTCTTCTATTTCTCCCTTTGTCACCTTTCGTGTGACTGATTTGAAGTTTTAGCTCTGTGATTACTTAAGGAAAATCCTAAAGTAAGATCCATAGCATCAATTTGTATTATATGAATATTATCTTATTTGAAGCAGGGAACTCTTCTTGTTACTTAGATAGCCATTGATGGGAGTATCACCTCTAATTTATCTCTTAGATACTCATGAGCATCCTTAGGTAATGGTTTTGTGAAGATATCAAAAATTTTCTCCTTTGTGTTAACATAGTCCATCTTCACCTCTTTATCTTGAACTAACTCTCTCAAGTAATGATACTTGATTGCAATGTGATTTTTCTTTGTGTGCATCACTTGATTCTTTGATATATTGATAACACTTGTATTATCAAAATAAAGTATCATAGGTTTTGTCATTTCTTCCTTCATTCCTTTGGGTAGTTGTTTGATCCATACAGTGCTTGTGCAATTTACAATAGTAGCAGCATATTCAGCTTAGTAGATTGTGAAGCACAACTTTATTTCTTGCTAGTCCATGTAACTAGTCTCTTGCCTAAGAAAAATTCTCCTCCACTACTGCTCTTTTTGGCATTAATGTTTCCACCCCAATCAACATCAGTGTAGGCTCTTAATTCAAAATTTTCATTCTTCTTATAGTATAGACCAAATTCTTCTATTCCTTTTAGATATCTCATTATTCTCTTCATAGCCATTAAATGATTTTCCCTAGGATTAGCAAAGAATCTTGCAACTATACCTAGAGATAATGCAATATTAGGTCTTCTACATAATACATATTGCAATTTTCCAATCATAGACCTATACATGGTTTGGTTTACCTCAGCGAAATCATCATTCTTTGACAACTTGTGTCATGTCACCATAGGCGTACTTACTAGTTTGGAATCCTCTAATCCAAAAGTTTTCAATATCTCCTTGACATACTTTAACTGAGTGATGTATATACCATACTTCATCTAATAGACTTGCAAACTGATAAAAAATTTGATTTCTCCAAACATAGACATTTCAAATTCTTGCTTCATCTAATTTGCAAAATCCTTACATAGAGCATCTTGGCCTTCAAATATGATATCATCAACAAATATTTTAGATAACAAAACACCTTTTCCTTCCTTTGTCTTTATGTATAGATTGTTGTTATAATTAGTCCTTTCAAATCCAATCTTCACAAGATAGTTATGAAGTCTCTCGTACCATGCTCTTGGTGCTTGTTTCAAATAATATAGAGCTTTTTGCAGTCTACATACCATGTTCTTATTGCTATCATAAAAAAAACCTTATGTTTTTCCTATTTAAGCTTCTTCCTCTAATATTCCATTCAAAAATATAGATTTAACATTCATATGATAAAATTTGAAACCTTTATATGCAACATAAGCAAGTAGAGTTCTTACTCCTTCCATTCTAGGAATAGGGGCAAATGTCTCCCCATTGTCTATTCCTTCTTCTTGTGCATATCCCCTGCAAACTATTCTTTCTTAGTTTCTTTTGACTTCACCATTCTCATCTAGGTTGTTTTTAAATACCCACTTAGTGCCAATCACATTCTTGTCTTATGGTTTAGGAACTAGACTCCATGTTTTGTTCTTCTCTATTTTTTCAATATCCTCTTCTATGGCTTTGTACCAATCAACATCTTCTAATGCATCTTTTATTGTTTTGGGTTCTTTCATGCTCAAAAAACATGTTTCACTTCTAAATCTTTTTCTTGTCATTATTCTAGCATTTTTATCTCTAATGATTTGAGCAATAGGATGATGTCTTTTGACATACTTAGACAATCTTAGTTTAGCTCTTGTTTCTTCATTTTGTCTTTCAATTTTAGAGTCATTACATGTATGTCCATTAGGTATCTCAACATCTCTTTCATGTGTACTAATCTTAGAATTAGAATGTGCATCCACTTCATTCTATAACTCAGCATCTGAATGCAACTTTGTTCGTAAATGCAACTTGACACTCATAGGATGTGACTTGGTAGTCACTATAACTTGTTGTTGATTTGTAACTTGATTTGCAACATCTTCTTCAACAAGCATACCATCATAAAAGTATACAAATGATTTGTATTCTTCTAGCTTTTTCATAGATTCAGCCTCATATACCTCTATATATTCATCAAAATTCACATTTGCGCTTTCCACAATTTTGTTAATGTTAGTACTCAAACACTTACAAGCTTTACTTCTTGTGGAGTACCCTAGAAATATACCTTCTTCACATTTTTCATCAAGCTTGTCATTCCTAACATCTTTAAGAATGTAACACTTACTTCCAACTATATTAAAGTATTTTACATTGGGTGGATATCCATACCATAGTTCAAAAGGTGTTGAATGAGTACCTTTCTTGATTTGTGTATGGTTCAAGGTATAGATAGTTGTACTTATAGCCTCTCTCCAATATTTCAAAGCAACATTCTTCTCTATCATGAGTGTTCTAGCATAGTCCATTATAGATCTATTTCTCCTTTTAGCTATTCCATTTTTTGGAGGGGTCCTAAGGGTAGATGTCTATCTTTTGATTCCTTTGTCATTAAAAAACATCTCGATTCTCAAATTCACTTGATGTAAATTCTCTTCCTCTGTCAGATCTCAAACATTTCAAACTTTTATCTATTTTCTTTTTAACTCTTGCCAAGTACCACTTAAACTTTTGAAGAGCATCAGATTTGTATTTCAAAAACATAGCTGTCATCATCCTAGATTAATCATCAACAAATAGCATTATGTACTTATCTCCCTTGTAGCTTTTCACCTCAATTGGTCCACACAAGTTCATATGAAAAACCTCTAGTATTCCTTTAGAGGTATAATTTTTTCTCTTAAGACTTGACTTTTTCATTTTGCCTAGCTGACATTATTTTCACACTACATTGTCAGGCTTCTTTAGCTTAGGAAAACCTCTAATTTTCTTCATGTTACTGATACTAACCAAGTTATCAAAATTTAAATGACATAACCTTTTGTGCCAAATCCATACATCATCAAATTTTACAACAAGACAAGTAGCATCCTTTATATTAAGATAGAACAAATTACTTCTAGTTTGATCACCTTTTTCAATTAGTTTCCCATTTGTGTCATATATCTTAGCAATCTTGTCTTCAAATTCAATCTTACCTTTCCAAATTGTTCAATTGTGACACACTCAATAAGTTATAGTTTAGTCCTTCAATAGAGTAGGAATTGTTAGATGAAATATTATATGTGAGTTTGATAGAACCTTTTTCTTTTATCAAACATGGTGCATCATTACCAAATCTTACATTGTTTCCATCATAAAAATTTAAGGTAATGAACTTACTTTTGTCTCCAGTCATGTAATGTGAGCATCCACTGTCAATGATCCACCTATAAATTTTTTTTACACAAGTGTTGCCTCATCTTCATTAGATTCATCCTTCATTACAACATCATCATCATGTTCATTAGAATCATCCCTTGTTTCCTCTTTAACAATGTAGCATGACTTTTTCCCTTTATCTTTACAATTTTTGTTGTCATCTTCTCTTTTGATCTTTTACTTGTCACCACATCTATAGTTCTTCTTCTATATACATCTTGCAACAGTATGACTAACCTTATGGCAATTGAAACAAATGATGGTTAACTTACCTTTGAACTTCCCTTTACCTCTATCAAATATTTTTGCCAGTAGTGGTTCTAGTTGTTCAACATCGTCCTCATCTATATCAATGTTACTAGACACATATTTTATCTTTCTCTTCTTCTTCTTCTTCCTCTTCTTCACCTCACCTAAATATTCCAATAATAGCTTAGCTTTGAAAGTATATTCAAGACTCTCAAGTTTGTAATTATCAAAGTTATATAGCTCAAAATGAGTGAATCTACCTACCAAACCTTCAAAGGTTAGATTATTTCCTAGAATACATCCCAATTCTTGATTTGTAGAAACTCTAATAACATAAATAAGCAGTAGTGTTCTCAGGGCTTTTCTTAAAATAGTATCATCATCCATCTAACTATTAGCTCATTTTATTGCACTAACAACTTATTTTATTCTAGCAACATATTGAGCAATATTTTCACCTTCTTCCATTCTCATATCATCAAACTTACCTCTAAGACTCTCAGATTTGGCTCTTTAAACATTTTTGTCCCCTACATAGATGGTGGCTAGGGCATCCCACATTTTATTTGCACTGTCAAGGCCTTTAATATCATCAAATTTGGGATAGCTTAGGGCAAAGACAATCTCCAACATCACCTAAGTGTGTTCTTTCTTCTCCTTCACATCTTCAACAATCAAGACTCTAGTTGGATCAACATGTTCTATAGAAATGGTACATTGTGCATGATCTTCAAGTCCTCTAAGGTGTAGCTTAATCAAACTTTTCTATGCAAGAAAGTTATCTCTATTGAACTTGGGTACTTCTCTTTTAGATATCTTGATCTTTTTACTTCTAGTACCTTGAAACTAGTCTTCTTAAGTAGATGGCTCTAATACCAATTGTTGGAATACATTAGAATAACTGAGAGGGGAGTTTAATTAGTTATCCAAGGTCCAAATATATATATATATATATATATATATATATATATATATATATATCTTTTAACAATTTAGTAAACCCATAAAATATCCATGCATGCATCCTTAAGATTATGCAATCACTAAAACTTGTAGGTTACTATCAAATCAACTTGCATAAATGTAAAGAATGAAACATGACAGGATCATTAACACACTTCACACAATGATTTACATGGAAACTCAATTTGAGAAAAAACACCAGTAACATGCTACTCCTTTTCACTCTTCTAAAGTGATGCTCTCTAAAAGGCCAACCCTATTAAAGGTTGCTATATACACTATTGAATGTGACCTAGTTAAGGGATTTCAATCACCCTATTTGAAGTGAACCTTTTATAGAGGACTTTAGGCCATTCACTTGGAATTCCACCCACTTAAAGGATTTAAAAATGACTATTAGGTCAACCTTAATCCAATTATTTACCCTAGACTAATAAAATTGTTAGAGAATAATAGTAGACCTTTGATCTAATAAAACTTACAATTTATCTTGCAAATTACAGATCTCTATTCAGTCCTGAATTCTACTTGGCCGTCATACTTTGCAGCTTTAACAACTTTCTCACCCTTCAAGCATTCATCTCCTTAAGCTTTCTTTCTTAACATGTCATTGCAAACTCTTCTCTTAGGTCACATGATGAAGAAAAACCCTTAGCTCCTTCTCTTCCTTAGGTTCTTGCACATGAAAACTTTGCTTCATGACCAGACATTACTATAAATAGGTAATTAGGATATTTTATTGCTCATTTTCCATCATCAAAATTTAGGTTTTAGATGGATTAGGTAGGATAAATGTATCTACCCCATATCTTTTATCTCTTCTAGAAACTTCTAGAATCCATTTGAGTTTACCTCAAATTTTGTGGCACTAGCTCATCAACCTTATCTTCCACCTGGTTCAAAAAATTCAAGACAAAAAAACACTATCCAATTAGATTCAATGAATCTTTAATCTTTAAAATAATGCAGCAGCTCAACATTATCAACCTTCTAATGCTTGTCGCATACTATAGAGCTGAAATCAATCAGCATCAACTAAAGTTTACTGATGCTCAACATCAACTAAACTTTACTCAACATCAACTATCTTGCTCGACATCCAGTAGAATTTTCTTTCACTCATATCCAATTGACTTTCTACTCATCTTGCACTAACTTTTCTTGGCACCCACTATCCACTCAGTCAAGCTTGGCAGACAAACTTTGTGTAACTTGTTTTTCAATACATCATATCATCATTGTCTTAACTGATCCTTGTACTTCATTACATAATCATAATTCAACCTTTCCTCTAAGTTCTTTTGTTACATCTTATTGATCAAATCCTTTTCATCAATCAATTAAGTGATAGTACTTGAATCTTATAAGTAGTTGTCTTACTAGAAAATAGTATGTTTGACATTGGTTGAAAAATAATGATTGAAACACATAGTCTTCTTCATCAATCTCCCTCTTTCAATAATCTCTCTCAAAAATGATCTTTTTAATTAGATCTTGACACATTCTTTCTAGGAAAGAGACTAGTTTCATGGGTAAGAAAGAAGCATAACTGCATTTTTCAATCAACAGTTGAAGCTAAATATGTGGTAGCAATAGTAAATTTTTCAAATATCATATGGATCAACCCATTGGTGAAAGGTGAAAAGGAAGAGATTATTGATCTAGATGTTATTTACTGTGATAACACTATTGCTATTAACATATCAAAGAATCATGTAATGGACACAAAGACTAAGCATATTGCAATCGAGTACCATTACTTGAGAGATCTAGTTCAAGATAAAGAAGTGAAATTAGAGTATGTGAAAAATAAGGAGAAAATAGCTGATATATTCATTACATCTTTAACTAAATATGCTCATGAATATCAAATAGGTAAGCTAGAGGTGATTCCCTTAGACAAGGCTACCTAAAAAAAGTTAGTTGTTTGCATCAATTGTGTTAATCAAACTATTTTACAAGTTAATGTAGACAATGCTACTTTAGGAGTTTCCTAAGTTAGTTATGAGGAAGAAGGATAGAATCATGTCATATTAGTCATACATAGATGAAAAATCAAAAATTTAGTACTGAAATGAAGATATCTACATGAAAGAGATGCATGAGTTAAAATGTGTTTGGGATTTTTGTTGAAGAGGGAGTTGTTGTGAAGAAATTTTCATAGGAAAGAGGGAGATATTACTAAGAGGGAGAAATTGAATAGGCATGAGAGGTTTTGCTAGTAATACAAAAGAATCTATTTAATTTCATGATCTAATATGATCAAGGGAGCATATGTGCTGCATATGTGAGTTTCATGGATGAGAATCATAATGAAACTAAAGAAAGAGATTGTTGGACATAGAGATGTTAATCAAAATGAAAATAAGGATACTAATAAAGATATAATACTATACAAAGAGGTAGTTTTCTTGATTCAGTACATGTTTTGGATTTCTTGGTAACTATAGGTGTTACCATCAATGTCAAAGAGGGAGAATGTTGAAAACTATAATTGAAACAATTGTTATCTTGTCATTAATGTCAAACCTTATTAGTGAGATAGTTTTGTTGGATTGTCTTGTTGGAAAGAATGCTTCTAAGAGGGGGGGGGGGGGGGGGGGGGTGAATTAGAAGAACTAGCCTTTTAACTATTTCAAATCCTTAATAACATATTTTTGGAATAAATATGCATGCATATAAATATTAAGCAATCATAAGAAACCAATATGCATCACCACATAACACTTAAGGTTTGGAAACCCAAAAACCCTTCAGAAATAAGAAGGTAAAACTGGGGTGGGGATGATACCCACAAAATCATTGCAGTAATAATGTTTAACCACTTCTGATGGTCTGCCCTATTAAAGGCCTGCCCTATCAAAGGCTTTACAATGTATCAATAGTGACCTGGTTAAAGGATTTACAAACACTTTACATGAAGTGTCACCCTATCAAAGGATTTAGTCACCTAGTTAAAGGATCTATAAAATAGCTGCTAAGCTAACCTATCATCATAGGATTTTCTCTCTAATACAATGGTTAAAGAGTATTAGGTATGATAAACCTGATGGCTTACAATCCTTCAATTTCTAAATACAGGCACTTGATCTGCTCTCTGTGATCTTGATCCTCTATGATTTGATTCTCTTCTCTCTGATATCAGACTTCCTTATACACTTTTTTCATTCTCTCTCTTCTCAATCTAATTTTGTCTTCCTTATAAAGACACTCAAAGACTTAGGGTTAGGTATGGATCTACGATCCATATTTAATCTTTGATTTTTTCTTATTCCTTGCACATCTCTTATTGGTTGCAAGTGTTCTCAATTTTTCTTATTGGCTGCATGTAGATTGCATAGAAAATATAAATGATTTCATCTTATCACTTAAACCTTCTGAGATTTGTCTTATGTCAGCTATGAAAATGGTTTATATCTAATTTTGTGAAGTTTCAAACTCATATGCTGATTCTGAGTTACTCGGCACTTACTGCTTCTTGATGTTTGACATCTACTATAACTCAGCTTTTGTATATGCTCCTATCTTGCTTGGCATCCTTTAAGACTCAACACCTGAATAATGCTTGGTACTTAGATCATGCTCAACATATGTACTTACTCGGCACTTGATCTACACTCGACACCTAAAAATCATGCTCGACACTTGTTGAATTTCTTGACTTGGCACATGTTGTGGCTCAGCATACACAGTGTACTCAGCTTCAATGTGAAAGGTAGTTAAGTGTGTTGACACTCAAGTGTCAAAACCATTTTTAGACTAACAATCTCCCCCTTTGACATGAGTGTCAAAAACACTTAACTAAGAATTATTTATCTAATATTTTGAGTACACTTTCTGATTTTCTTGATATGTATCTAGAGGTTTATCAAAAACATGTAACTTAATAAAAAATGTGACTCCCTCTGAGTTGATCATGCCAATGTCTTGTGCCGTTATGCTTAATGTTCTCTTTAATATATCCTCAACATATTATCTCCCCCTTAGAGTATTATCTCCACCTTTTTGATAGTTATGTCAAAGGGTCCTAAATAGTAATGCCATGTTTGGCCAAAAATGTCTTGTTTACCTCAAGGAGTATTTGGAGAGCTGAATCCCAATTATTTAAGGCGATATCCAATGACTTTTGTTGTATGGCAAGCTCTACTGCGAGATCAACTAGTGCTTCATGTGTAGAAATATTAGGATCCTTCTTCAAGACTGTTTCTACATACATTTTCTCCTTGTGCAATACTTCTAAGTGAGGAGTAATGGAGGCTTGAATTTGAATCAACTTTTCTTTGATAGTGGCCTCTTCTATTGATAATGCCGCTGATTCCCTCTGAGTGTGTAATGTATGACAAAATTTATTTTCACTTTGTGCAAGATCTAAGGGTATTTGCATGCTGGAGAGTTTTAATTTACTCTCAAGGTTCAAAATTTTCTGATTTATTTCATGTGTTAACTTGGAAAAATCACACAATTTTCTGTAAAGGGAAAATATGTTCCCTAGTACACTTTTTACATTTTCCAATTTCTTGGCTAGGTCAACCTATCCCAAAATTATGTTATTAGCTATTTTCTTGTTGACTTTGCCTAAAAAATTCTTTTTTGACCATTCCAATAGTTCTGCATTAGTATCATGGTCTTCATTATTTACTTGGTCAACTATATCAGATAATTGCTCAAGTATTGGCCTGTTTGCATCTGGAGGTTGAAGACTAAAAGCATCCATGAATTTATCTTTTATTTCATTTAGTGCCTACTTGTATTTGTAGTCTTTTATCATTACCTCTTGTCTCCTCCTTTTATCCAATACACTTTGTATTTCATTCATCTTCTCCTCATTGAGAGTGCTTGAATCATAATAGGGTATTTTGATTTCTTCATCAAGCTTAGGAATACCATAATGTATGGTCCTGGCTACCCTTGTAGAAATTGAACTTGGTGTACTGGCATATAAAATTATATTTTTAGTACTTTTCTCATGATTGGGTTTTGTGGGAGTTGCTATTTTTGGTAATTCAACCAAAGTTTGTATTGCAGACTCCTCTTTATTTTGGGTTTCTTCCTTCTCCTCTTTTTCTTTTTTGTCTTCTTCTTGTTGTGTTATTGCTGCTAGAGGTGTATTCACTATCTGAACTGTTGTCCCTGTGATTACCTCTATTGTTGCACTCGACTCTTGATGAGTTTGAGGGACTAATCTTGGTGGTGATGGAGGTGGTAGAAATGTAAACCCAATAGTTTGAATGATCTGAGGTGGTTGTTGCAATGGCACCTTGACCTCTTTGAGTTTTTCTATTGACTTTTGAAGATTATCCACACTGACCAATATGGGATTTGTACACAATTGTGCTTGTAGATTTGTTTGGTCAAGGATCTTAGTAAGATCTACTTTAGTTAATGGATTGATGTTTTGACATGTAGTATCAACAACATCCTTAATCTTTATGATTTTTGCAAGTGTGATAGGTGAGTGAGGAGAGCTAGGATGTGAAAGATGTGTGCTTTGCACATTTTTCTATTCATTAGTTCCTTTGTCTTCATCTTTTCTTTCCTCCTCTCTTTCTTTCTTATTTTCCTCTTCTTCAACCTTTTTCTCTTCTTTTGTTTTCTCTTCTCTCCTCTTCCTCCTTTCTTCAGGTTTGGCAGTAGCTTCTTCTTTGTATATCTCTTCAAGAACATCTTCAAATGTTTTGTACAAGTTTTTCCATACTTTTGTTGTTCTCTGCGCAACTTCTTCAATTTTGTTTTGCAGGATGGAGAATGCCCTATATTTGGGTGTAAACCTTATGTTATGCCTTTTGACTGCTTGGGTTACCTATTCTTTTGTCAAATCAGGCAATAAGTTTTCTAGGGTTGATTCCCTCATCTCTTTCTCCATCATTAGATAGAAATTCCATTTGTCTTCTATAATTTTAGACAATTCCTTTGGCAATTGTCCATCTAGTTCAAGAGGTGTATACTTGAACTGTGCCATAAATGCATAGACTGATTCTTCTATGCTATTTTGTTCCTCTTTACTGAACTTATTGTAATCAATCTTTTTCATTTCATTTATGTCTCCATTCCTAATCTTCTTACATAATATATCAATTGAAGATTTAGGAGGACTTACCTCTTCAATCTGATCTTCTTCATCAATATCAGGTTGGGCCACATATCTTTTCCTTTTCTTTGGCTCTTCCTGTGCCTTTGTTTTTTTCTTCTTTGTGGCTTCCTCTTTAGCCTTCTGGGTAGAGGCCCTTGTTGTAGGTCTAGTTGTTGTCTTCTTTAACATTTGCACAACAGCTTTCTTTGGTGGGGGCTAAGAAGCAAGAGAGGTCTTTGTTTTCCTTTTAATGACTCTACCTCTGATGGGTGCTTCCTTGGTTTTTGTTTCCTTGGCACTCTCATTTTTTTTTCTCCTTGTCTTTGAGGCATTTCAAGTGGCTCTTGTTCTAGCTCACCTTCTTCTTCTCCTTCACTAATCTCTTCTTCTTCACCTGCTGCACTTGATTCTTCAATACCAAATTTCTTCTTTATCTATTTTACCAACTTGTCCTTTTTCTTTATTGCTGAGGTTGTCTTGAGTTCTGTAACAACTCTTGATTTTATAGTGTCATATGTCCCAAATGCCTTGGTAGATTTGTACATTTCCCCTGCAAGTAAAGCTATGATGGCTGCAGAAGCTTGGTCAACATCAAGCTCATATCCTAATGGTCTAAGCCATCTTGTCCTTGGAAGGACTGCTTGAATGTAGGTGTAATCAATATCAACAAGAAAACATATGTCATTTATATGCTTTTCTACTAGTGAGACTGGTATCCTCATTCTGTTCTTCATTTTATTTTTGAGATCTTCAAATTAGATAGACATTTGATCGTCAAAGCTATCTCCCATTTGTACAATGAAATCATTAATTTGATCAACAATGGTTTTATTTTGACTCTAGTTGACTTTGCCAAATGAAGGAAATTCCTTCATTACATAGAAGAACATCCAAACCAACACTGAACCAAATTTGCACTGTGCTCCCTTGGATTTTCTAATAGCTCCAAGATTTTCATTAATCTGTTGCAACAAGAGCTCTGCAAGATCATAAGTGTGATCTTTCTTTACAAGTTTATGTGCCATGTCTACTGATATGCAGGGTACACTATTTAACCTGCTAGATTGGTAAAACATATGTGATATGATCCTTACAACAAAATCTAAAAGGGGATCAATTATGGTGTGTATAGTCATACCTCTATTGTTCCACTTTGCTCCTGTGTTCTTCTCAATTGTTTCCTTCTTTTTGCTTCTCAAGGTTTTTGGCTGATCTAGGGTTGGAAAGCCAGTAACCCTATGAACCATCTTCTTGGTAATCTTGACTTGCCCTTGTTCTAACCAGAATGATCCATCATGGATTCTGCTGAGTATAATGCATATCCACTCATTTTTGAATACTATTTGAAAGACTAGGGCTTTGGTTAAACCCTTCTTTTCTATGATAGAAAACTCATCTTTTAGAATACCATTATCATAGAGTTTGTCATAGGCATTAAAGATTTCCAAATCTCCTATGGCCCCTATTTTACAATTATAGCATTTTCGCACATCCTTAACCATAACAACTTTTTTAGGGATGGCAGATAGGGCACCAGCGGGATCATTTTTGTATGCAACCTTTGGTATTAGTCTAAACTCAAGTTTCTTTACTTCATTGC
Source organism: Cupressus sempervirens (assembly GCA_028749045.1). NCBI lineage: Eukaryota > Viridiplantae > Streptophyta > Pinopsida > Cupressales > Cupressaceae > Cupressus > Cupressus sempervirens. The sequence continues at coordinate 122,048,457 of CM053789.1, read as the reverse complement.
TGACATGTTGAATTTCATGACTCATTTTCTCTTGGGTTATTTTTGAGCTTGTCGCCATTTGTATCCGAACTAGGGTTTGAACAATTTAAAGTAAAACTTTGCAAACTGTAAAACTTGACACTTGAAGGAAATACCTGGATAGATACTTTGATCGCTTGGGTAGATGTTGAATTGCTGCTAATCACTGGTTGAAAGCTTGAAAATTTCTCAAATGTGCTCAAAATAATCGCTCTTCATTTGAATGTTTCAAGAATGAATCGAATTTTACTTTTAAATGATAGAAGAAACTTTTGTATTTAATGCATTTTGGTACCTACACCTATCACTCAGCTTTCAAATGTTTGTCAACTCAGCATCCATTCAGTAGCTATGCTTACTCGACATCTACTAACTTTGTTGATTAACTCAGCATCCAAAGTAGTTTTACTCAGCATTCAAGGATGACTCAGCATCATTGTTTCAATTTTAGTCTTAGCATCTTATCTTATGCTTAGTTCTTCTTTTTAGTGCTTCATTGTCTTGGGACTGATGTATGATATATCTTTGTATATCAGTCCCATATATCTTCCTTATGCTTGATACCTTCCATATACCCATTAGGTGAAGTGATCCCTTTGCTTGATGTATTGCACTCATCTTTCTTCTTCCAAGTCTTATTCATTTGTCCTCTTATGACATCAAGATTTTCTTTTCCTTTGTTGGCTTCAGTATTTGGTGCTTTGGACCTTGTAGGATAGTTCTTGCTGGTATGACCAGTTTTCAAGCAACTGAAACATGTAGTTTGGCTTAACCATCTTTTATAGTTTCTCTTGAAATGTGTTCTTATGCAATTCTGGGGTGTATGTCCATATTCCTGACAATAGTGACAACTGTACCTGGTGTTATAATCCCAATGGTAGTGGCTTTCATTCCCTTTTGCTGGTTGATTTGATGTCCACATGGGCTTTGATCTACATTCAAATGCCCTATGTCCATATTTATTATAGTTGTGACAATGTCCATCAAATCTTTGAGTTCTTGGGGTTTTGGATTTATAGTCTTGTGCCATATGTCCTTGCATTTTGCACTTGTGATAGTAATTCTTTCTTTTATTTGGTTGATTGATTCTTCTACTCCTACAAATATTAGCAGTATGTCCCTTTTTATTATAGTAATGACAAGTGGGTTTAGAATCCTTACCTTTGTCACTTCTTTTCTCAACACTCTTTGATGATTCACCAACCTTAGTGTTGTTGTATCCAAGTCCTGATGTATCATGAGTTGATCTTGGGAATTTTAGCAATTGTTCAAAGTACTTTATGGCTTCGCTTGACTTGTTGAGATTTTTTGCTATCTCCTTTTCTCTGTTTAGTTCATTCTGTAATTGTTCATTTTGTATCATCAGAGTAGAGATCTCAATATCTTTCATATTAAGTTCATGATGAAGGTTCATCATTTGAGCAAGTGTATCCATCTGCATGTTTGAAATCCTTGTTAATTCAGTACTCTTTTCTTCCAATCTGTTTGCAAGATTTCTTTTTTCATCTTCCATCATGACTCTGTCCTCAACTACTCTTTTCTTTTGTTTAGTAATTTCACATAACATTATGGCCTGTGATTCATGTTCCATCTTGAGAGATCTTATCTCATTTGCTTGAGCTTCATTTTTCTCCATGAGTTCTGTTATTGCTGCATCAAATTCTTTAGTGTCTCCATTGGCAAACACTTGTGTGGTGTCAATCTCCTTGTAGTGTATGTCATTTTCAGCTATGACTATCTCCTTTCTTCTTTTTAAACATTTTTTGAATTCCACTCTAGCTTCCTCTACCTTTTGTAGAGCGAGATGCACATCTATCACCTAGTTTTCAATGATCTTTCCAAGTTTGAAAACTTCCATCCTTAGATCTTTTCCTCCAAGATGTTAGGCTTCTCTTTGAGAGAAACTAGGCTCTAATACCAATTGTTGGATTGTTTTTTTGGAAAGAATGCTTCTGAGAGGGGGGGGGGGGTGAATCAAAAGAACTAGCCTTTTAACTGTTTTAAATCCTTAATAACATATTTTTGGAATAAACATGCATACATATAAATATTAAGCAATCATAAGAAACCAATATGCATCACCACATAACACTCAAGGTTTGGTAAGCCAGAAACCCTCCAGAAATAAGAATGTAAAACTAGGGTGGGGATGATACCCACAAAATCACTGCAGTAATAATGTTTAACCACTTCTTATGGTCTACCCTATTAAAGCCCTGCCCTGTCAAAGGCTTTACACTGTATCAATAGTGACCTAGTTAAAGGATTTACAAACACTTTACATGAAGTGTCACCCTATCAAAGGATTTAGTCACCTAGTTAAAGGATCTATAAAATAGCTGCTAAGCTAACCTATCATCATAGGATTTTCTCTCTAATACAATGGTTAAAGAGTATTAGGTATGATAAACCTGATGGCTTACAATCCTTCGATTGCTTAATATAGGCACTTGATCTGCTCTCTCTGATCTTGATCCTCTATGATCTGATTCTCTTCTCTCTAATATTAGACTTCCTTATACACTTTTTTCATGCTCTCTCTTCTCAATTTGATCTCTTCTTCCTTATAAAGACACTCAAAGACTTAGGGTTAGGTAGGGATCTACGATCCATATTTAATCTCTAATTTTTTCTTATTCCTTGCACATCTCTTATTGGTTGCAAGCTTCTCCATTTTTCTTATTGGCTGCATGTAGATTGCATAGAAAATATAAATGATTTGATATTATCACTTAAATCTTTCGAGATTTGTCTTATGTCAGCTATGAAAATGGTTTACATCTGAGTTTGTGAAGTTTCAAACTCATATGCTGATTTTGAGTTACTCGGCACTTACTGCTTCCTAATGTTCAGCATCTACTATAACTTGACTTCTGCATATGCTCCTATCTTGATCAGCATCCTTTAAGACTCAGTGCCTGAATAATGCTCGGTACTTAGATCATGCTTAGCACCTATACTTACTCAGCACCTGATCTTCACTCAGCAATTGAAGACTATTCGGCACCTGAAGATCATGCTTGGCGCTTGTTGAATTTCTTGACTTGGCACATGTTGTGGCTCGACATACACAGTGTACTCAGCTTCAATGTGAAAGATGGTTAAGTGTGTTGACACTCAAGTATCAAAACCATTTTTAGACTAACAAGTTTTGTATCTAATCTAAGTGTCATATCTATATGATTGATGAAGAGGATTTGAGAAGTTGGTTGTGAAGAAAACACCTCGAGGAAATGTTGAGTTATGAAGAGGAAACTACAAAGTGACACTTGATTAGTTATACTTTGACAAGACAAAGTGATTGTTTAAATCATATTACAGTAGAGAAGATAGTTGCACTAAAACCTTGAAGAAGTGATCAAAGATAAATGAAATGCACAGGCTTGACTAAGTAATAGAGTAGAATATTAAGGAACATGAAGTATATCTTGAGTGATGTCAGTGTCAACCAAGACATAGTAAGTGCCGAAAAGACATAGTGTTGACCAAGCCTCAGTATTGACCAAGTGATAGTGTATGTGATAAGAAAGATATCTAGTAGCAATTGAGCAATCTAGTGATGACCGAGTCTTAGAACTTAGTGTTGGCTATTGGACAACATTTTTCCAATTTATGAGAAATCCAGATTTCTAGTTGACAAAGTTCATGTCTTGGAATATAGAAAGTGTGTTGAAGATACAGATAGATGAATTGACATATTTAAATCAATGGAAACCAATTTTGTGCATTTCTATATAAGGATTCAAGAATAAGTTTCTACAAAAAAATGATGAATAAAAAGGTGGAGAGATTCATTTTATGTGTTGAATTTGATTGTAACCCTAAGATCTACAATGGTGTTTAAATGGAAAAAGATCATAATTACCTATTTAAGGAGGTACAAGGGTTAACCTTGAAGAGTTGTTGAAGGTTGGAGTATTAGTTGATGCTATTGACTGGATAACTTAAGTAGAAGGATGAGAAGAGTTGAGAAGAGAAGAATTGTGATTGCTTGGAATGGTTTCCATGTGGATCAAAGACTAAGATGAAAATGGACCAAATTTTCAAAGAAATTGAGATTTTTCAAATTGAGTTGTATTTTTTAGATCAAAAGCTCTTATTACTTTCTAACAATTGTATCAGTTTTGAAAAATAGTCATATGTAAATTATTTAATCAAGGTGACATTCTAATGAAATGTTCTAAAGTCCTCTAACAAGTCCCCTCCTTGTAGGGTGATTAAATACTTTACCAAGGTCACTTTTGATAGTGTGTTTTGTAACCTTTAATAGGGTTAGCTCCTAATAGAGCTCTCACTTTAGAAGAGTGAAAAAATTGGTGACATATTACTAGTGGTTTTTACCAAATTGTATTTCCATGTTAAATCCTAGTGTCAATCTTGTGTGGATGTTATATGCAGTGATTTACTGTTAATTTTTACATTCTCTAAGTCTATTATATAAATAGGATAGTGGATAGCTAGTTGAGGAACTAAAATCATACTATAAAGACCAAGCTAATAAATGACAAGTCAATTGGTACATCTGGACATTAGAGGGTTTCAAGTCTTTTACAATTAGAGCTCTAACAATCCAACTAGTGAAAGTTCAAACAAAGGCAAGGGGAAAAAGAAGAAGTGGAATGATAACAAACAAGGGGACATGGAAAATTCACCACCTAAATCAAATCAACAACAAGGCAAGTATTCTCCTAATACCAACAAAAAAGGGGACAATAATCAAGAAAAGAAGAAGCGTGCCTATTGTAAAAGAGTTGGTCATGATGAACATCAGTGTTATCACAAGCAGATTGATGAATTGAAAAACATCATGAAGAAGAACAATGTTCCATTGCCTAATACTTATAAGAAAAAAGTTTCTTCATCTTAAAAGTCTAAGAGAAAAGGGCAAGTTTTACTCACAAACACTGTCAGTCAAGAGGAATGGATTATTGACTCAAGTGCCACACATCACATGAGGGCTTCAAAGAGAGATTTTTCTTCAATGAAACCTTCAGAGGTACCTAACATCTTTATAGGAGATGATACTAAAGTGGAAGTTGAAGGACAAGATGAATTTGAGATGCAAATTGGAGCATTCAGGGATGTTCTCTATGTTCCTAATCTTACCTCCAACCTTCTTTCAGTTTACCAAATCACTCACTATGGAGGTGGAAACAAGGTTAAATTTATTCTATATTTACTTGTTGTGAAAAGTATTAAATATTATTCTATGGTTGCAATAGGTGAAGATAAAAATTATTCAAGGCTTTACACATTCTCTTTCTTTGTGCCTAAATCTAATGTACAAGCCTTGTTGATTCATTCAAACATAGAAAGCAAATTGTGGCATGAGAGGTTTGGACATCTCAACTATAGGTATCTTCAATAGCTTAGCAGCAAGAACATGGTTCATGATCTACCTCAAGTCTAGTTCAGAGATGGTGTTTGTTTAGTTGTACACTTGGGATGCATCCAGCAAAATGTTTGAGAAGGGGAAGTCTTGGAGAGCACAAAGTGTTCTTGAACCAGTTCATAGTGATGTGGTTGGTCCATTTCTAGTTCCATCATTTGGAAAGTCTTTCTATGCACTCACCTTCATTGATGCCTATTTTTTCTATACTTGGGTATTCTTCATGGCTCATAAGAGTGAAGTATTTGAATGATTTCTCACCTTCAAGGCTCAAGTAGAAAATAAATTAGAGAAAGCCATCAAAGTTTTTCAAATTGATAATGGAAAGGAGTATGTGAACTCAACACTTATAGATTTTCTTACTCAAGAGGGAATTGACCTTCAACATTTAGTACCATACACTCCATAGAAAAATGGTGTTGTAGAAAGGAAGAATAGAATCCTCAAGGAGATGATCATTTTCATGCTACTACATAAGTCACTTGATCAAGTTTTTTGGGCTTAAGTAATGAATTATAAAAATTACATCTAGAATATGAGTCGTCATAAAGCTTTAGATGGTTTTAGTCCTTTTGAGGCTTGGAATGGAAGGAAACCTACTATAAAGCATTTTAGAGTATTAGATTGTCCAACATTGACATGTATACCTCAATAGAAATGAAAGGCATTGGAAAATCAAAGCAAGCCTTTCATCTTTGTTGGTTATATAGACTCTCATAAAGCCTACAAGTTGATGGATCTAGAGACACATGAAATTTTCTATGAGAGGAGTGTACACTTTGAAGAAAGTTGTCCAATCTTTACTTCTTCAACTCCTTCTTCCTCCTTCATTGCAGAGAGTCAAAGTGATGACAGTGAATCTATTTGTCCTAGTCTCTCTTCCTAAGGGAAGAAAATTGGTTTAGTGTAATTGAATCTATTTGACCAAGTTTGTAGTAGAATGAAAGTGTACATAAGGAAAGACTTGTTGCAAAAGGTTTCTCTCTATTGCCTGATATTGATTACATTGAAACCTTTTCCCTAGTTCCAAAATGAACTTCATTCATTTGACACTACCTATAGCTACAGCTCAGAGATGGGTTGTTCATCAAATGGATATGAAGAGTGCATTCCTAAATGGTGATCTTTATGAAGAGATTTATATGGAGCAGCCACAGGGGTTCATTCAAGATTCTACTTTGGTTTTCAAGTTGAAAAAGTTTATCTATGGATTAAAATAAGCTCCAAGAGCTTGGTATGCCAAGATGGATTCTTTCCTTCTCTTAGCAGGGTTCGCCAGATGTCATTCAGATTCAAATGTCTACATTCTTCACCAAGATGATTCTAACTTGCTACTTGTGCTTTATTTTGATGACTTAACCATTATAGGGAGTACAACATCCATCATTGATAGTGTTAAGTCTACTTTGCAGGATAGATTTTCCATGATCAACTTGGATCTACTTTATTACTTCTTTGGTATTGAGATACAATAGTCTTCATCAAGGATCACATTATCACAACCCAAGTATGCTCTTTATCTACTTTCTCAATTTCATGAGTGACTACAAGGCTACATATACTCCATTTCTTTTAGGTGTTAAGTTAGAATCAAAGTGTTCTACTTGACTTGTTGATGCTACTTTGTATTGACAATTGGTTGGAAGTCTTATCTACTTGACACATACATGCCCTGTCATATCCTTTGTAGTTGGCATTGTTTCTTACTTTATGCAAGATCCACATGAACTTCACTAGAAGGAAACCAAACACATCTTACACTATATCCAAGGTACACATACATATGGGATATGCTATGCAGCTAGTACTAGAATACAAGTATTGTGTTATACAAACTTAGACTATGTCAGGGATATTGATTCTTGAAAATTCACTTTAGGATACATGTTTCATCATGGTTCTAGCCCCATTTGATGGTAGATTTAAAAATTAAAACACTATTGCTCTTTCATCTACTGAGGTTGAGTATCGAGGAGTTGTCACTGTAGCTCTAGAATCTATTTGGTTAGAACATATTTTGAAGGATTTTGGTTTTGACATACCTAGACCCAAAGTCATACATTGTGATAATTAGAGTGTCATTGAAATCTTAAAACATCCAATGCAACATCAGGGCACAAAACACATTGAGGTTCATAAGCAGTACATTAGAGAGCTGATTCATAAGTAGGTCATTGCATTCTAGTATTGGCCTACGAAATAGCATATTGTAGATATCTTCCCCAAACCCTTCACTGAGGTCAAGTATCTTCATTTTCAAGATCTCTTGGGGGTGTAGGATTTTTCACCAAGTGGGTCACATGACACTTCTCTTCTTTATTATACTTATATCTCTTTTTTGGGGAGGGTTTTTCCCATGAGATTTTCCCTCTTTCTCCATTTTTAAAGAGATTGAATTGCATTAAATTGCATCACATTGTATAAAGAGAATTGCCTTTGTACATGGGTACCTAATATGGCCTAGTAGTCAGGACCCATCATGCATTTTTCTCCAGCTCTTATGAGCTTAAGTGTGTTCTCCTAAGTAGCACTTAAGGAGGGGTGTTGGTGTAAACAAGTATTTACTATTGACACTTTACTTAAGTTTACTTAGGTTAATGCATTAGCATATTAGTTGTCATGTAAACACCTAGGAGTATGCATAGTCATATGAGTTGTCTTGTTGACAACACATGAGTTAGAAAATTATTTGAGCGCATGGTCTCTAAAATATCTCTTTATGAGATACACCTATGTAAATGTATCCTCTCATCATTGCACAAACTTATGTACTCAATGGAGGATAATCTAATCTTGGTGGACATGTGCTTAGTTGTGATATTTATCTCTTTTTTGACTCCTAGTCATTCTAGATGCCTTTATATATATAGGTACTTCTAGTGTGTTTCATCCAATATCTATTCTCATTATTATTATTATGATCATCCATTACTGATCCATATCATGCTAGTGCTTGAGCTTCTTGATCTTGGTGTCATTTTTCCCTAAGAAAAATTCTTAAAATTTCTAACCATTGTATCAATATTGAAATCCTATAATCAAAGTTGACCTAACACTCATGTAAATCATTTAATCAAGGTGCCATTATAATGGAATGTTCTGAAGTCCTCTAACAAGGTCACTCCTAATATGTTGATTAAATTCTTTACCCAGGTCATATTTAATAGTGTGTTCTATAACCTTTAATAAGGTTGGCTCCTAATAGTTCTCACTTCAGAAGAATGAAAAGATTGGTAACATGTTACTAGTGGTTTTTTCCAAATTGAATTTCCATGTTAAATCCTAGTGTCAAAGCTTGTGTGGATGTTATATGCGGTGATTTACTATTAATATTTACATTTTGCAAGTATGTTATATAAATAGGATAGTGGATAGCTAGTCAATGCCACTAAAATCATACTATAAATACTAAGCTAATGAATGCCAAGATTTGAAGTTGTTTAAGTGTGTTTGTTTGTTTAATTGGTAAATCTGGATCTTGGAGAACTAATTCACCCCCACGTGTCTTTGTTATTCTAAAAACTCAAATAGTTTTTAGTGGAAAGATTGAAAATAAAATATATTTAAAATCATTAAAAAAGATGATACTAACCCATTCCTCTTGATGTGTCATGTTCTATAATATTTGTTTATATATATATATATATATATAGGTAGCAAATATTTCTAAGTATTAACTTTTATGATATTGTAGATCATATCAACAATGATTTCCCTTTTTTCAACCACTCATTTTCCTTTAGAACCCTTATTTTTTATCCTCTTCTTGTGGCTTAGGACACATCTTCTTAGTCAACTTCAAATGACTAGGTAAAGGTGTGCTGAAAACTTTAGCATTCTCCATAGAGAAACATTGCAACACCTTCTCAACATAATTAGCTTGAGATAGCATCAATTTTCTATTTTTTCTTATCTCTACAAATCTTCATACCAAGAATTTGTTTTGCTGCTCCCAAATCTTTCATAGAAAATGCATGTTGTAATTGGTGTTTTAGCCCCTTAACGTGATCCATGTTAGACCTAGCTACAAACATATCATCAACATATAAACATAAAATAATGTAGCTATCATCATCCAACCTCTTAAAATAAACACAATGATCTAAATTACACCTATTTTATCCATGCTCATGCATAGAACTATCAAATTTTAGATACCATTGCTGAGGTGCTTGCTTCAAGCCATATAAACTTTTCTTCAATTTGCACACTAAGTTCTCCTTAACTTTGACCACAAATCCCTGTGGTTGAGCCATATGTATCTCTTCATCCAAATCAACATAAAGGAAGGCTATTTTAACATAAAGCTACTCTAAATACAAATCTTTACAAGCCATAAGACTTAAAACAATATGAATAGAAGTCATATTAACAAAAGGAGAAAATATCTCATCAAAATCAATTCTCTTTTTCTATGAAAATCCTTTCACAACTAACCTAGCTTTAAATCTTTTCTTACCTCCTTCCTCTTCTTTCAACCTGTAAACCCACTTATTTTGTAAAGCTCTTTTACTTATAAGAAATTTGCATAAATCCCATGTCATATTCTTTAGCAAAGATTCCATTTCATCTTTTATTGTAGACACCCACTGAATCTTAATATCCATGTGCATAGCTTCATCATAACATTTAGGTTCACTAGCACCAGTAAGTAAAATTGAATACAAAGAGAGTGAGAATTTTTTTGGAGGTCTAATTTTCCTTGTTGAGCATCTAATATTCACTGGTGTGTGTGGTATTTTTTGTTGATGTTGTTTCACATCATGAGGAATGGCTGGAACATTAGCTTTTGGAATATCATCTAGTGCTACATAATCATCTTCTTTCTTCTCATGTTGCTGAAGTAGATCTTTGTACAATACTTTCTCGTTGAATATGACATCCCTACTTCTTAAAATTTTATGATTTTCTAAATTGCAAAGCCTATAACCAAATTCATTAATGCCATATCTAAAAAATACACATTTTTTTGACTTAGCTTCCACCTTGGTTCTATTTTCAAAATTTATGTGAGAAAATGCTTCAAAGCCAAAGGTTTTGAGAAAAGAATAACTCACCTTCTTATCATTCCATGCTTCCTCTAGAATACGACAACCCAAAGTTGTATAGGGACTTTTAATAATCAAATATACAATAGTATTGACAACCTTCATCCACATGTGTAAGGGCAATCTAGCATGCAACCTCATGCTCCTTACGCACTCCATTATAGTCCTATTCATGCGTTCAACCACTCCATTTTCCTATGGAGTCCTTGGAATAGTTTTCTATCTATGAATACCATTAGTGGAGAAATAATCTTCAAATTCATGACTACAATACTCACCAACACTATCAAATTTGAGATATTTTAATTTCTTACTAGTCTTATTTTCAACTAGGCATTTCCATTTCTTAAAACTTTGAAATACATCAGATTTATGTCTAAGAAAATAAACCCATAAATTTCTAGTTACGTCATCAATAAATGTAACATAATAATGAGAGACATCAAGAGAATATACTTGAGCTAGTCCCCATACATTTGTATGCCCAAACTCTAATTTCTCCATTTTGTTTTCCTTCCTAGTCTTTACAAAACTCACTCTCTTTTGTTTTCCATGCACACAACTTTCACAAAAATCCATATTAACACATTTTAAACCTGGTAAAACTTTCTTTGAATGAATTACTTTCATACCTTTCTCACTCATGTGCAAAAGTCTATTGTACCATAGTTCTGTATCAGAATCTACAACAACTATTTGTTCTCCCTGCTCAACTATAGCAATTGTTCTTGAACATTCTTCTCTAAAACAATTAAAGTAGAAGGAAAAATATGATCTATACAAAGATATAAGGTTCCTACTTTCCCACCTTTTTCTACTACAAGGGAACCTTTTGAAACCTTCTAATTTTTATTATTAAAAGTAACTGCATAACCCTCATCATCGAGTTGCCCTGCTGAAATTAAATTCCTAGTTAGCCTTGGAACATGTCTTACCTCATGTAGTAGCCAATGATTCCCATTCTAAAATTTAATCTTAATTTTTTCCTTTACAACAATCTGATAGGATTCATTATCCCCCAAATAAAAAATCTCAAAATCCCCTTGAACATAATCAATGAAATAACCTCTATGAGGTGTAACATTAAATGAAGCACCAGAATCTAAAACCAATGAATCATCAACACTTTCTAAAGATAGAAGAAAAGCATCCTCTTCAAATTTTTTAGTTACCACATTTCCCTCCTTGTCTCCTTTTGGTTTATCTCTTTCATTTTTCTTTTGATTCTGACAATCTTTCTTTTTATGACCCGGTTTCCCATAGTACTAGTAGTCGTTCGGTCCTCTCAATTGAGACCTCCTCCCCTTTGACTTTCCTCTTGATTTCCTATGATTTCTAGAATTACTTCCTCTATCAGTCATTCCACCCTTGCTTTGTGCATTAAAAGTAATTCTTGATGTAGATCCACTTAAGGATTTCCTACAAGTTTCCTCACTCAAAATAACACTAATCACATCATTATATTTTAGGGTACTAGATCTATGAACATAATTACTCACAACCATTACCAAGCCATTCTAGCTTTTAGGCAAAGAACACAAAATCAAGAGAGCCCTAATTTCTTCTTCAAAATTGATACCCACAGAAGATAACTAACTACTAGTAGTATTAAACTCATTTAAATGATCTACAACAGATCCACCTTCTATCCTTTTCATATTAAATAAATGCTTCATGAGAAATAACTTGTTTGAAGTAGAGGGCTTTTCATAGTGTCGCTAGGGTTTTCATCAGCTCTTCTATTGTCTTCACTTTTATAATATTAAATGCCATTTATGGTGTTGGGCATAATCGAATGCTTCCAAGTGCCTTTCTATCCAAAAGATCCCATTCATCATTTGACATAGATCCCTGATTCTTGGTTTTTCCTTCTAATGGATTCCATAAATCCTTCTGATAAAGATAGTCTTTCATTTGCATCTTCCATGACTAGAAGTTCTGCCCATTAAACCTATCAACCCTTACCCTAGCCTCATCTACCATTTCTCCCACTCAACTATGAGACTTTCTTGTAGAGGATAACTAAAAAAAGAACCTTGCTCTTATACCACTTGTTAGAATTAAAAATATAGACAAAAATAACAATTACGTGAAAATATAACCAATAAGAGAAAATAATAGATAATATAGAATAGAACACAAGGCACCAAGGTCTAACGTGGTTCACCCAATTCTTGGGCTATGTCCACCAAACAACAAGTCTGATATTATTATGATCCAATGATTACAGCTTGATTACAATCCATAATCCCTTATAGATCAATACTGCCACAAGAACTAATTTTTACATCACCACAATGAAAAAATCTCTAACCCTAATCCCTTTTATACAAGTATTTTTGGCTATATGTTGGCCATATGTCAACAACAGTGTTAGCCATGGCCCAAATTATTTTATGAAGTATGTATAGTACTTTCTTGATCAGTCACCACAAACTAACAATATGTTGCTTTGTTTGGAAAACTAGCTCTAGGAATCAGACCCATACAATGACTTATACTCCATACTAGATGTAGACCATTAGGAATATCATCAACAACAATATCTTTGTACTCATTCAACAATTTTGCAATTTTTCTGTCACTTTTTCATAATCAAATTTTCCTACTTAATCATTACTACCAACACTTGGTCCTCTAGGAACTATAAAAAAACAAACTTGTTTCTTCTTTACTTCCTTTTCAAATTTCTTTCCATTAACCATGAAAACTTTTATTATAGTACAACTAACTTCATCTAGACTTTCAATCAAAGGTAGTAATATTTTTTTCTTCTCATTTACCCAAAGAGTATATTGATTCAATCTTCCATCATGTACAACATATATACCTTATTGCCAAGGTATACCTAAGAAAATATGACAACAATCCATGGGCATAATGTCACACAAAACTTCATCAAAGTAATGCCCAATTTTGAACTTCACAATACATTTCTCACTTACCAATATCTTATGCTCATCTTTGATCCATGAAACATGATAAGGTTTCAGATGTTTTAGTCTCTACAACTGCAACTTTGTAACTAGCTCTTTTGATGCCAAATTTGTAGAACTTCCACTATCAAAGATAATATTGAACTATTTTCTATTCATCTTATATCTTGTCTCAAAAAGACTTCCTCTAAGGATAGGTTCCTCATCACTTCCCTTATTACATAAGGTTCTTCTCACCATCAGATTTTCTCTAGCCTTAGGTCCACTTTGTGAACTCTCAATGACTTCTTGAATCACAATATTTCTATTATTGTACCCACTTTCAGAAGATCTACATTCAAAAGATCTATGTCTTCTTTACCACATCTGAAACAATTACGAAAAAAACCACCTCTAGAATAAGAATTAACTCTTCCTCAATAGGATCTAGTACCTCCTCAGTATGAGCTACCACCTTTCAACTCGATCTTATCTTTGTCATCATTATTCCATTCAAATTTTCCTTTATCTTGTACAAAATTATTAGATCTACTACCTTCACAATAAGATCTACTTCTGCCTCTTTGAAATCTACTACCTCTAGCTCTTTGTCTTTGTTCATGCTCCTTCGTCTTAGCTTTCAAGGCATATTGATATGCTTCTTCCAAACTTTCTAACTTCACAAAACTTATTTCATCTTGAATTCTAGATCTCAATCCATTTATGTACCTTGCAATTTTCTCAACGTCATCATCCACATGTCTAGATCTGATGTCCCATCTATAGAATGCATCAATATATGTTATTTAATGTGGAGCTTGATTAGTCCCCAAGTGGTAGATTATTAGATTGCGGTGACTAATCAGGAAAGTACTATACATTCTTCATAAATTCTTTGGGGCTTTGGGCATCACCTTGAAAAAATTTAATTTTGGGCCTTATTTTATCAAGATTTTGGGCCGACATGTAATTATTAATTATAAACCTAAAGCGGTAAAAATACTTGTATAAAAGAGATTAGGGTTAGGGATTGTTTCATAGTTGTGATGCAAAATTAGTTCTTGCAGTAGTATTGAGCTGTAAGGGATTATGGATTGTAATAAGGTTATAATCACTAGATCATAATAATATTGAACTTTCTATTCTGGTGGATGTAGCCTAGGGATTGGGTGAATCACATTAAATCTTGATGTCTTGTGTTCCTTTTTGTGTGATCTATTATTTTGTATTATTAGTTATATTGGCATGTAATTGTTATTTCTATTTGTGGTTTAATCCTAACAAGTGGTTATAGAGCCTAGTTGTTTTTTTAGTTATCCTCTATAGGAAAGTCTCACGGTTGAGTGGGAGTCTCACAATTGAGTGGGAACAATGAAAGATGAGGGTAAGTTTAGGGTTAATAGGTTTAATGGGTAGAACTTCCAATTATGGAAGATGCAAATGGAAGATTATCTTTATTGGAAGGACTTATGGAAGTCATTAGAAGGAAAAATCAAGAATCAAGGATCTATGTCAAATGATGAATGAGATCTTTTGGATAGAAAGACACTTGGAAGCATTCGATTATTCCTAGCACCATCAATGCCATTTAATATTACAAAAGTGAAGACAACAAAAGAGTTGATGAAAACTCTAGTGACACTGTATGAAAAGACCTCCGCTTCCAAAAAGGTATTTATCATGAAGCATTTACTTAATATGAAAATGGAAGAAGATGGATCTATTGAAGATCATTTAAATGAGTTTAATACTATCACTAGTCAATTATCTTCTATGGGTATCAATTTTGAGGAGGAAATTAGGGATCTCTTGATTTTGTGTTATTTTCCTGAAAGTTGGAATGACTTGGTAATGACTGGGAGTAATTATGTTCTTGGATCTAGTACCCTAACATATGATGATGTGATCAGTGTTATTTTGAGTGAGGAAACTCATAGAAAATCCTTAGGTGGATCTACAATAGGAAGTATTTTTAATGCACAAAGAAGGGGAAGAATGATTGAGAGAGGAAGTAATTCTAAAAATCATGGAAAATCAAGAGGAAAGTCAAAGGGGAGGAGGTCTTAATCGAGAGGACCGAACAACTACTAGTACTATGGGAAACCATGTCATAAAAAGAAAGATTGCTAGAATCAAAAGAAAAATGAAAGAGATAAACCAAATGGAGAGAAGGAGGAAAATGTGATAGGTAAAAAATCAAAGAGGATGCTTTTCTTCTATCCTTAGAAAGTGTTGATGATTCATGAGTTTTAGATTCTAGTGCTTCATTTCATGCTACACCACATAGAGGATATTTCATTTATTATGTCCAAGGGGATTTTAGGCTTGTTTGTTTGGGGGATAATGAACCTTGTTAGATTGTTAGAAAGGGAAAAGTTAAGATTAAGTTGTAGAATGGGAATCATTGGCTAGTACATTAGGTAAGACATGTTCCAAGGCTAAGTAGAAATTTAATTTTAGTAGGGCAACTATATGATGAGGGTTGCATAGTTACTATTAATGAAAAAAATTTGTAGGTTTCAAAAGGTTCTCTTGTAGTAGAAAAAGATGTGAAAGTAGGCACTTTATATCTTTGTACAGGTCATATTGTTCCTTCTACTTTAATTGTTTTAGAGAAAAATGAATGTTTAGGAACAATTGTTACAGTTGAGCAGGAAGAACATATAGCTACTGTAGATTTTGATACAATGTTGTGGCACAACAGACTTGGGCACATAAGTGAGAAAGGTATGAAATTACTTCATTAAAAAAAAGCTTTGCCAGGTCTAAAATGTGGTAATATGGATTTTTGTGAAAGTTTCATGTATGGAAAACAAAAGAGATTGAGTTTTGTAAAGACTAGGAAGGAAAACTAAAAGGAGAAATTAGAGTTTGTGCATTCAGATGTATGGGGACCGGCTCAGGTATCTTCCCTTGGTGGCTCTTATTATTATGTTACATTTATTGATGATGCAACTAGAAAAGTATGAGTTTATTTTGTTAGATAGAAATCTGATTTACTTCGAACTTTTAAGAAATGGAAATGCTTGGTTGAAAATGAGACTGGTAGGAAATTAAAATGTCTCAGATCTAATAATGATGGTGAGTATTGTAGTCATGAATTTGAAGATTATTGCTCCACTAATGGTATTCATTGACAAAAATTTGTTCCAAGGACTCCATAGGAAAAAGGACTGGCTAAACGCATGAACAAGACTATAATGGAGTGCGCAAGGAGCATGAGGTTGCATGTTGGGTTGCCCTTACACATGTGGGTGGATGTTGTCAATACTATTGTATATTTTATTAATAGAGGTCCATCTACTCCTTTGGATTGTGCTATTCTAGAGGAGACATGGACTAGTAAGAAGGTGAGTCATTCTTTTCTCAAAACCTTCAGTTGTGAAGCATTTGCTCACATAAATTCTAAAAATATAACCAAGCTAGAAGCTAAGTCAAAGAAATGTGTATTTGTCGGTTATGGAATTAATGAATTTTGTTATAGGCTTTGGAATTTTCAAAATAATAAAACTGTAAGAATCAAGGATGTCATATTCAATGAGAAAGTGTTGTACAAATATCTATTATAGCAACATGAGAAGAAAGAAGATGATTATGTAGTGTTGGATGATGCTCCACAAGTTGATGTTCGAACCATTCCTCATGATGTGCAACAACTACAACAAAAAATAATGTACACAATGGTGAATGTTAGATGGTCAACAAGGAAAATTAGAACTCTAGAAAGAGTCTCTCCCTCTTTGTATTGAATTCTACTTACTGATGCTGGTGAACCTAAATGTTATGATGAAGCCATGTAGGTGGATACTAAAATTCAATGGGAGTTTGCAATGAAAGACAAAATGGACTCTTTGAGAAAGAATAAGACATGGGATTTATGCAAGTTGCCTATAGGTAAAAGAGCTTTACAGAATAAGTGAGTTTACCAATTGAAAGAAGAGGTAGGAGGTAAGAAAATATTTAAAGCCAAGTTAGCTGTGAAAGGATTTGCATAGAAAAAGGGCATTGATTTTCATGAGATATTTTCTCCTGTTGTTAAGATGACTTCTATCCATACTATTTTAAGTCTTTTGGCTACTAAAAATTTGCATTTAGAGTAGCTTGATGTTAAAATAGCCTTCCTTCATGGTGATTTGGATGAAGAGATATATGTGGCTCAACCACAGGGATTTGTGGTCAAAGGTAAGGAGAACTTAGTGTGCAAATTGAAGAAAAGTTTATATGGCTTGAAGCAAGCACCTTGGCAATGGTATCTAAAATTTGACAATTTTATGCATGAGCATGGATACAATAGGTGTCATTTGTATCAACTAATTTAGTAGTGTAAGATGAAATACTAACTATTAAATGAAAGCATTAACAATGCAAAACAAACCAACACCTAAGATAGGATGGAAGGTTATCACCACAAAAGGAAGAAAACCAAGAATGGTAGGCTTCTAATGGTATAACACATGATAGAAAGGATTTTTCCTTATAAGAGGAAATGTATGCTCACATTGTGCTCAAGCTTCCAAAGGATGGGGGGTTTCACCAAATGTGTGTATGGATGAGAGTTTCAAACAATGGAGGTATGGAGGGATTTTAGAATTATGATGGTATTTTGGTAGCCTTCAAGCTCTCAAAATAGCATTATAACATTGCACAAAATGTGGATAATCTTTGTGAAGGGAGAGGGTTTCATTTATAGGCCAATGGATAGAGAGATGGATGGTTAGGATGCAAGGATGGTAAGAAAATAAGGGAGGGTCAAGATGCATTCAAAAGGAAGCACATAAGGGAGGTGATACTTGTAAGAGGGATGTAAGAGTCATCAAGGGAGGTGGAAGAGATATTTTGAGGATGTGAGAGGTGTGGTTGAGTTTGTTGACTTTAGATTGGGTTAGCAAGTCTTAAACCTTTCTTAAAGTTGTGTACATGCTTAGGAGGGGGATTAGGATTAGCTTAGAAAGGGGGTTAGGGGTTAAGTGAGGTTAGTATGGGTGAATGGGTTGGATTTAGGATAGGGTTTAGGAATGCTTTTTAGAATTTAGATATTTTATTAAATGATTTATTCAATAAAATGGGGATATGGAAATAAATTGAATAGATTTTAGGATTTATTCAATTTAATAGAGGAAGAGGGATTTAATTGATAAATTTATTTTAGATGATCATTTGATTTTATCAATTGGAATATAGTTAATCAAATTAATTAATTAACTAGGGGATGATGATTAATTAATTAAATAGTAAATATTTAATCAATAATGTCCTAGGAGATGACTAAATATGATTACCTAGTGATGTAATTAGATCTAGGTGTCTATATGTTGCCCCTCTTTGACATAGTGTTGAAACAACACTATTTCAAAGAAGTTTAAATATAAACGATGTGAAGAAGACTACCTGAAGGAACATGGTTGCCCTAGTTTTGTGTAGAAGAGGAGAGAATGTACTACATGATGATGCCCCCTCAAGAAGGTGGCAGGAAGAGAAGGTGAGGCTTGATAGGTTCTTGAAAAGGACAAGAATCTAGGGAGAGCAGGAGGACAAAGAGTGGCGAGCAGGGGGGGGGGGGGGTTGAGGAATCTCGTACTCTCACTTTGGGAGCATGATACAAAGGAAAACCTTGTGCACAAGGATAAAAAAGGGTTGAGAACATGGGGGGGGTGGAGTTTTAACTAGATGTTTAAATTGAACCTAGGAAGTGATCTGGAAGATGGTAGGGTTGTGGAGATTTATAATTCTAGGATTATGATTGGTGATGACTAAGATTATGATTGATGTAGAGCTAAGTTTGTGATTAATGTAGGAGCTAAGATTATGATTGATTCAAGAGATATGAGTATGATTAATGAAGGAGCTATGATTATGATTGATACAAGAGCTATGATGATGATTGATGAAGGATTTGATACTATGGGATTGATAGATTGGTTGGATCGTTATGGTAGGATTGATTAGATGGGATGGTTAGATATGATGTCATGTTTTGATAGGATGGGATTCTAGGGTAGGATGTGATTCTTTGACAGGATGGGATTCTTGGGTATGATGAGATGATTGAGTGAATGGAAAGATTGAATAAGATGGGATGTTTTGGATTATTGGATACAATGGGATGCTTTGAATAGGATGAAAGTGTGAAGTAATCCATTGAAGCTTGAGCATGGGGGTGTTCAAAAGGGGAGCACCACCATATATTTGAGCACTTATTTTGATATAGGAATATTGGAGATATGCCAAGGTTAATATGAACAGAAAGGCCTTTATACCAATATTACATAGGACTGACACAAAACAAACACGTAAGCATTTCCCTAGCATCACACATGAATCTTAGAAGAATTAGAGTGGAAATGATACTCAGTAACTCATAAGTAAACAATATTTCCCAAGTGCACCATGTAACCACAAGTGATCCCATGTTTGTAATATGCAAGGGTCGTATCCAATTGACTCACAAGGAAAAAAGAAGACAAAAGACTTGATCAAAACCTTTTCCTTGAGTTGCCCCATTCACAGCACACCATGATATAAAGATCATGGTGACCTTGAGGAAGGATGAACCCAAATTACTTGGAAGAGATACTTTAACAACCAAATTTGAAATCCTAAAAATAAAATAAACTGAAAGCAAATGTATATCCATAAAAAAGTTAACTTTTTGCCAAAGAGATCGGTAGGACTAGATACTATGGACCAAGATCAAAGGAGAGAAAGGATGCATCTTGTAAGGATCTATCGATAATATCAAGGACTAGGATGAGCTGGACAATTAGAACTCTTTAGGACAACATTTTGATGACAAGGGATCTTGTACGAGGCTTCACTAAAGCACCTAACCAAGATAATTGCAATGTGTGATCAAGAATGAATTGACACAAAGAGATGATATATATACAATGTTACCAAGGTTAAGGACTAGCACACAAGGATTATACAACTAATAGATCAAAGTATTGTCAAGGGATTACTATACACAAGCTCAACATGATAGGATAGTGGCAGGAAAGATAAAGAGGATAAGATAGTGGATAAAATATTTGGGATGAGAAGATAGAGGAAAAGCATAGGATAAGGAGATAGAGGAAAAGTTTGGGATGAGAAGATAGAGGGGATGAAAAGATTGGGATGGGAAGATAGTGCTTAAAAAGTGCAAGATGAGGTGATAGTAGATGAAAGCTTAAGATAGCAAGAGTAAAAAGAGCTCAAGATGAGGAGATAGAGGAAAACCTTAGGACGATGAGATAAAGGGGATGAAAAGCTCAAGAAGTGGGAAGGATGCATCCCAATGATGATGATTGGAGTGTGACCAAGGCTTGCAACAAGGATGGGTAAGTGATTAAGAAGGTGATTGGATGAGTTAAAAGGATGTGCATTGGGATGGTGCAATGGATGATGGTACATTTTAGGAGCATTAGGATATGAATGGATGAAATTGGGGTATATGGGATAGCCTAGAGTGAGATACCAATGACAAGTGATGTAGTAGGAAATGGAAAGATGTGGAGATTGTGAGAAGTGCAAGGATACGAGAAAAAGGTATGACCAATTTGGGGATGACAAGATGAAAATAAGGCCATGATGCGAGGGGGGGTGGGGGGGAAATGGAGACAAAATGCTCTCTAAGGTATATAGTGCCCCCAGTTATAGTATGCTATTCAAGAGGATTTTTTATGAGGGATGTGATAGGATGGGAGGTTGAAGTATAAGAGGATAACGGAGATAGATGGAAGCTAGGATAGGAAAGTTGAATGAGGTAGAGGGTAACTAGGATGAGTGGATGGGGTTGATTGAGGGATTATATGGATGAAAAAATGGGTGGATAAAGGATAGGTGGATACAAATGTCTGATGGGAAACCAAAAGCATGTATCTAGTGGTGGACTTTATTTTTATCAAGACCTGAAGGAGGATGGTGGGTGAAATGGATAAGATGTGGTTGGTATAGTGGGATGAGATGGGTATGGTGGGTGATGGAAGGTGCCTCCAAGTGTATAGAGGATTTGGATAAAGGGATTACACATGATTCTCATTTGCCAAGTTTTCATCATGTTACTTGTCCAAGGTGCTTGAATTGCCAAGTTTTCACCAATAGACAATTATTTTTCTTTGCTTGATTTTTTTGTTTTTTTTTTTTTATTTTTGAATTTTTCAATTCTATTTTGACTCATAGATGTTGGTAGGATGGGTGGAATAAGATTAGATTAAATGAGTGGAATGGTGGGTGGAAGTTTGTAGATAAGGGATGGAAAGACATAAGGCTTGTGGGTAAATGGATGAGGAAAATGAAAAGATCATCATTGGCACACACCTTGAAAGATGATGTAGTGGGAAAGATGGTATTGAATGAGGTTAAGAAGAAAATGGAGGGAGAAAAATATAATGACTAATAGTAAAGTTGGAAGATGGAGGATGTGAAATTTAGGATAAGAAACATATGGACTAAGAGTAGATTGTGGGGATGAAGGATGTATTTTTGGAGATTTGGATAGAGTATGAATGGATGAGGCTTTTTGAGTAGCATGAATGGATGCCAATTGAGATTTTTCTTTGAGATGCATTTCTTTTATGAGAAACCTTGGTATCCACATGATTTTTGACTTATGCAGCTTGGGCCATTGTGGCCTCTTGAATTTTTCTTTGATTGGGATTAAATGTTTCACTTTTGGAACATGTATTTTAGAAGGGACATGTCGAAACTTTGAATTTTGTGGATTTGTGGATTTATGCTTTTTTATTTTGGTATCCAATATGCTTCTATTATTCATGGGATGGGAAGAAGAGCATGGGAGATATCAAGGGATTATGGATGGAGTGAAAGAGGTTGAAGGTTGGAAGGGATTCAAGGATGAGTGCTTTTGATGATCTAGCTTGTGGATTTGAGGGGATGGAGTGGTAGATTGGAAGATATGATATGGATGGATATAATTGTGCAAAATAGATGGAGGGAATGAAGCATATCAGCCTAAAACAAATAGAAACAAAGAAGGAGGAGGTCCCAAAATAGATAGAGAAGATAAAGAGTTCATATTAGGTAGATAAGGACCCAAAATGGATGGAAAGGGTGGGGGATTTGGATAAGGGATATATTGATCCAAAATGGAGGGCTGGAGATAAGTAGTAGGATAAGAGCCAAAAATAGATGTAGAACAAAATAGATGGGAAATTAGGGTTGAAGATGGAAGGACTTGGAACCATGTGGGGATAGAAGGGATAGCAACATCTAGAGATAGCTTTTTATTTCTTTCTTCAATATGATGTTCATTATTTGGAACACAAGGTGCGAGTCCATTACTAGCTAAAGGAGTTGAAGCTTTGGATATGATAGTTAGTTCTTCTTCTATGGATTTATCATCATGGATTATGGGAGATGTATGATCATGAAGCAAAGGAGATGGAAGGATGGGATCTTGATAGGATTGGGTTGATGGAAAGGGATCCTGAGATGGAGTAGGTATGATGGTAGGATTCAAATATGGAGTGGATGGTAAAAGTGGATCATGTAGCGGAATAAGTGGGATGGTGGGATCATCTTTTGTGTCATGGGATATTTCAACATGCTTTTGGAAAAGAGCTTGATAGGAATGGATGGGAGTGGATGGTAGGATAGGAGAAGTATGGATGGTTTCTTTAAGTGAGGTAGATGGATGGGTAGGATGTTCTATAATGGGGATGGGTTGATGGGGGATGGACTCAGTAGGTTTATTACATGGGATTTGGCTAGTTCTAGGAGGATGAGATATAGATGGGATTTGGAGGGATTTGATGCATGGGAGGTAGGATATGGAAGGGGTTTGATAAGGGGGGTGGATAAGATAGGGATGATGTAAGTGGAATCATGGGTGTGGGAGATGGGTTTTCTTTGGGTTTCCTTTTAAAATTCCTTGGAGATGTGTGTGTTGGACTGGGGGGAGTAAAGGAATTGGGGTGATGTGTTGTATAACTAGGAATGGTTGGAGGATTTGGAAAGAAGTTTGAACTAGGGATGTAGCTACTAGAATTATTCTGGAATGGTGGAGACTAGGAGATGAAGGTAGAGGAAGATGGAGATATGAATAATGTATAAGAGGAATATGTGGGCACAATATAAGTAGGAGGTAAGGATGAGTATAATAATGGATTTCCCTTGTCAAAGGTATGATAAGGAGTACTAGTGGGTATGTTTAGAGGAATGATGGAGTAGTTTGGAGGAATGTTTGGATTTGGGGGGATGTGGGGAGTAATACCTCAAAGGCTTTCAATATACCTGTTATAATCAACAAGATCTTCATCATCATTGGAATAGGATGGAGTGAGAGAAAAGGTAGGATGACCAAACTCATCATAAGAGGATTGGGACATTATGTTTTAATGATGAGTTGGATGGGGATGAAGGATGTATATGGATGGATATGAAAATGTAGATTTAGGATAAGTTAGGAAGCTCAGATTTGGATTTGGATTAATCTCATGATGAAAGGAAAGACTGACTCCAAAGGATATGGAAATGGGGTGTGGAATGACTGAGAAGACTTTAGCTATCTCGGGATAAGGAAGACATGATGAAAGACTAGAATGATGTAGGAAAGGTTGTGATTATGATGGCAATGCTTGGAAGTTGTGGATGAATCCTTGATGAGGTAGTGACTACACTAAGTATGCTTTTCATTTGGATTGAATGATTTACCAAGGGATAAAGTGGAACAAACTAGACTTAGGGTTGTTGTGAATGGACTTGCTAACAACCATTGTGAATGGTGTATAAGTGATCTCTTTAGAAAAAGGTCTTGATTGTTCTTGAAATATGGGGAGGATTTTGAATAGTCAAGCACATCAAACACATCAAAAAATCTATAAAGTCTTACTAGGATATACAAGCTTAGCTAGGGGTGTCCTCAATATACACAAGGTATGTGAGGCCCAAATCTATAGATGAAAGAAAATAATGCCACACAGCCAAGAGGAGACAATAACCCAAATCTCCACCTTCACTTCCCAAATGTATAAAGTTCTTTGGGGCTTAGCCAAGAGTGACAAGATTATGCTTCCAAGAGAGGTATCTTTCAATTTACCTCCTGATATTTATACTCTGCCAAAATTCTAGAGTTGAGGTCATCCCAAGGGGTGATGAAATCCCCAAGTAGGCCTCCTAAAAAGTGTAAAACAAGACCACATAAGTGTTCTTGGGTTTAAAAGACACTCATTCATTTCCAATTGATGATTTAGATTTTGTAAGCTATGATTGAAGACACTCGTGTTTATGACATACAATGTTCATTTCAACTTGATAGTGTCATCAACATAATGGAAATTGAGAGTTCACCAATATAAGAAATTTGAGTGTCGTCGGCATGAGAAATTCAATAAGGAAAAAGTTAATGAGTTAATTCATTTATGAATTCAAGATTGAGTGATTTCTTTTTAAGCTCCAAAGTTGAAGTGTGAGGTATATCAATGATTATTTGATCATCAACATTCAAGATTGTGTTTGTTGTTTTAATCATGCATTCCAATGAAAAACTTGATTTTAGTCCATGGCATTCAAGATTGGTTAGAGTGACATTAATTCAATGAAAGATGTGTTTAAACATGCAAGTTCATTCTAAGAAAATCCTGCAAAAAACATGGTTAGGCTTTATGATGCTCCAACTTGCAATGCTACAAAAAAACAATTTGATTAGTCACCCAAAAATCCCCAAAAGCAAAGCTTAACTATGGGAAAAAAAAATTTAACCTTTTTTGTTCTTTTTTATAGGCATAAAAATGATCAGAATAACCCCTATCCTACATAAGCACCAAAAGTCAAAATTTAATTTATACTCATTTTAAAAATAAATAAATTTAAAAGTGATCCCATGGGTTTAGGATAGCAATCTTGCAGGTAATATAGCGATCGCACAGGTTTAGGATAGCAATCCCATAGGTAAAATACCAATCTTGCAAATATAGGATAGCAATCTCATGGGTTTAAATAGCGATCTTGTGGCACATGAACAACAAGATTGTGGTACAAATACTGGTGAAAATAGTGAAAAACTAGGCCACGAGTTAAAAAATTACAAAGAAATCTTACAAAATAGTGATCTTGTGAGTTCTTGGGAGAGCATTCCCATGGACAGATGGGTTGGTGGGATTGAAGGCAAAAGGATAAAATTGGTTTTCTAGTCTTAGCTATTTTCAACAAGCATTCCCATAAGTTTTTACAATGATCCCACAAGCAGTTCCAGTGTTCCCACAAAAAAAGGGTTTAGTGGGGATGCAGAATGAATCATGTAAAAGCTGGGTGGTGATGAGCTACAAACTCATGGTCACAGGTTTGCATTCCTATCGATGTATAGCCGTAATCCCATGGTTGCAGGATCACATCCTAGGTCACAGGATCATGAACAATAGGTTTTTTGAAGTGTCCAAAAATGAGAAATGATTAGATGGCTAGGAGCACAATTTTCCCAAGTTAACCTACGTACCTACAACAATATCAACAAACTTCCTACAAAAACCCACAAGCATATAAGGTTACTTTGGTTAGTTCATAAAAAACCCAAAAACTAATTAGATTAACCCAAATGCAGGGTCCCACTAGGTGTGCCAAAATGTATCACCTAATTTATAGTGTAAGATGAAATACTAACTATTAAATTAAAGCATTAACAATACTAAACAAATCAACACTTAAGATAGGACCAAAGATTATCACCACAAATGAAAGCAAACCAAGAATTGTAGGCTCCAAATGGTATAACACATGATACAAAGGATTTTTCCCTAATAAGAGGGGATGAATGCTCACATTGCACTCAAGCTTCCAAAGGATGGGGGTTTCACCAAATGCGTGTATGGATGAGGGTTTCAAACAATGGAGGTATAAAGGGATTTCAGTATTATGATGGTATTTTG
This sequence comes from Cupressus sempervirens, assembly GCA_028749045.1. NCBI lineage: Eukaryota > Viridiplantae > Streptophyta > Pinopsida > Cupressales > Cupressaceae > Cupressus > Cupressus sempervirens. The sequence goes on along the minus strand of CM053789.1, from coordinate 122,022,224 downwards.
GTAGTCTTTAAGCTCTCAAAATAGCATTATAACATTGCATGAAAGTTGGATGATATTTGTGAAGGGAGAGATTTTTATTTATAGGCTAAGGGGTAGAGAGATGGATGGTTAGAATGCAAGGATGGTAAGATGGTGAGGGAGGGTCAAGATGCATTCAAAAGGAAGCACATGGATTGTGCTTGTTTAACATAAAAAGAGAGATGACACTTGTAAGAGGGATGTAAGAGTCATCAAGGGAGGTGGAAGAGATATTTTGAGGATGTGAGAGGTGTTCTTGTGTTTGTTGACTTTGGCTTGGGTTAGCAAGTCTTAACCCTTTCTTAAAGTTGTGCACATGCTTAGGAGGGGGGTTAGGATTAGCTTAGAAAGGGGGTTAGGGGGTAAGTGATGTTAGTATGGGTGAATGGGTTGGATTTAGATAGGGTTTATGAATGCTTTTTTGAATTTAGATATTTTATTAAATGATTTATTCAATAAAATGTGGGTATGGAATTAAATTGAATAGATTTGAAGATTTATTCAATTTAATAGAGGAATTAGGATTTAATTGATAAATTGATTTTAGGTGATCATTTAATTTTATCAATTGAACTATAGTTAATTTAATTAATTAATTAACTAGGGGATGATGATTAATTAATTAAATAGTAAATATTTAATCAGTAATTTCCTAGGAGATGACTAAATATGATTACCTAGTGATGTAATCAAATTTAGGTTTCTAAATCATTTAGATCATTATGTTTATTTTAAGAGGTTGGACGATGAAAACTATATTATTTTATGTTTATATGTTGATGATATGCTTGTTGTTGGCTCTAACATAGATCATATTAAGGGTTTAAAATGCCAATTAGCACATGCATTTTCTATGAAGGATTTAGGGGAAGCTAAAAAAATCCTTAGAATGAAGATTTGGAAAGATAGGAAGAACATAACAGTGATGCTATCTTAGGTTGATTATGTAGAGAAGGTGTTGCAATGTTTCTCTATAGAGAATGCTAAAGCTATCAACACACCTTTACCTAGTCATTTGAAGTTGACTATGAAGATGTGTCCTAAGACATAGGAAGAGGAGGATAAGATGTCCAGGATACCCTGTGCTTCAATTATAGGAAGCTTGATGTATGCTATTGTATGTACTAGGTCGAATATTGCACATGCAGTGGGAGTCATTAGCAACTATATGAGTCATCTAGGAATTGAGCATTGGAATGCCATCAAATGGATTCTCAGATATTTGAGAGGAACATCTAATAAGTGAATACACTCCAGGGGCTCTACTATTGATTTATAGGGCTATGTTGACTCAGATTTGGCAAGGGATATTGATACCAGGCAGAGTACTATAGGTTATGTCTTTACTGTTGGTGGGGTAGCTATGATTTGGGTTTCTAGGTTACAAAATGTTAATGCTTTATCCACTATAGAGGTAGAGTATGCAGTTGCTACAAATGAAACCAAGGAGATAATATGGCTTCAATTCTTCTTGGAAGAATTGGGATACCCTTAGAAGGATCATTATTTGTTTACAAATAGTCAAAGTGCCATTCATCTTACAAAGAATTCAGCTCTGCATTCAAAGACTAAACACATACATTTTTGGTACCATTACATTCAGTTTGTTTTGAAGGATGGATAGTTAAATCTAAAGAAGATACATACAAATGACAATCTAGCAGGTATGTTGACAAAGGTAGTAACAAGGGAGAAGCTAAACTCCTCTTTAGCTCCGATTGGTCTTCTAGACTGAACATGAATAAAAGAATAATAGAGTCCAGGATGGTTTGATCCAGTGGGAGCCTTATAGAGTAGTGGCATAGCTATATGATTAGTCTCCAAGTGGGAGATTGTTGTCTAGTGTGGAGCCTCATCAGTCCCCAAGTGGAAATTTGTTTATTTTGGTGACTGATTAGGAAAGTACTATACATACTTTATAAATTTAAAAAATAAATTTGGGCCCTATTTTATCAAGATTTTGGGCTAACATGTAATTATTTATTATAACCCTAAAGTGGTAAAAATACTTTTATAAAAGATCTTAGGGTTAGGGATTGTTTCATAGTTGTGATGCAAAATTGGTTCTTGCGGTGGTATTGAGCTGTAAAGGATTACAGATTGTAATCAAGTTATAATTATTGGATCATAATAATATTAGACTTGCTATTTTGGTGGATGTAGCCTAGGGATTGGGTGAACCATGTTAAATCTTGGTGTCTTGTGTTCTTTTCTATGTGATATATTATTTTTTGGTATTGGTTATATTTTCATGTAATTGTTATTTCTTTCTATGGTTTAATCCTTATAGTATACTCTTTCAAAGTCATGTCCTTTTGCCTCAAATTTTGCATCTTTCTCAACAAGCCAACTTGGTAATTAGTAGGGAGGAATTTTTTATTTACCTTCTTTACCATCTTCAACCAAATTTTGATCTTCTCCTTTCCTCTCCTTTGTCTATTAGTTTACAAATGCTCCCACCGTAGTGAAGCATGACCTTTTAGCCTAGTAATTGTAATCTTCACCTTCTTATTATTAAGAGTATTTTCATACTCAAAGAACTTCTCTAGATCTAATATCTAATCCAACACAACATTGGTATCCAATTTTCCATCATAAGGAACAACTTCTATAGTAGGCTTTGAATTTTCTCTAGACAACACTCACAACAATCTTTCCTCATCTTGATCTTCTTCAAGTTTTAGATTCAAGTTTGGTGTTGCTACTTCATCATCACTTACATCATCAAGACATGCTCCTCTCCTCTGGGCTATCTCCATAGCATCTAATCTAGCTACAATTTGTCTCAATTGATCCAATATAGCATTATCAACATTTTCTATATGACGAACCAACTTTACAAATCAAGTTTCTACAAGATCATAACCTTCTTCAAGTTATAGGTCAAATATGTAGATCTCCCACCCTACAACCAATATCTAGAATAGGGTTCTACATAATCCAATATCCACAAAGATGAGCCTCAAGATTTGATACCACCTAAAAAAAGGAAAGATATGGAAAACTAGGCCAATGGCACACCCAACACTCTAAACCACCCTACAAGAGTTAACACAACTAAAGCAAGCAAAAAGAACAAGAACCAAAGGAGGAAGAAGAGTAAAATACTTTTATTGATTCTTTAAATATTCAACATACATTCCTAGCTATAATGATTTCTAGGTTGTGGCCAAATACAAATACATTCAAATATAAGATCCAATAGCAAATACACACTTTCTAATTTTGCTCTCAAATCATCTCGTAAAACTCCTCACTGCCCTAGCTCCTAGCTTAAAAACTCTATTTATACTAGCAAAAATGGCTTATAGATAATTCTAGAACATGGAGAAGCCACAAGTTAGCTCTTAGAAAATATTAAATGATAGTAAACCTAATATTAAATACACAAGTTAGCCTGCATCAACAATTAATTGTCCTGAAATCGATGTCCAAGAAAAATCACAATATCTCCTAGCTCTGATTGAGTTAGAATTTTCACTTTGACTTGTGAGTATACATTTAGGTCCTCTAAAACCTCTCTAATTCATCAATAAAAAGTGAGCATCCATTCCAAAAGTCAAGCATAGGAAACTATCACACAAAACTGCAAGAAATTGATGCTCTGGAAGAATTGCCATATCTCCTAACTCATGAGGAGTTAGAACTTGTTCTTTGGATCATAGTTAGTAATTTAGGCCCTCTTAAATAATTGAAGTGTGAAACCCTTAATTAATTAATTAAAATTAGTTATATGGTCTAAAATAGGCATCCAAAAACTAGAAAATGTTGTTTCAGTAGAACACAACTTAAATAATAGGATAGGAATTGAAAACATGCAGGATAACAGTGCAACCCAAGGTGCTCTTGCATCATATGGACCTTTTTTATTTGCTTAAATGGGTCTAAAGGGGTCATAGGTCAACCTATAACCCCTTTCGACACATTTCCTGACAACATATGTCCCTAGAGGTCCTAAGACCCCTAGGGACCTATTTGATTTGTTTGAATGGGTTGAAAGAAATCATAGGTTAACCTATGACCACTTGTAATCCATTATATTAAAAAATGTGTTCATAGGTGTACTAGAACCCCAAGGAACATACATGATGCGTTTAAATGGATTCAAATGGGTCATAAGGTACTCTATGATCCCTTTCAACTTATTATATGACAATTTATGTTCCTATAGGTACTAAGACCCCTAAGGACATACATCATGTGTTTGAATTGATCAAAATGGGCCATAAGGTACATTGTGACCCCTCTTGACCCATTATATGAGAAAATATGCTCTTAGGGGTCCTAGAACCCCTAGGTAAATACATCATGTGTTTTAATGGGTCTAATGCGTCATAGGTTTCCTGATGACCCCTTTTGACACATTAAATGATATCATATGTTCCTAGGGGTCCTAGAACCCCTAACATATATAATGTGTTTGAATGAATCGAAAGGTGTCATAGAATACCCTATGTCCCCTTTTGATGTTTTATGTGTCAACATATATTCCTAGGGGTACTACTACCCCTAGTGGCATATAACATGTTTATGAATTGAGCTAATGGGGTGATAGGGTGCCCTATGACCACTTTTAACCCATTAAATGAGTTGAAATGGTCATAGAGTATCCTATGACCCCTAAGCACACTTAATGTTATTGAATGGGTCAAAAGGGTTCACACAGTATTCTGAGGCCTATTTTGAGCCATTAGATTGCATCATTTATGTGGTTAGGGATCCTAGGATACATAAGAACACATATTTTGATTGAATTGGTCAAAAGTGTCAAAGGGTACCCTGTAACCCCTTTGGACCTTTAAAACCATTATTTTTATGGTTAAGGGTCCTAAAGCCTTTAAAAAGAATATTAAGGATCCTAAAAAGGGGGTCATACTATTATAAAAGAAATTGAAAAAAAAAAAAAAAAAAAAAATGGGTATTTGATTTTTGAATGGGCACCTGATTAGGCCTGGTTTTGATTTGGATGCCAACCCTCCATGGTCAACACCAAAAATGTGTTTTTGGCCTGTTGTTTTGTGTTTCTAACTTCAACAATGTAGCCAACGACTTTCTTTCTTCCAAATTTGATGAAACAAAAAGCATTTCTTGAGAAAGTTCTCAACTTTCCATCAATTGAATGTCTACCAAATTATGAGTTTATTAAGTAATTATTACTTATTTTCTAATGGAGTTAGCTACAAAGTGTTGATTGACATACTAATTGAAAAAAAGCTATAACTTTGGAACTATATAAGATTTTTGGAATCCAAAAGATGCATCACATTCTATGCTTTGACTACTATAATGAAAAAGAAAAAAGAAAAATCTAATTTTAATTTTTTTGAATTAGTTAAGGTTCTCAAATATGGGATTTTTTTAATTCTAAAAATAATATAGTAAATTCATAATTAATTAGGTATTTGGAATAAAACTACCCAAAAATATGTGCCACATCCAGGCATGAGTCTACTTTTAATAACTATAATTATATTAAAAATATTATCATGTGATTTTGATTAATGTGGTTAGATATACATGTACTTTTTATTTTTTCCTTGAAATTTGTGTAGTACTATATTAAAATCCAAAATTTTGACCAATCACATAATTTTTCTCCAAATAAGACCTAGTAGTTTAGAAACTACATTTAATTTCCTATAGATTATTTTCTTACAACATTTTGATATAAAGTCTAGAACTACTTTAAAATTATGTGTCAAGTTGACATAACCCTAATTTGCTAGTTTCTCACTACCACTTAAAGCCATATTTTGGTTGACCATTATTCTGCACATACCCAGTGATAGAATCATGTTGTATTAGTAATAGGCAGATGATAGAAGAAGATTTCATTACTGACATGAAACTTTTTTGTTAAAGAAGGAGATTTTGTGAAGTAGTTGCCATGGGAAAGAGAGAGATATTACTAAGAGGGAAAATTTGAATAAGAATAAGAGGTGTTGTTAGAAATACAAAAGAATTTTATTCACTTCATGACCTATATGATCAAGGGAGCATATGTGTTGCATATGTGAGCTGCATGGATGAGAATCATAATGAAACTAAAGAAAGATTTTGTTGGATATAGAAATGTGAATTAGAATAAAAATAAGGATATTAATAAAGATATGATACTGTACAGAGAGGGAGTTTTCTTGATTTAGTACATGTTTTGGAATGCTCGATAACTATAGGTGTTACCATCAATCCCAAAGAGGGAGATTGTTGAAAACTACAATTGAAACAATTGTTATGTTGTCATTGATGTCAAACCTTATTATTGAGATAGTTTTCTATCTTATCCAAGTTTCATACCTATATGACTGATGAAGAGGATTTGAGATGTTGGTCATGACAAAAGCACCTAGAGGAATGGTTGAGTTATGAAGATGAAACTACAAATAGACACTTGATTAGTTAGACTTTGACAAGAAAAGTGATTGTTTCAATCATATTATAATAAAGAAGATAGTTGTACTAAAGTCCTAAAGAAGTTACCAAATATAGACCAAATGCATAGGTTTAACTGAGAAATAGAGTAGAAGATTATGAAACTTGAAGTATATGCCCAGTGATGCTAGTGTGGACTAAGCCATAGTAAGTGTTGAGAAGAAATAGTGTTGACCAAGCATTAGTATGGACGGAGTGACATTATATATGCTAAGAAAGAAATCTAGTAGCAACTAAGTAATCCAATGATGACCAAGTTTTAGAACATAGTGTTGGTTGAGGGACAACATTTTGACAGTTTATGAGAAATCATAATTTCCATCCAAAAAAGTCGATTTCTTAGACTATAGAAAGTGTATTGAACATAAGGATGGATGACCTAGAATATTTAAATCAAGGTAACCCATTTTTTCACTTTTATAAAGGATTAATGAATAAGTTTATAGAAAATAAAAGGACAAAGAAAAAGATGGATAGATTCATTGTATGTGTTGAATATGATTGTAACCCTAAGATCTATGGTGGTGTTTAAACAAAAAAATATTAGAATTACCTATTTAAGGAGGTACAAGGGCTAGCCTTCAAGATTTATTGAAGGTTGGATTAGTAGTTACTATTAACTGGTGAACTTAAGAAAAAACTTGAGAAGAGTTGAGAAGAGGAAAAGTGTGATTGCTTGGAACGAACTGAGATGAAAATGGATCATCTTGCCATCCAAACTTACATTTGTATTTTCAAAGTGAGTTGTATTTTTTAGATAAAAACTATTCTTACTTTCTAACCATTGTATTAATATTGAAATAATATAATCAAGGTTGACCTAAGAGGCATATGTAAATCCATCAATCAAGTTGGCATTCTAATGGAATTTTCTAAGTCATCTAACAAGGCCAATCTTAATAGGGTGATTAAATCTTTTACCAAGGTCACATTTAATATTGTGTTTTGTAACCTTTATTAGGGTTGTCTCCTAATAGAGCTCACTTTAGAAGGGTGAAAAGATTGGTGACATGTTACTAATGGTGTTTACCAAATTGGATTTCCATGTAAAATCCTAGAGTAAAGTTTGTGTGGATGTTATGTGTGGTGATTTACTAATAATTTTTACATTCTACAAGTTTGTTATATAAATATGACAATGGACAACTAGTTGATGCCACTAAAACCATACTATAAATATTGAGCTAATGAATGACAAGATCTGAAGTTGTTTAAGTGCTTGTTTCTTCAATTGGTACATCTAGACCTTAGAGAACCAATCCATTGCCCCCTCGCCCTCAATTATTCTAAACATTCAAACATTTTTTAGTGGAAAGAGTGAAAATAAAATATATAAAAATCATTAAAAGAGATGATACTAACCTATTCCTATTGATGTGTTATGTTTAAAGCTTTATTATATTATAGATCATATCAACAATGATTTCCCTTTTTATTAGCCACTAGTTTGACTTTATATACACTAGCATTTCCTTAGATCAATATGTTCAAGTAGAAAATAAAACCTCATCCTTCATAAAAAAATTTAAATGAAGCCAACAATTATTAACTTGAACTTTGAAAATTTAGTGAATAGAAATCGATTCATGCTACAACATGTCATGCCTTATAATATCTTGTTTAGTATGAGAAAGAAAGAAATTTAACTAATGTTAAGGCTCTGCAAATTTGTATTTCATATACACAATCCTTCATCCTTCATTCAACCACATTTTTCCTCAATTTACACTAACCTTGCCTCTTTCCTCATGTCAATATGTTTAAGAACATGGTAAAACCCATCTCCTCATATCATAATATTAAATAAGCCAATACTACTTACATTCAAATAGAAACTTTTATGGATAGAAATTTATACCTCTTGATGCTTCATGTCATTTAATATATTATTTAGTATAAAAAGTAATACATATTGATAGTGTTTATGTTTTATAATGTCTTAGGACATATTCACAATTATTTCCTCTTCATTCAACCACTTGTTAGTGCCATATGTACTAATTGTAAACCTCTTTCCTCAATATGTTCAAACACATAGTAAAACCCATCTCTTCATATGATAACTTCAAATAGAGCCAAAAATGCATACAATCAACTAGAAAAAAAAAAGATATCTATTCTTCTTCACAGGTCATTTCTTATAATATCTTGTTTAGTATAAAAAATTAACATGTTTCTAATTAGTAGGCTATGATTTCTTTGATCGTATTCACAACCATTTTCCTTTCATCCAACCACATGTTCCCTCTCTATATAGTAACTTTACTTCTTTCTTTAAATTGATAGGTTCAAGCATATGGTAAAACCATCTCATCATATGATAATTATAAAAGAAGAAAACAATACTTATATTAAAATATTTTATAAATAGAAAAGAATCTAAATAGCATTAGATTTCTTGTCTTAGATAATATATGTAGACACCTAAATTTGATTACACTATTTTAGTAATCCTATTTAGTTATCTAAAAAGGCATTATTAATTAAATTTCTATTTAATTAATCTTTTGTCATCCCCTAGTTGATTAATTTAATTAATCATCTATAGTCCTAATTGATAAATCAAATAATCTGTTATTTATCAATTAAATCCTATTCTTCTATCTAATTCCAAAAATCCCCATTTATTAAATAAATCTATTTGATAAATGAAATCCTCAAATTCAAAAACCCCTAACCTATCTCTAATCCTCCATTTAGCCTAATCCACCCCATCCACCCATACTAACCAAGCTTAGCCACTAACTCACCCACCCTCATTAATGCCATCCACTTGCACATCTCTAACATCTCTAATCTAATCCTAAACCCAAGCCTAATCCACCCCCTAATGTTGTCACATTCCTTAAAAAAGTTTAAGACTTTCCTAATCCAAACCAAAGTCTCCCCTCAAAAAACCCAACCACTAAGTCATGAGTGCTCTTACAAAAAATAAAAGACTCTTACAAGCCCACTCATGACTCTTACATCCATCTTACACACTCTTCCCTCTTCCACACTCATTCCTCTTACATCCCTCTTACATACTCAACCCCACTCATCATGCCTTTAACCAACCCTTTACCCTACCCTCTCACACTCATCCTCCTTGTGACAAGTGTCACCTTCCCATTGGTGCTAAACAAGCACAATCCATGTGCTCCCCTTTGAGTGCATGTTAGCCCTCCTTAAGCCTTCATCCATCCTTGCATCTAAGCCCTCCATCCCTCTACCCCTTAGCCTATAAATTGAATCCCATCCCAAGCCATTTCATCAACAATCTTTGAGCTAAAGTTACCATGCTATTTTGAGAACCAAAGCCATCAACCATACCCTTACAATGCCAAATTGAGAGCTCACAAAGCTACCAATTTGCCATTACCCATCTCCATTGAAGAAGCTTTTGAGCATCTTGAGCATACATCCACAGCAAAAGGACACATCTACAGAATCAAGAAAGCATGGAGTGCTTTTTCTTGTGAGGTTTGCACTTCTTGTTTTCTTCCTTTGTCTAAGCATATATGTGAATTGAGTTTTTAGTTTGTGAATGTTTACTTCATTTGTTAATGTTCTTTGCATACTGATTCTGGTTCTACATTTTTGCACGCCCGGTGGGACCCCACTATGGGTCATTTAATCATCTATTTTCATCTATATGTCATTTTTCTAACCATCTAATGTTTTTTGTTGTTTGAGTGTGTTGTGAGGGTGTTTTGCTTGTTTTTGTAGGTTAAAGAACGCACTTACGAAGAAGAAATACCATCTAAAAAAAAAAAAAATCGCATTTTTCAGCTTTTTTGGTGCAGTTTTGGCGTCTGCAACCTGTTCTGTCTGCGAAAATCGACGTCTGGAAAAATCCGCGTCTGTGCAAATTGACATCTGCGAAAATCTGCGTCTGCGAAAATTGACATCTGCGAAAATCCTCGTCTGCAAAAATTGTCGTCTGCGAAAATCCGCATCTGCGCAAATCGGCGTCTCACCTGTGTTCTGTGCGGCAAATCTATTTTGTCCTCTTCGTATTTTAGCGTCTCTATATTTCAGCGTCTTCATATTTTGACAGACTGTCTTCTCTACTGTCTTATGTTCCATTTCTGCTTTATTGGTTCCGTAGGATTTAGACCGTTTTAAGCATTTTTACGCGTAGAAAAAACAAGAAAAAAAGTTAAAATTTTTTTTCCCATAGTTAAGCTCTCATTTTTGAAGATTTTGGCTAACTAACTAAATTGCTTTTTTTTGTCTCATTGCAGGTTGGAGCACATATGGAACCACTAACCATGCTTCTTGCAGGTTTTCATGTTGCTAAAAAAATGAACTTGAATGTTTAACCATTTGTCTTTGAATGCATGTTGCTAAAAAAAAATGAACTTGAATGGTTAAACACATTTTCCATTGAATGAATGTTGCTCAAAACACTCTTGAATGTCATGGATTAAAATCAACTTTCTTTGGAATGCATGCTTAAAACAAAAATATCCAATCTTGAATGCCAAGGATCAATCAACCCTTACAATATCAAATACTTCATTTGGAGCTTCTAAAATTGAACAAAACAAATCTCTTTTTCACATGCAATCTAGGTAAAGTTTGATTTTTGGACATTTAAGAAACTTTGTTAAGTTAAAATACAAATTTACAAAAATCAATTTGAGTAGTTCCTTGGACTCACCTCTTTTCTAATCACTCATCAAATATTAACCATTGGTTGCAATCTCAGCGCCATTTATGGGGATGGGTCTACTTGAAAAAGGTGTTAAGTGCTCCACAATCTAACTCACTCACTTGGTCTTTGAACGTTTGCTTTAACTTTATCAAAATTCTTAAATGGTCAAAACTCTAGATTAAATCGATCACACTTCAAGTTTGGGCACCAAAATTGAACAACAACTGACGTGGAGAGCCTCCGGGCGCGCGCTTGAAATTGAATCTCACACACTTTTGTTTTGGGCTTAAAACAAACTCACACTCAATCTTGAATGCCTTAAAGAAAATTAATCGATACTTGACGTGGAGGGCCTCTGGGCGCGCGAGTTTGCTTTTGTTGACCCTAACTCTTCTTATTGTGTGCATTCTTTGATTGATTTACTTTTGTTGATGCTTTAAGTTAGAATTGAACATTGTCTCTTAAACATGAGTGCTTGCAAAGTCTAGATTAGCACACATAAGAGTCAGTTGGTAAAAGAACAAGCATTTTTTTTAGCCCAAGGTCATCCGAGTCTTCTCTCCCCTTGTCGTCTTTCGAGGCCATATTGGGTGCATAAGATTAGGATCCAAAACCTTGTTTTTTTTTTTAGGAGGCCTACTTGGGGATTTCATCACCCCTTGGACGACCTCAACTCCAGTGTTCCGGCGGAGTATAAGAATCGGGAGGTGAATCGAAAGACACCTCTCTTGGGATCAAGATTTTGTCATTCGGGCTAAGCCTCAAGGAACTTTATACCCTTGAGAAGTGAAAGAGGAGAAGTGGGTTACCGCTCCTCTCGGCTGTGTGACATCCTTTTGGTCTCATCTACGGATTTGGGCCTCACGTACCTTGCGTATATCGAGGACTCCCTAGCTAAACCAATTGTCTACCTTGTAGAAAACCATCTAGGATGTTAATGTGTTTGGAGTGACTGATCGAAACATTTGTAGAACATACACACTCCTTGGCGCAAGTACCACATTCTAAGAACCACAAACTTCTATCTGGGTGTTCTTATCTATTGCTTGTTTTTATTTTACTTGTTGAAGGAATGTTTGCCAAACTTGGTCAATCCTAGCTTAGGGCACACTTAGCGTAGTCACTGCCTATTTTGGAAGTTGAACAAGTTGAAGCAAAACAACTGAGATTTTTCCCAAAGCCAAGCAAATTCAGGAATTTATGTTGGAACAACCCAAACCCAAACAGAAGTTTCACAAGGTCAAACTCAAGCCATCTCTAGCATACCAAGAACTTTCAGCCAAGAGAAAAGAAATAACACCAAGCCCACGAATTTCCAAACTCCACAAAGCAGAGGAAAAAGCTACCGACGAAGCACTTCAAGAGGCCTGGTTAGAGCGCACCATCAAATTTAGCCAACATCCAGGAGTTAATCCTGCTTATGCCTTACCAACTAGGCATGATTTCTATGATTAGACACCCTTGTTTCTCCACATCTTCTTGGATAAGCTTCACTCTAGAGTCATCTTTGTAGAAGAGCCAGCCATCTTAGCTTATCCCCTTAAGCATTATTAGCTCATCCATCTCATTTAGAATCATACCATCTAGCTAGTAATCAAAAATCTGCACATCTAAGCTTTCAAAATTGTTGTCACCTTGCTAAAAGTTTGCCATTCCTAAAATCTTCCAAATCCACCAATCTCACCAAGGTTATCCCTTTGACAGAGCTTTGTCTAGGGTAATCTAGCTTTGTCACTTGTTATCCCTCATCACCTTGAGCTAAAGGTTGGGATCCACAAGTGGTCAATCTCGTGTTCTTCCTAAAGGATCATCAGTCTATCCTTAAGTTGACACAATCACCACCAAGCTTGCACATAGGAAAGCAGACCTTTTGTACTTTGACAACATATCTTTGAAGTTAGAATCCCCAACCCAATCCTCCTTAGGTTTTGTCATATAGCTTTACCTCAACCTAGGAAATCATTTGCATAGAAAAGCCTTCCCCCTTCTGCATCCATCAGCATTATTGCATCTCATCCCTAGGAGCATTTTTCATGCCACCCGTCACTCGCTTAGCCAAGAAGAAAGAAACAATGGAGCCCTATCATTTGGATCGAACAGCCTCACCCCCCTTGAGCACTCAGCCATCCTTCAACCCAGAGCCAGCTATGCCATTACCTACTGACATTGAAGCTTTCATGAACCAACTAGGAAATGTAGTATTGGTAAATGCCATTATAGACAAAAACAAAGAGACAATCATGGCTAATTTTCGAAGGGACAATGTAGGAACCTTTGACTTTGGAAGACCCCCTCCATTATCAGATCCATCTCACCCATTGTTTGGGCACCTGCCACCACCAATAGGCTCTTATGATCCAAATTATCCTCAATTTATTCCAAAAGAAGAGCCTCCAGCCAATCCATATGACCCAACAGACCCAAACATACCATCATCCACCCAAGTTGAAATCTCCATGCCGCAAGCCAACCCAGCCACCACCACTCCATCCTTGGTTCATACCTCTCCGCTCCAAACCCCCTTTACCCAAAACACCTCACCGTTCACCCCCTTCACTATTGCTGCTGCTCCCCAACCTAGCCTTCCCAATCCACCCATCTCCCAAATCAGTGCTAGCATCTTTGGCCAACCTCAGAAATATACAATAGGGATGCCACCCATGGGGCCAAGTAATCAACCTTTCATCGCCCCCAGCTTGTTCACCACAGCCCAAAGCACAATCCCATCATTTCCATTAGGTCTTGGGAGCTCAATACCACCAGCCACAAATCCACAGGCTACTACCTTCACTCCACAAAGCTATCAAAACCCACAAGCTACTTCCAATCTTCTACCAAGCTCCCAAGTGACCCTAGCTCCCACCACCACTCTACCAAGCTTCCAAATCCAGCCACAAAGCTATCAAACCCCATCAGTTCCATTCCCAAGCTTTCAATTCCCACCACCTCCACCACCAACTAATCCATTACCTCCAATTACCAACTACTTTTCAATGCCACTTCTAGGAGGTAATCCACCACCCCAGCCAACCACCAATTATTTGCAGATGCCATCCCAAATGGGGGCACAACCCGCATATATTGGTCAAACCCCATAAGCCCTTCGATCCTTTCCCCAAGCCTCACAACCATCTTATACCTTACCTCCATAAATAAATCCATTTACCCCACAGCCAGCTTATGTTCCTCAATCCCAACCTCAAATCCCATATCAACAGCAAGCCTCGCAGCACATGCAGCAATATGCGCCACCTCCCCCTCAACAACCCGTCATCCACCATGCAGCTGCCCAAACAATGTACAATACCTATCAGCAAATCCCTCATAACCATCCATATTCAATGGCCCCATCCAGCACATACCTACCTCAAGGCACTCCTACATTGGGGGCACCCCAACCATCACCTATCAATTCAGAGTGGGAGCAAATGAAGGCAGCTCTGAAAGCCATCCAAGAGGGGAATGATCTAAAGACATTCAAGTTTGAGAATGTGTGTCCTTACCCATTTGACAGAGCCATTACCACGACACCATTTCCCAAACACTTTGAGGTACCTAAATTTGACAAATTCAGAGGAAAAGGAGACCCTGTCACACATATCAAAGAATTTTACATGCATTGCCAGGACGTGGCATACAATGATGTCTTCCTCTTGCGCCTTTTTCCCAAAAGCTTGGCTGGACCAGCTCTTGAATGGTTTTATAGAATCCCCTATGGCACAATTAAAAACTTTTCTGAATTATCTGAGGCATTTGTAGCCCAATATGCCCATCTTGTTGAAACAGAGCTATCAATAGTTGATCTTGTCCACACCAAGAAAAAAGGTAGAGAAAGCCTTGCCGAATACCTGCAAAGATGGCAAACCCTTACCACCCGCATATCCTGCACCTTGCCAGAACGCCATGTGGTGAAAATGTTTATTGATAATGCACATCCCAGCTTGGCTCACCACATGACCATGAACTGTTTGCAGACCTATAAGGATATCAAAGAGAAAGGAATGATCCTTGAGCAAGGACTCATCAAAGATGGTGTGGTAAAGATTTACAAAGAGGCCAACCAAAATCAATCACATTCCAATGACAAGTCTAGGTATTGGAACAAAAACAAGCATGTTGCAACAGATGGGGTTACTGACACCAGACATGTGAATATCGTTGGTCCTTCTCAAAACCAGTCTAACCCACCATATCAAACAAACAACCAACAAGCTACCAATTACCAACAACGAAATAACCAAAGCTATCAAAACCACAAGACAAGACCCAAATTTCAAGGGTCTAACAATCAAGCTAATGCCATCAATGTAGCTGCAGGGCAAAAGCCTAGATTCCAACCTGCACCTAGAAACTATACACCCCTTGGTGAGCCATTGGATGTTATTTTTGAGAAATTGGCTAAGGAAAACCTCATCAAATTTCCTCCTACCCAGCAAATTGATCCAAGCCAATCCAAAGCTGCATGGTACAAGGACAATGAGTATTGCAAGTTCCATGGGGTAAATGGTCACACCACCCTCAGATGCATGAAACTGAAAGACTATGTGCAAGACCTCATTGATATGAAGGAAATCACTGTTGGTGTCCAAACCTCTCCCAATGCAGGCTTACAGATTTATCAAAATGCTTTTCCTCCACACAACAACCAAAATCCTGGAAAAGCACCTATCCAAAACAACACCAACAACCGCCAACCAAACCAACAGCATGGGAAGAACAATGACCACACTTCATCCTATATAGACTATGGTAGCCTTATAGGTTGTATATCTGAGAAAGAGCCTTCTATCAATGTTATCAATATCCGAGGACCAGACAATGAGTGTGCGGTCACCACTCGAAGAGCGCGATTTAACATCGCAGGCCCACCAGTTTCATCAACACCATCAGCTCCATCAAAAAGCCGGTACAATATCCTGGAACACCTTGGGAACATGCCAGCCCAAATATCCATTTTAGACCTTCTCCTCACTAGTCATGTGTACAAAGACATCCTTGACAGTGCTCTCATAGAATCCCGTGTCCCTTCTGATATCAATGCTACTGATTTTCGTAATCTTGTTGGACACCTTTCATCCTCATGTGCCCTATCTTTCAAACCCACCGACATACCCGCAGTTGAGCCAGATCACACCCTTCTGCTTCGCATAGCCATCATGGTATCCGATTTTGCCGTGAAAAGAGTAATGATAGATAATGGATCAGCCTTGAACATTTGCACCCTAAAATTTATAAAACAAGTTGGGTATACTGAGGCAGATATGATCAGTGAGGTTATCACCATCAAAGCTTATGATAACTTGGAAAGGACCACAAAAGGGACTATTTTGCTACCAATCAAGGTTGGGCCAGTCATTCAAGAGACAGTTTTCCATGTTGTTGATCTAAACCTACCATTTAACATCCTCCTCGGTCGCCCATGGATTCATGCTATGAAGGCCGTTCCATCCACCTACCATCAGTGCATCAAATTTCCACATCAAGGCACTGAGGTAACCATCCATGCCGATCCAGAACCCTTTGCTTACTACAATGCGGTTGAAGCTTCATATACAAACCATTTCCCTAGAATAGACATCGGCACAGCCATCGCCAGCTCATCCCACACTTGTAATGACGCAGAAACCATCCTTGCCTCCACCCTATCTACTGTAAAGATCAACAAAAAAGGATGTGGAGAATATAGTCTATCAGATGCATTTGCTGTCGGAGCAATCCCACTTGATCCACATACCCATGGACGGCCAACATATCATAAAGCTAAGAAGATTCCACCTCCTCGATACAAACATTTTGGCCCAACCACCTTTGTGTCCT
This sequence comes from Cupressus sempervirens, assembly GCA_028749045.1. NCBI lineage: Eukaryota > Viridiplantae > Streptophyta > Pinopsida > Cupressales > Cupressaceae > Cupressus > Cupressus sempervirens. The sequence goes on along the minus strand of CM053789.1, from coordinate 122,005,318 downwards.
CAAAAACCCCTCTTCATGAGGAGCTCACTCCAGATATCAACAATTGGCTACATAAGGATGCACCTCCAAGAAATCAAGCACGCCTTGATCACTTCAGCCAGAAGTATCCCCAACAACATAAGATCGTCACTAAAAAATGGAACTATTAAGGAGGTGGACTAGGACCAGAAGAAAGGGGCATGCAATGTCCCATCGAAGCACATGATTGGGAAATAAAGTCAGGTCTTGGCTTTGGCATACCCACAACTAGGGGCACCAACGAGAATGGTCATGCTTTTTTGAACATCCACCGCGACCTTGTCAAAATCGAAGACATTCCTGAGGAAGTTTAAAAGAGAGCCTACGACGATATCCCAGACCAAATCTTCCTAGGAGACTCTGTTCTCCGAGAACTATCCATCCATCTCATTGACCTACCACTTGCTCATCCACAACTCATAGATTGGGACCAACCAAGTGTCATACATATTGATGAGTTTGCATCAGAGGAAGCACTTCTAAGATTCATGGGAGCTAAAACTCCTCATAAGAAGACAAAGCCAGATTCTGCCTACATCTACAAGCTAGATCCCAAGGGGTATTTTGGAGAAAATCCCCAACCTAGTTTCGATACACCCAAAAATGGAACTAAGGTAAATTTGGGACTAGCTAAGGCAGCGAAGAGAACCCCTCAGCAAGAAAATCCAGAGCCACAAGCAGAACATGAGGATTTAGTATTGCCTCCTCAAGATAATCAACCAGAGCTGTCTTCTATTCTAATAGAGGATACTAGAGAAGTCAACATTGGTTCTTCAGAGATCCCTAGAATTGTTCACATTGTTGCATCCCTATCACAAGACCAAGCTGACCTCCTCTTTGAGGTTTTACGAGAGAACATTGGCCGATTTGCATGGTCATATCAGGACATGCCAGGACTCGATCCAAAGCTTGTAGTTCATCATCTTGCAGTCGATCCAAAGATCAAGCCCGTCAGACAAAAGCTTAGGAAAATGCACCCCAAGGTGGCATTACTAGTCAAAGCTGAACTAGAAAGAATGTTAGCTGCTAAGGTTATCCGACCTATCGACTACTCAGAATGGATCTCCAACATGGTCCCTATCACTAAGCCTTCTGGTGACATCAGAATCTGTACTAATTTTAGAGATCTTAACAAAGCTTGTCCAAAGGATGATTTTCCCTTGCCCAACATAGATATGATTGTAGATCTTACAGCTGGACATGAAATCCTATCCCTTATGGATGGATTTTCTGGGTATAATCAGATCAAGATTGCAGAAGAGGATCAGCATAAGACAACATTCACTACCCCCTGGGGAACCTTTTGCTACACCATGATGCCTTTTGGCCTAAAGAATGCTGGGGCTACCTATCAAAGAGCTATGACAGCCATTTTCCATGATCTTATCCATAGCATTTTGGAAGATTATGTGGACGATATCCTGGTCAAATCTCACACCTTCATGGATCATCTTGCTGACCTGGAAAAAGTCTTTGATAGGTTGGCCCAATATTATCTCATGCTAAATCCCAAGAAGTGTGTCTTTGGGGTCACATCTGGCAAGCTTCTAGGCTTCATAGTTTCTAAACGGGGTATAGAGATCGACCCCAAAAAGGTCAAGGCTATCTTAGACATGCCTCCTCCCCAGACACTGCGACAGCTTCCCTCTCTTCAAGGAAAACTTCAATCTGTCTAACGCTTCATTTCCCAACTTGCAGATAAGTGTACACCATTTTCACACTTGCTAAAGAAGAATGAGAACTTCAAGTGGGATCTTTTATGTCAGCGCAGCTTCGATCAGCTCAAGCAGTATCTCACCAATCCCCCTATCTTGGTTCCACCAGTTCCTGGTCATCCTTTGATCTTGTATATATCAGCAACACCTACTGCTCTAGGGGCACTTCTAGCACAACATGATGATTATAGCAGAGAGAGAGCCATCTACTATATCAGTAGAACCCTAGTTGGTTATGAACTCAATTACACTCCTATGGAAAAAGCTTGTTTGGCAGTTGTTTTCTCAACTCAAAAGCTTCGCCACTACATGCTAAGTCATACCATCCAACTAGTCTCCAAGATTGACCCTCTCAAGTATATGCTCTCCAGAACAACACTTACAGGCCGTTTGGCCAAATGGGTTATGCTGCTAAGTGAGTTTGACATCCAGTATGTGGACAGAAAGGAAATCAAAGGGCAAGCTATAGCAGATCACCTAGCTGATGCACCTCTAGTAGATGCATATCCTTTGCTCACAGAATTTCCAGATGAGCATATCTGCCTAATTGAAGAACAACCCCCATGGAAGCTTTATTTTGATGGCTCATACACCTCTCATGGATCAGGGGTAGGAATATTATTAGTTACACCTCAAGGAGATTACATTCCAAAGGCCTTCAAGCTACAATTCCCTAGCACCAACAATATAGCAGAATATGAAGCTCTTGTAGCAGGATTAAAGATAGCTGCAGAATGGAATATCACTGAGTTACAAGTCTTTGGTGATTCCCAACTCATCATCAAACAAGTCTTAAATGAATATCAAACCAAAGATGAAAAGCTATTACCCTACAAAGAGCTAGTTGATCAACTGACCCAGCAATTTACAAAGCTTCAGTTTACACAAGTGCCTCGAATGCAGAACAAGGCAGCAGATACCATGGCCACTATCGGCTCACTCTTGGAAATTCCCCAAGAAGCTACGCAGTATGAGTTTTTAGTTGAGCAGCTCCTCACACCTGCCTATGCGAATGAGGATTCAAACCGTGTTTGTATCTTGGTTGGTCCCCAATCCCCTTGGTACCATGAAATTCGCGCTTACCTTAACGATGGTATCATATCCCCTCACCTCACACGTACCCAACGCCAGAACCTCATCCGAAAATCATCCCGCTATGTTATCATACCCAATACCCTATATTGTCGGGGTTATCACGATACTCTCTCTCGATGTTTAGATGAAAATGAGGCTGCGATGGCATTAAAAGAAGTACATTCCGTACTTTGCGGTGCCCACACGAGTGGTATTGTCCTAGCATGCCAAATCCTTAGAGCAGGCTACTATTGGCCTACCATTGAAGAAGACTCTTGTGACTTTGTCAGAAAGTGTCTCCCATGTCAGCAGCATGCAAATCTTGTGCACGCTCCAGCACAAGATCTACAGCCTATTGCACCACCTTGGCCTTTTTCTTGTTGGGGCCTTGATCTAGTTGGAACTATCACCCCTCTCTCATCTGATGGACATAAATGGATAATAACAGCTACAGACTATTTCACTAAGTGGGTAGAAGCAGTCCCCCTAGTCTCAGCTACAGGAGTTCAAGTCTCCAAGTTCATCTTGTACCACATTGTTTGCCGCTTCGGCATCCCATCCACCATCTTCACTGACCACAGAGGTAATTTTGAAAATCTCAACATGGAAGAATTATGCACTTCCCTCCACATCCATCACCGCTTTTCTAGCCCATATTTCCCACAAGGTAACGGCCAGGCAGAGGCAACTAATAAAACCCTCCTCAAAATCCTAAAGAAAGTTGTCAATGATTTCGACCGTGATTGGCACCTTCAAATAAATCTGGCTCTATGGGCCTATCGAACTTCCTTCCGTACATCCACAGGCACAACTCCATACTCCCTAGTCTATGGTGCCGAAGCAGTATTACCTATAGAAGTTGAACTTCCCTCACTACGCATATCTTTGTGAGGGAAAATCTCAGATGAAGAATACAGAGTAGCTCGACTCACCCAGCTAGATCTCTTAGACGAGAAGAGACAACAAGCCTATGACCATCTCACAGTCTATCAAACTCGTCTCAAAAGGAATTTCAACAAGAAGGTGCTCCCACGACACTTTTAGCCAGGTGACATGGTCCTCAAAGAAAATATGAAAGTCCAAGAAGATCGAGAAAAGAAAGGCAAGTTTGAACCTACATGGCTTGGTCCCTATGTGGTTACTGCCTCCTTTGGCTCCGGAGCCTATCAATTATCTACACCAGAAGGAGAACTCTTGAATGATCCCACTAACATCATTCATCTCAAGAAGTTCTATGCTTGAAGATCCTTGGTATACCCAGCTTTTGAAAAATACAAGAAAAAAATAGTAAAGAGAAATAAGCGTCCAATGGTGAAAACTTGGCAATTCAAGCGCCTTGGATAGGTTCCTTGGTGAAAACCTGGTAATTCATGCGCCTTGTGTGCTAAAGACTAATCCATTATCTATCACTATCCTATCCCTCATCCATCCACCCACCATCCCATAAAACACCTGCTTGTTCCCTTGGTGTTCCAATCAAATATCCAAAATCTGATGGAGCTTGTCAATACCTCCTGTACAACTTGTAAATCTTGTCCAAAGCTTGTACCATATTCCATCTTGTAAATGATCTTGTATCCTAGCTTGTACCCTATCACATGCACACACAGAATCCCATTTTCCTTAAGCTTTTCACAAACCATCTACCTATCCATCTATCAACTATTATAGACACCCCATCCTTCACAAATATTTCCATCTCACAAAAAACCAAAACATGAACAAACTTGTACATTTGTAACATATTTTGGTCTGTCAGCTTGTACATCCTCTTTAGCTTAGTATCATTGTATCTATCCGGCTTTCGTGTTAGTTCATCCTTGGTCAACATCTTGTACACATCGCACACCTTGGTTAGATATTCCAATGCATCCTTTAGCTAGATCTCCTGTCACCAAAGTGTTATCCTTCTTAGTTCAGCTTGCCAGACGCATCACTCATCCTGATCCATCAGCTTAGGTGCTCTCCGAAAGGTCCTTGCAGGATATAGCTTTCCTCATGTCTAATCTTGGTCTGTTAGTACCTCGTCCTACCCATCTCATTGGCAAACAGTTCTCTTTTGGATTTTCACTTTCTTTTGATTTGGGATCTTCCCTTTTGGGTTTTGAAATATCTTTTCCAAGCAATCTCCTTGTTCCCTCCTCAAGGTTGCCATGATCTTCCATATCATGGTATGCTGTGAATGGGGCAATTAGAGTGTAAGGTCTTGATCAGGTCTTTTGATTGTTTTCTTTTTCTACTTGTGGGTTACCTAGTGTCGTTTCCACGCTGCTTCCTCTGGGATTCATGTGTGATACTGGGGCAATCCTTGTGTGTTTGTTTTGAGTCAGTTCGTCAGTCCTCTGGATGATTGGTGAAAAGGCCTTGATGTTCTTGGTAACCTTGGCAATTAACCAACAATCCTATAGCAAATCTAGTGCTCAACTACATGGTGGTACTTCTCTTTGAAGTATCCCCCCGCTCAAAAAGCTTCAATGGATTCCCTTCATCTCCATTATCCCCCATCCACATCCTACATCTGTCGCTCCTACCCCAGCTTATGCATCAGTATCTCTTTGAATCACTCCTCATGCTTAGCTTTAGGGATCCACAATCCTAGTCTTAGGGATCCACCAATCAAATCAATCCACCAAGCCTCATCTTTCGAGATCCACAATCCTAGTCATAGGGATCCCCGAAACCCATCTTCCGCCAATCTGACTCTTTGAAATCTTGTTGCATCAGCTTTATCATTCTATCATCCATCTCCCTACCATGGATTCCTTTTATAGCGCTCCGCTCCTCCTCCCCCCCCCCCAATCCTGGAAAGTCTTAAGCTTGCTTTACTGTTGTGCCCTTGATTTCCCTTCATCATTCTCCCATAGTGAGAGTTTGAGCTCATTTAGCCCCTTCTCTTTGCCAATGTCTGTCTTAGCTCATCTCAATTTCTTGTACTTTTCAAGAAGTCATCGAGCCTCATTTCTCTCCCCGCCACCTTCTTGAGGGGGCATCATCTAAGTCTAGTCTCTCCTCTTCCTATCCGAGACTGGGGCAACTTTGTTGCTAAAACATCTTCTTCGTGTCGTCTTCATTCGAACTTCTTTGAAATAGTGTTGTCTCAACACTATGTCAAAGAGGGGCAAAATGTAGACACCTAAATTTGATTACACTATTTTAGTAATCCTATTTAGTTATCTAAAAAGGCATTATTAATTAAATTTCTATTTAATTAATCCTTTGTCATCCCCTAGTTGATTAATTTAATTAATCATCTATAGTCCTAATTGATAAATCAAATAATCTGTTATTTATCAATTAAATCCTATTCTTCTATCTAATTCCAAAAATCCCCATTTATTAAATAAATCTATTTGATAAATGAAATCCTCAAATTCAAAAACCCCTAACCTATCTCTAATCCTCCATTTAGCCTAATCCACCCCATCCACCCATACTAACCAAGCTTAGCCACTAACTCACCCACCCTCATTAATGCCATCCACTTGCACATCTCTAACATCTCTAATCTAATCCTAAACCCAAGCCTAATCCACCCCCTAATGTTGTCACATTCCTTAAACAAGTTTAAGACTTTCCTAATCCAAACCAAAGTCTCCCCTCAAAAAACCCAACCACTAAGTCATGAGTGCTCTTACAAAACATAAAAGACTCTTACAAGCCCACTCATGACTCTTACATCCATCTTACACACTCTTCCCTCTTCCACACTCATTCCTCTTACATCCCTCTTACATACTCAACCCCACTCATCATGCCTTTAACCAACCCTTTACCCTACCCTCTCACACTCATCCTCCTTGTGACAAGTGTCACCTTCCCATTGGTGCTAAACAAGCACAATCCATGTGCTCCCCTTTGAGTGCATCTTAGCCCTCCTTAAGCCTTCATCCATCCTTGCATCTAAGCCCTCCATCCCTCTACCCCTTAGCCTATAAATTGAATCCCATCCCAAGCCATTTCATCAACAATCTTTGAGCTAAAGTTACCATGCTATTTTGAGAACCAAAGCCATCAACCATACCCTTATAATGCCAAATTGAGAGCTCACAAAGCTACCAATTTGCCATTACCCATCTCCATTGAAGCAGCTTTTGAGCATCTTGAACATACATCCACAGCAAAAGGACACATCTATAGAATCAAGAAAGCATGGAGTGCTTTTTCTTGTGAGGTTTGCACTTCTTGTTTTCTTCCTTTGTCTAAGCATATATGTGAATTGAGTTTTTGGTTTGTGAATGTTTACTTCATTTGTTAATGTTCTTTGCATACTGATTCTGGTTCTACAATATATACATACTTTTTTAACTTTATCATAAATAAATATAAATATACATTTAGACACTTATAAATTGTATTTTTTCTTGCTTAATGTTTTCCATTGGTAAAGAATAAAATTGCTTTTCTTGTATATGGAAGTCCTTGATGCCTTGCATCTTTGGAAAAAGAGTCTAAGTGACTGATGTGAATTAGATTGAAAATAAGGATATTGATAAAGACATGATACTATACAAAGAGGAAGTGTTCTCAATTCAATACATGTTTTGGATTTCTTGGTAACTATAGGTGTTACCATCAATACCAAAGAGGGAGATTGTTGAAAACTACAATTGAAACAATTGTTATATTTTAGTTGATGTCAAACCTTATTAGTGAGAGTTTTCTATCTAATCTAAGTGTCATATCGATATGATTGATGAAGAGGATTTGAGAAGTTGGTCATGAAAAAAACACCTAGAGGAAAGGTTGAGTTATGAAGAGGAAACTACAAATGGACACTTGATTAGTTAGACTTTGACGAGATAAACTAATTGTTTAAATCATATTATAGTAAAGAAGATAGTTGTACTAAATCCTTGAAGAAGTGATCAAGGATAGACAAAATGCATAGGTTTGGCTGAGCAACATAGTACAAGATTAACAAAATTGAAGTATATACTTAGTGATGCTAGTGTTGACCAAGTCATAGTGAGTGTCGAGAAGAAATATTGTTGACTAGGAATCAATATTGATCGAGTGAAAATATATGTGCTAAGAAAGAAATCTAGTAGCAACTAAGTAATCTAGTGATGACCAAGTGTCAAAAAATAATGTTGACCAAGGAACACTATTTTGACATTTTACGAGAAATTGTAATTTCTAGTAGACAAAGTTCATTTCTTGGAATATGGAAAGTTTGTTGAAGATAAGGATGGATGACCTAGAACATTTAAATCAAGGGAAACCATTTTTGCACATTTCTATGTATGGATTTGACAAGAAGTTTCTAGAAAAGAAAAGGATGAGTAAAAGGGTAGACAGATTCATTGTATGAGTTGAATTTGATTGTAATCCTAAGATCTACGGTGGTGTTTAAATGGATTTAAAAGATCATAATTACCTGTTTAAGGAGGTAAAAGGGCTAAGCTTGAAGAGTTATTGAAGGTTTTAGTAGTAGTTGATGCTATTGACTGGCAAACTTAAGGAGAAGGCTAAGAAGAGTTGAGAAGAGGAGAAGTGTGATTTCTTGGAATTTTTGCCAAGTGGATCAAAGAATTGGAGACAATGGGTTAGCTTGTCAACTGAACTAAGATCTATATTTGCAAAGTCAGTTGTATTTGTCAAATCAAAACCACTTGTTACTTTCTAACCTTGTATCAGTATTGAAATCCTATAATCAATGTTGACCTAATAGTCATATGTAAATCATTTAATCAAGGTGTCATTATAATGAAATGTTCTAAATTCTTCTAACAAGGCCACTCTTAATAGGGCACCTTGATTAAATCCTTTACCAAGTTCATATTGAACAATGTGTTTTATAAGCTTTAATTGGGTTGATTCCTAATAGAACTCACTTTAGAGGAGTGAAAAGATTGGTTACATGTTACTAGTGGTTTTTCCCAAATTGGATTTCCATATTAAATCCTAGTGTCAAGCTTGTGTGGATGTTATATGTGGTGATTTACTGTTAATGTTTACATTCAACAAGTATGTTTTATAAATAGGATAGTGGATAGATAGTTAATGCCACTAAAATCATACTATAAAGACTAAGCTAATGAATGACAAGATGTGAAGTTATTTAAGTGCTTTTTTGTTGAATTAGTACATCTAAACCTTGGAGAACTGATTCACCCCCACCCCTCTTTGTTATTCTGAACATTCAAACACTTTTTAGTGGAAAGAGTGAAGATAAAATATATTTAAAATCATTAAAAATGATGATTCTAACCTATTCCTCTTGATGTGTTATGTTCTATAATATTTGTTTAATATATATAAGTAGCAAGTATTTCTAAGAATAAAGCTTTATGATATTGTAGATCATAGCAACAATGATTTCCCTTTTCTCAACCACTGGTTTTCCTTTAGGGCCCATTTGGCAATAGGAATACAAGTGGAATAAGCATATGTAAATTCTTAAAATTTTGAATTGGAATACGAAATAAAATAGGAATATGTATTCCAATTTTGGCCCAAAAATGATGCTTTGCAATTCCACCTAAATAGGTGGAATTGGAATATGTATTCCTATTCTAGTTTTATTTATTTTAGAAAACATAAAATTTTGAGTCCGTGAATTCCCCATCAAATTCTGGCTAAACCAAATAGAGAATAGGAATATGTACCCCCATTTTCTATTTTAGAATAAGTATTCTAGAATAGCTATTCCTATTCCCCTATTCCTATTCCTGCAACCAAACAAGCCCTTATATACATTAGCATTTTCTTAGGTCAATATGTTCAAGCACAAAGTAAAACTCATCCTTCATAGAAAACTTTAAATGAATCCAACAATTCTTATCTTGAACTAGAAAATTTAGTGAATAAAAATTTATTCCACATTAGAACATGTCATGCCATATAATATCTTGTTTAGTATGAAAAAGAAATACATGTAACTAATGTTAAGACTTTGCAAATTTCTATTTCATATACACAATCCTTTCTCCTCCATTCAACCACTTTTTCCCCCAATTTACACTAACCTTGCCTCTTTCCTCATGTTAACATGTTTAAGCACATGGTAAAACCTGTCTCCTCATATCATAATATTAAATAAGCCAATAATACTTACATTTAAGTAAAAACTTTTATAGATAGAAATTTATACCTCTTGATGCTTTGTGTCATTTAATATATTGTTTAGTATAAAAAAGTTATACATATTGCTAATCTTTATGTTCAATAATGTCTTAGGCCATCTCCACAATTGTTTCCTCTTCATTCAATTGCTTGTTAGCTCCATATGTACTAATCCTAAACCTCTTTCCTCAATATGTTCAAACACACCGTAAAAATAAAAAATCTATACGATAACTTCAAATGGAGCAAACACTACATACATTGAACTAAAAAATAGAGAGATATTTATTCTTCTTCACTAATCATATCTTATAATATCTTGTTTATTATAAAAAATTACATTTTGCTAGTTATTAGACTATGATTTCCTAGATCATATTCATAATCATTTTCCTTTCATTCAACCACATGTTCCCTTTATATACACTAGGTTCGATTCAAGCATACCATAAAACCATCTCATCATATTATAATTATAAAAGAAGCGAACAATACTTATATTAAAATAGTTTATAAATAGAAAAGAATCTAAATAGCATTACTTTTCTTGTATAAGATAATATACACATACTTTTTTACCTTTATCATAAATAAGTATAATAAATATACATTTAGACACTTATGAATTGTCTTTTTTCTTGCTTAATATTTCCATTGGTAAAGGATAAAATTACTTTGCTTGTATATGGAAGTCCTTGAGGCCATGCATCTTTGGATAAAGAGTCTGATTGACTGATATGATCATTCGTTATGGGTATCTACATAGTAGCTAGGGTCATAGCGCCTAAGGTAAAACAAAGTTGGGTCACGAGGAACCTGCATGATTGATATAACTCTGTAGGGACAGAAGGGAATTCTTCATAAATCATTCATTGGTCTTTGTCTCAATAAAAAGGATGTATGAAGATGCTTATCAAGCTTGTCAACCAAGCAAAACCTTTCGTCCATTGCTCTTTATCACAAGACAAAGCGATGTATAAATATGCTGCTGAAACTTGCCAACCAAAAAAAAACTTCTTGACAGGTAATGCTTTCGTTTGCCCTTATTTTTTATCCTCGAGTGCAACATAATCACATGTCCAACAAGGACTGCACTAAAATCCAATTCACTGGCCCATGCTTTATGCCTTCCCAATTACACCTTACATTTATCTATGCCTCAGATTCCTAATCTTCGATATTACTTTTCAATGCACCAAAACTAAGGTATTCTCCTCTTATCCTTGCATTATATTTACTCTTACACATGGATTTCTGACTGAATTTGTACTTGTAAGAGAGTAAATCTACCACAGATAACGACCGTTATATTTTTGGGCATCACAAACTAATGTGACCTGGGAGGAATGGACTGATCAAAAGCCATGATCATGTTTCCTGACCAAGTCAATAGTGCAATACGTATTGTTTATTTTTCTATCATCTAAAGACGATTCAAACACTTAAATTATCAATGTAAACTGTATTTTCTCATTCACAGTAAAAGTACTCTAGTGTTCGAAGATTATTTAGTCAGAGATCAAACTGAATTATGTATGGCTATAAGCTTAAATCCCAAGAATATTTGTAATGGACGAAGTATAACTATATCCTTAGTTAAACGAGAATTCATTTTTGTTCTCGTGCAAAATCATGTTAATCCTTTCCTTGTTGCATAATCTAAGCACCATGAAAACTCTTCTAGTTCCATCTCAGAAAAATCTTGAATACATAAATACATATAATCCATTGAATTTAAGTATCATATTATCTTAACTTCCAATTTTATTTATTACATTGTAAGAATTTGTTTTCATCATTGTTTTACATTATTTTATGATTTTTATTTATTGAAATAGTTATCTCTATATATAAAGCCGTAAGATATCAAGGTTTTTATTTTTTAATATGATAATATATTTAATGTCTCGATATCTCTAGGCTTTATCTATATGCATTATACAAATATATCATATATACAGCTAGCTGTATCAAAAGGGGATGTTGTATGAATATAATTCTAATATCTATGATATAATATTATTTTACTAAGTTAATTTTATAATATAAATTTGTATAATTTAATAATGTATTTAATTTGATATAAGACAATTATCTTTTAATTTGAAAAATAGGTCTAATTTAATAGCTTGCATCATTGTTTTGCATTATTCTATGAATTTTTATTTTATTAAAATAGTTAATAACAAAAATAGATCATAGAGTATGAAATCAGATATTAATTTTCCACACGAACTTCTCAATTGTATATTAGTATCAACATTTTATAATTTTTATTTTATTGAAATAGTTAATAATCAAAATAGATCATAGAATATGAAATCAGATATTAATTTTCCACACTAACTTCTGAACTGTATATTAGACTTTTCATGCTAACTTCTCAATTGTATATTAGTTTTGGTATCAACATTTTAGAATACATTCTGTAATCATCATGAAAAGTAAAAATTCCAATTGTTCCAAATAATTTCTCCATCTTTTAATTAACACTGGTACAGCCTATATGATCTGCTTACAGACAATCATGTAAGTCCTTTTCGCTTATAATCTTTGTTAGAAAACTAGATGATCTTTGATCTTTCATATCTCCAACCATGCAATTATCTTTAATATTGAAAGAGATATAAGTTGCATTCAATTGAATTGGACAGCATCTTACTGTAATGTCAGGATGGTGATAGTACTTGACGTTTTAAACATTTTTCCTGAGCAGATTGATTCCACTACGGCATAAAGTTTGCTTCTAATAATCTTTTCTTATCTCGTACATTCAAGACCGAAAAATAGCAATAGTAAACTTCAGTTTTTATGTCCACAAATTTTCATCATATAATTTGGAAGAAGAACAAAATTAAAAGTACTGTTGCTACTGTTTCTTCAACAACCCTCCACATGAATGAAATTGAATAGCTCTTGTCAACATCTCTGCCGGGTACTGATATTTCTTGCTTGTGAAATCGCCATTTGCATGAACATGGGTACCAGAGGACGATAGCGAAAATTTCCAAGGCAATAATTTGAGAAGTCTAAAAGAATTCCACAGATAATTTCATACAGTCAAAGCTGTGCAGCACACGTTTGGTGTATGTCAGTGTAATAATGGTTGTGACGATGAAAGTTGAAAGTGCCGTGGAGACAAGTGGTCCCATTGGAGGTGTATTATGCACTAGGGTTTTGCAGTTGGGTACCATACGCAGGTTGTTCCAACATTACACGGACTTCTTGTTTTTCATTTGGAGTCATGCCACAGCTCTGTTTTTACTTCCTAGAGAATCAATATCGTTTTCATTTTATGAGTAGGGGATGGGTCCCTATTTTGGTAATCTCATCAGGTTTTCATTAGATCAGTAGTAAATTTTTTTTCAAAATTAAGGAAAGAAATTCAATAGTAGTTGAATGCATTTTAATAACTATGATATATATTGTTGATAAAATGTTTAATCTTTTTTATGATAGTATATTGACAGTTCACTTTAGATGGTTAGGTGATTGCTATTGTTTAGATCTAAGAATCAACAATTTATGCATATCATATCACATAAACAAGAGAATTTCCAAGTAAGATGTTTTACTAAATTAGGAATAATTGTAAATTTTCATGCAGAATTTTGAGAAGCTGGAAGTTTGGGTGTTCAACTATTAGGTCTCTTTCCTAGTAAGCACCACTTAACATTTACCCATCATTAAATGACTTATTTATTTGCTATAAATCTAAGATATTTTAAAGGGTACACACATATATTCTATAGACTTATTTATATATTATTGATCATATATATATATATATATATATAGAATTAGGCAAGAAATTAAAATGGCTCAGTACAAAGCTCTGATACCATGTAAAGAGTATAGAATAACTCTAAATTCTAGAAATATACAAAATACTTAAAACAAGGAAGTTGTAGAGTTTGCAAACTCTTTTTTTTCAATTATTGAGAATGTATAGTGGAATGAAATAAATAAAGATATTAAAAATGACTATAGAGACATGCAATATTTTTTCCTTCTTTCTGTTAATTGTGCACATAACTTCACATAAAAAAATGTACACTACAAACTCAATTGTAAAAGCTAATGTATGCAACTTTAAATTACAAACTAGCTTGTATCATACTAGGGTTGCATATAAATTTCTTTGAGCTTCCCACAGCTCACATAAAATGCCTAGAGAAATCACTTCTCAATGGATAAAACATACAACTATTACAAATACTAACTTTGAATCACATGAAGTACAAAAATATTCCTTCTTATACTACTCACACCTTCACAATTCGATTGCATGAAGAATTAAAAAATTCATCCCTTTTGTATATTTGTTGTCCAAAAAAATATTTTCTTAAAATTTCAAATTTTAAACTCACCTACCAAAAATAAATGCACATGACTATTTTATTGCATCTTAGGTGTTGGTTGGATTTGGGTTTCATCTACACCCTTTCATTTACTTATAAAGACTCCTGATAGGTAGGGTGAAATCAAAGGAGACTAAATGAAAATATGATTTTATGTAAAAATCGACCACTCTACATTTTCCTTCAACTAACAAATAAAGATCATTGTTGATCTAGACCAACTATGCCAAAATTTATCCTTAGGTGCCCAAAAATTGGAATTCCCAATAGCTTGGTGAAAATTTATTCTTGCTACTACTCAAATTGATAAACCTTCATTTTTATTTCACCATTCTCAACCAATTTTCTAATAAAATGATACATAATTTCAATGTACTTTTGTCTTCCATGAAATATAATATTTCCTCACACATTTATTAATGAAATATTGTCATAAAATATTGTGGTTACATTGTCTCTCTCTTACTTTGAATCTTCCAAGATAAATCTTAGCTATATATCTTGTCATTCTGTTGTATGTCTTCTATATATATAGGCCTTGTTGTAGATCAAGAAAAAACTCACTGCTTCATTTAAACTATAAGATTATGGTTGAACCCATAATAAAAATACAATCAAAACTTCTCTTCCTATCATCTAAATTTTTTGCCTAATCATTGTTCGTGTAATAATCAAACCCAGAATCATTTTTAGCATTATTAAAAATACATATTCTTTGGCACCATTTACCTACCTCAAGATTCTCTTATCCACTTTCCAATGAGACTCCTTTGTTTAGTAGGTTTTGCAAATCTATGATGAGACTTACTAGAGGCCTAGTTATTGTTAAATACATCGACCCTTCTTCTAAACTTTTATACAATGTTAGATTTTCATTGATATTTAAATATTTGTTGCTCAAGTTTCAACCTACAACAATTGATGTTGGATAAAGCTTTCTTCTCTAGATTTTGAATCTCTCTAAGATCTTATTTATTTATTTTCTTGAGAAATAAAGATATCATATTACATTTATATTTTTACTTCTATTTCTAGAAATTATCTTGACAGACCTAAGTCTAGCATCTCAAACTCACTTTCTATGACATCTTTAAAATTAGCAATAAGGAAATAATCATCTCTAGTAAAAAAATATATCATCAACATATAAGAAAATAGTTTAAATAGCATCATTAGCTTCTTTAATGTAAAGAGTGGGTTCACTATCACTTATTATAAAGCCATTGCTCATCATATATGAGTAAATCTCATTTGACATACTAGTTAAGCTTGTTTCATCCCTTGAAGAGGTATTTTCACCCTATAAACCTTATCTTCTTTACCCAATACTTCATAACTAAGTGGATGATCTAGATGTAACTCTTCTTTTAACACTCCATTAAAGAAGGATTGTAGAAAGACATGACAACTCTAACACACCTTGTAAAAGGTGGATGGACAAAATAAACTAAAATAGAAAAATACTCAATGTGTTGTGGCACTAATATATTTCATTACCTATTTTTCCCATATCAATTACATTTTATCCATATCAATAACATTACATCATGCCTCTATTTATAGAGGTCTTAGATCATTTTTGGAAACATCTAAATTAGCCGACATAGGACAAATAGACTTTTCTAGAACTATCTAAACATAAATAACTTCTAGAAATTTACCTAACCCTATTCAGGAATCTAGGAATTTCTAGAATCCTCTATTATGCATTTACATTTTGTTTGAGGGGGAAAATACACATTCCAACACTTCACCTAATTTCAACCTCAAATGTCATTGCATACAAATCCAAATCCTTTCTTTTTCCTAATGCCAAAAATGTTGTTTTCCAATAATCTTCATATCCATTAATGTATGAATAGGGTCTTCCAAGGCTATGACCTTTAATTTATACAAACATTTTGTCAACAATTGGCTGCCAACAATTTCCTTTTTCACATGATCCACTAATAATTTTCTCTCATCTGACACAAATGTCAGTGACATGTCTTAGCTACCCCTTGATAGCTTCATCTGTCACAAATGGTGACAGTGTTCTCCAAATAACCTTTCTTTGCAAAATAAAAAATTTCTTTGTTGTCACAAATGGTGATAAACAAATTCCTTCCTTCTTCAGCAATCCATTGATTAGCCGCTTCTTCAAAAAAAAAAAACAAGATACTCCCAATTAACCCAATTAACCTTTTACTAATTCATCTATCACAAATGGGGATAGAATTTTCTTAACCTATCTCTAATAGCACTTGTAGAAACCCATGACAACTCTAGTACACCTTGCAAAAGGTAGATGGACAAACTAAACTAAAATAGAAAAATACTCAATGTGTTTTGACACTAATATATTTCATTACTCATTTTGTCCATATCAATTACATTTTTTCCATATAATAACATCACATGATGCCTCTATTTATAGAGGTCTTAGATCATTTTTGGAAACATCTAAATTAGCTAACATAGGATAAATAGACTTTTCTAGAACTATCTAAACATAAATAAATTCTAGAACTTTACCTAACCCTATTCGGTAATCCAAGAATTTCTAGAATCCTCTATTATACATTTACATTTTATTTGAGGTAGAAATTACACATTCCAAAAAGGATGACTTTACATCCATTTGACATACATTCCAATTAAGCTAGGGTGATTTTTTATGACAATTGCATTGTTTATGTCCTTGTAATAGGGGCATATGCCTTATTATAGTCAATAAAAAAATATTGTTTGTACCCTTGACTAATAATAATATTTTTTTGGAAATTTGGATAAGGATAGTTATAAGAATTATCATTAATGGCAACATAGCATTGATTTTGAGATAACATAAGCCAATAGAAAATTATCTAAGTACAATACTAGTCAGTAGGAATCAGTTGTATAATTTTTTTTGGAATGATTCATAGGAGACATTGTTGAGATAATGGGTGTTGCACACACTGCATAATATTATTTATATTATATTTATTTTTATGTAATGTTGAGCCTAGGACTACCTAGATGGATGTGCAATATGTAAAGCTTCCCATGGGATATACTGGATGAGTTGTATTGTAATATTGCAATAATATTTGAGGTAATTATTTAATATTGGAGAAAAGAATTAAATATCCAATATTAAATATGAGGATAATAGGTTAGGTAGCACATGGTTTTAGCACATAGTTTATGTAATACCACTTGGTGGTTTTGTGGGACTTGCTACTATATAAGCAACCACAAAGATAGTTTTTTTTGTAAGGTAGAAGGCAAAATAAGAAAGAATCGAGTGAGACAAGGCTTGGCAAGTTAGCCAAGGGAGCATTTGTGAAAGTTGGAAGAATGGCATGGGATGTGTGGATTCATGTGTGTTCACATGGATTGCTCAGTTGTGGCTATGGCTTTGAAGACTTCTATGGTTGTATTGCAATGGTGTTTTTATTGAATAATACATGGTGATGGATGCTTTTCAAGGTTGGGCTTTTCCCTCTACAAGGGTTTCCCAAATTATATCTTGTGTCATAATTTTGGTGGGCATGTTGTCTATTCTCTTACATGTGGATTTTAATTACATATTTATTTCAGATCTATTATGAGTTATGTGAAAAAAGTTATATTCTTTCTTGCAAGTTTCCTTACAAGTGGTATAAAAACTATGATTTTGTTGTTGTAACCCTAGATTGAATCCATGGGAATGCACAAGAGGATAAATGAAAGGACAAGATATATGAGTTGATTATTGAAGATCTAAGGCTTTTGGGTTTTCTATTACGATGGAATGTTGGTAGATTTTAGGCATGTCAAGTTGTTGGTCAAAAGGGTTTTTTGGATGTTTCATTTAAATGAGCTTTTTAGGGGGAGCTTTCATAAATGACTACTTGGGTAAAAATAGAACTCACCATTGGATCCGGGTTGACATTTCCATAAATTTTGATATACAATATGCCTTAGCTTGGCCATGTTTAGAGAAAATGAAAGAGTTTATTAGTTTCAGCCTTTGATGGCTGTCAAATTTAAACCTATCATAATTTTTGTCACAAAAAAGGTCACAGTGGAAATGGTAAAACTATTGTCTTGGTAAAATGACAATATTTTCTCAGGATATCAAATTTTAGATTTCTTATAGGCATTGGAAAGCTAGTTTAGAGAACTACAACATGGTGTAGGTTTGATTTTATGATTTTGATATTTTGTTAGGTTTTAAGAGCCCAAAATTGAGATGTTATTTATTTTGAGCACATATTCAAGCATAACTTGGGCATATGAAGTTAGATTTTGGACTCTGAGTAGTCAATGAAAAGTTCTTGGAAATCTCTACACATTGGTTTAGATTTGATGTAGGTTTGGCATGATTTATTTGGTGATATATTAATATTAATAGTTTATAATATATTTACTATGGTAATATTATGAGTTTATAAAATTGTATATTTTAGAGATTTGGATTTGATTTCATTGTATATTTAGTTCATATTTTAGATTGGTCTCAAGCTGATATGGTTATTAGTATTTGATTTGGATATGTATGATGACTTGTTGGGTTTACAAGTTGTATAGTGTTGTAAGTAGTCTATACTTATAGCCTGCATTTGTAGCTTGGTTATGAGTTGTCTTTACCCATTGATCTTTCATTATTGATGCATATTTAGATTGGTGGATTGGATTTGAGTTGTCTATGCCCTTAGTCACATGTTTTGCTGATTTTTTTCGTCATGTAGAAGGGATGAGATGTTGTTAGTAGGTACAGTCATGGTGGAGAATTGTAGTTGACTATTTTATGATGATAAGTTGGAAAATTTGAGAGTTATTTTCTTAGTTCATGGATGTGATCATGGTGCCGTGGATTTTGGCATGACATGATTGGATATATAGGTACATCCTTGATGTTCATTGGTTTGAATTTTTGATTTGATTATGGTGGTATATCTTCTTGGTTGAGGACCATGGTTATTTGGATTCTTTTGAGAAGCTCATGATGGCACTTTGAGTTCTTTCATGGTTTGATGCCTTGGTTGATTCTCATGGTTAGAGGATGTTTCTTTCATCATGATATCATGGATATCTTGGATACATAGTTTAGTGGGAGTTTGTGGTAGTGATGAGGTGACAGTGTAGGATGAGTTCTTAGTTTGGTTTGTATCTTCTTAGTTTGGAGATCTTGGTTTCACTTGGTACTAAAACTTTGGTTGTGTGAGTGTAGACCTAGAGGATCTTCATGTAGGAGATGGATTTTATGATGCCATAACTGACTTGGTATCATGGTTGAGTGGGAGTTGTTGGCATTGATATATTTATTTGGTGTTTTGCAGATGTTGAAATTTTTTCTTAGACCCTATTGCTATAGAAGAATCTTTGACATTTGTATGGTACACTTGTTATCTTCATGGTATGTGAGGATGGTTCTTCATAGTATGTGGAGATGGTTTTCTTCATGGTGTGTGAAGAAGGTTGCATCTTGAGGACTAATGGGGTTCTTGGTAAAAGTGTGGTTTATGCTTTCATTTGAAATTTAATCCTTGCTATTAAGATGGTTTCATTATTATGTCATGAT
This sequence comes from Cupressus sempervirens, assembly GCA_028749045.1. Classification (NCBI taxonomy): domain Eukaryota; kingdom Viridiplantae; phylum Streptophyta; class Pinopsida; order Cupressales; family Cupressaceae; genus Cupressus; species Cupressus sempervirens. The sequence continues at coordinate 121,985,555 of CM053789.1, read as the reverse complement.
ATACTCTTGATACACATTCAGAGTTTTGACATGTTATGATGTGTTCATATGGAGCATGTTATCTCTTTTGGTTGTGATGGTTTAGACATATTTTTGTGTTTATGTTCTTGAGGCCATGGTTGGAATTTTGACAACAATCTTGGTATTTAGAACATTGGTCATAAGATAGATACTTCATGATGTCATTATGTTGTATTTGGAGTTGGCATGGATTGATTGGTTACAGGTGCTCATGGATACTTAGAGATAGTGATGATGTTGTTTTCTCTTGGATTAGAGAATTATTTGTTGGACAATTTGATTTCAGCAGGAAGTCTTAAGGGCACTTAGCTGATATAGACTTAAGAGGAGATTTTTCTTAGATTAATCTTGATTGGAGACTTAGATATCTTAATGAGCATTCTCATTCCCCAATCTTGGTCTACTTAGTGATTTTCTACTTGAGAGGTATAGCTTATTGATTCTCTCAAGTGCATTATGTTTCTGCTTGCCTTTCATGGATATGGATCTTGAGCTATGGTACATGAGTTAGTTCTAGAGGGTTCATTTGAGAGATGGTTTAGCATTGGTTATCTCATTTTGCATATGTTTTTAAGTTGGTTGAGTTTGTGAGATGGATTTATATTGGGCATATTCTTTGGATTAGGAATGGTTTATGAGTTTGATCTTCTTATGAGAAGCTTAGATCCATGATTATGGTATGGTTTGGGCATTGTTGATGTCTCTTGTTGGGGTTTTATGGAGGAGATCATACTTGCACAATTTACATTGAGGAGTGTGTGTAGAAGGACATGATATAGGTTATAATGGTTTCTCTTTGGTCTTGGTTATTTTCTTAGATGTTCAGGTTTTTCTTACATTGGATTTTAGATTGGTTAGAGATTTTTATCATTGGTTTGTGTTCATCTATTTCATGTGAGATATGACATGGTTGTTCCTTTATCTCTTTCCCTTGTTTGTTGTGGAGAGCTTAGAAGACTATTGGAGATTTTTTATAAGAGTTGTTCTTATAGGTTATTGGTTAATGTGTTGTGGATGTCCTTGAGACTACATGGATTCACTTCTTTGAGATGTTATAAGTGGATTAGTTACAAATTTGCATTATCTTTTGTAGTGGGAGCTTCTTGGTATATATGTGGCAGGTATTTCTCTTGAGGCTTGTGATTGTAGGTTATAGATTGGATATATTTATGATTGTGAGATTCACTTGGTATACTTTTGGAGGCATGGACAATTGGATGGCTTTGGCACCTATTGTGGGTGCTATTTCAGCTATGGATATTTTTGACAACTACAAATACATTTGATTACCTTTGGATTAGATTTTTTGTGATTCGTATTTTAGTTGGTATAGGATTTTATTATCTTCTAATCTGATAGATTGGCTAGCTTTCTCTATGGATGAATTTTGTGTATGTCTAGTGGAAATGGAATAATAGGAGGTGACTTCATTCATGTTTGAGATGTTGGATACTTTGATTTTGTTGCGGGTACCAGGATGGAGCACATTGTGTACTTTGATCCATGATGGTGGATGTATTGGGAGGGGTTGTTCCTTCTTTCATTTATGTGGCTATAGATTGACCCTATGCAATGTATACAACAAGTGGGAGATTGGTGAGATAATGATTGTTGCACACATTGGATAATATTGTTTATATTGTATTATTTTTATTCTATTATGTAATGTTGCATCTAGGACCACCTAGATGGACATGAAATGCATACAGATTCCTATGTGATATACTTGATGAGTTGTATTGTAACATTGTGACAATATTTGATGTAATTATTTAATATTGGAGCAAATAATTAAATGTCAAATATTAAACATGGGGTCAATGGGTTAGGTACAATATGATTTTAGCACATGGTTTATGTAATACCACTTGGTGGTTTTGTGGGACTTGCTACTATATAAGTAGCCACAAGGGTAGTTGTTGTTGTAAGATAGGAAAAAAAAGCAAGAGTCAAGTGGGACAACGCTCGACAGGTTAGCCAAGTGAGCATTTGTGAAGGTTGGAAGCATGGCATGGGATGTGTGGATTCATGTTTGTTCACATGGACGACTCGGTTGTGGCTATGGCTTTGAAGGATCCCATTGTTGTATTGCAATGGAGTTTTTGCTAAATAATACGTGGTGATTAATGCTTTTGGAGGCTATGATTTTTCCCTCAATGAAGGTTTCCCAGGGTATATCTTGTGTCACAATTTTTTTCTTGCATGTAGATTTTAATTACATATTTATTTTAGATCTATTTTTATGTGGAAATGGATATATTCAATCTTGCAAGTTTCCTTACAAACATATCACGTTATGTGAGCTTAAAGGGAGATAGTAAAAGAATTGAAAATGATATGTTAAAGAATGCTAAACATTATGGTATGATTTGTGCAGGTTTTAGTAGGATTTCTAGAGATAGGTTTAACAACATAGAATAAAGTAACTAGCATAGTATTAATTTTTTAATTAAGGAATTATTTTGGCTTGACAAAATAATTACTTTAAAAGGTAGGGAAAACATCCTAAATGTTAACCCTAACATGGAAAATTTTAATTTTATAATTTTGTAATGTGCAAGGTAGTACAAGGACAATAGCTCAAAGATTATAGTATAAAGGAAGATCTACTTGTTTAGTGAAGTTGTCAATAATATTGCAACAATATGATTGATATATGTGCACTTTGTATGTACTCTATAGATGAGAAATTGATGATATCAGTAGAGTATAGTAGTTGTATGATGTTTTGCAAAGTGGAACTTCAAGGAAAAATAAGATATTAAAAATAACACTATTAAGGTTTTGTATCTATTCATATAGCTTATAAAGATGTATATGCATATTTGGGCAGTGGGATCAGCTTGTAGTTTTTATTATAATAAAACTCCTAATAAGTTTGAGGCTTCTAATAAGTCCTAGTCCTCTCAAAAGGATAGATACACTATATGGATGTAATAGACTCCTAAAAAGTTCAATATCTTTCACAAGATACTTTTGATTAGTGGATCATTTTGTGGGTACCATGCCCATTGGGTTTTTTCTTTGGCTAGAGTTTCCCTAGTTAACGAAACATGGTGTTATGAGTTTATTTATGTTGCATGCATGATTTTACTTTTATTTTACTATTAGATGCAAGTGTAATATTTATAAATGATATCCATAGTTGGGCATACATTTGTTTAAAGTGCATAATTGATTCACTACCCCACTCTCCTTCTCAATTATATTGGTGGACTTTAATTTCAAAAAAAATGGTATTAGCGGTTAGTTACATAGAATAATTTTAACATCTTGAATATATTACATTTTCAAAAGAATCTTGAAGAAACTCTTGAGGAGTTAGATTTAGTTATGATGAAAGGAACAAGTTGAGAATTAAGCTAAGGAATGCACAAGACTTTATTTACAAGTGGAGAGATCATATTAAGAGAACACAACTAAGGAAAAGGAATCACCAAAATAAATCAAGAATCATGAGACATCCAAAAAGCCTAAGAAAGAGATTGAAATTATAAAGCATGAAATATAAATCACATCATTGAAGATGAGCATGATGGAACATGGAAAAAGATTTAATTAGATTTGAGATCTAAGAATGTAGATCTAAGGTCACAACTTACTCAAGTGAATTTTGAACTTGAGAGTACCAAATTCAAGTTTAAAAAACTTGATAACTATAATATTATTTCTTACACAAACCAAGAAACAACTTGATAATTTATACACATGCATAGAGAAATTTGATGAACAAATCATGGCATAAAGACCTATTAGAGATAAGACATGAATTGGATATGTTAAAGGAGAATAATCAAAAGGGTCTAATTTATAGAAGAACAAGAACTTGTGAATCAAAAACCTTGTCAATAAGAAAATTTGAATAATAAAATACCAAATAAACTTGGAAAAACTAGAGATCCAATGACACAATTCAATGGAAGATATTTTGCATGAAAACAACCTTGACATAGGAAGGAGAACCATCTAAACCATTTTTTGGTTATTAAAGATAAAATATGAGAATGCAATTAAGAACTAGCAATACAACTAACATAAATTTGGGAAGTAATAATATCATTATCAATGGAGTTATGTCTTAGAAGTGCAATAACTTTGGTCACATTGAAAGAAATTGCAAAGTACAAACTAGTCAGTTTGAACCAAGACATGGATATAAAGTTATGACATGATAGTGTTAGAATGATTTAGAATAACTTGGAGGGGGAGTGTGAATTATTTATCCTTGGGTATAGATGTACCAATTCAAATTTTACTAATATTAAATAGGTTAATAAATCTTAGAAACCCACTTGATCTAAATAATACATCATTAATAATTTAACATTTGAATGTATTTACTTATCTCTCTAACTCTTATAAGTGTTGACTGCCAACAAATAACTATTGTAAAATATAACATGCATATCAATAACATCCACACATGAAAAGAACTCTTTGACTCTAAGATTTAATATGTAAACCCAATGTGGGAAAATTCACCAAGTAACATGTTACCAATTTTTCACTCTTTTAAAGTATGCTTTATTAGAATCCAACCCTATTAAACTTTATACAACACATTATTAAATGTGGTCCTATTAAAGGATTTAACCACCCTATTAGGAGTGGCTTTATTAGAGTACTTTGGGTCATTCCATGAGAATGTTACCTTGATTAAAATATTTATAAAATGACTATTAGGTCAATCTTGATTAAAGGATTTTGACTGATACAATGGTTAGAATGTAATAGTAGGTTTGATCTATAAATTACAACTCATTTTGCAAAAGAAAATATCCATTTTCTCATATATTTATTATTGACATCTCTATCATTAATTTGTTTGCAACCTCCTTAAGAAATCACTCTTTGCAAAACTCTTCACACTTCACTTCTAGTATGCTTTTCTTCACAACTTCTCCTTAAGATCACCAATCAACAACAAACAAACCTCTAAATTCATTCCTTATGCCTCCTTAAATAGGTATTTTTGATCTTTTACTACTTCAACATCACCACTGATCTTAGGGTTAGGTCAAATTCATTTAATTCTTCCATCTTTTTATTCTCCTTATTCTTCTAGAAACTTCTAATCAAATCCTTTCCTTTGATCACTTAATCAACTCTCCTTATCTATTAAATACACCATCTCATCAATCCTTATCTTCCACATGTAAGGAAACTTGAAAGAAAGAATATAATCATTTTCACATAACCCATAATAGATTTGAAACAAATATGTAATTGAAATCTGCATGCGAGAGAATAGACAACATACCCACCAAAATGTGAAACCCTCATTGAGAGAAAAACCTAGCCTCCAAAGTATCCATCACAATGTATTATTCAACAAAAATACCATTATAATACAACCATAGTAGCCTTTAAAGCCATAGTCACAACTGAGAAAACTATATGAATAGGCATGAATCCACACATCCCATGCCATTCTTCCAACCTTAACAAATTCTCTCTTGGCTAACCTATCAAGCCTTTTCTCGCTTGACTCTTTCCCTTTTTTCCTTTTATCTTCTCTCACTCAACAAAAACTACCCTTGTGGTTGCTTATATAGTAGCAAGTCCCACAAAACCACTAATTATTACATAAACCATGTGCTACCTAACCCACCAACCCCACATTTAATATTGAAAATTTATTTCTTTTTCCCAATATTAAATAATTACATCAAATATTATCACAATGTTACAATACAACTCATCAAGTATATCACATGGGAATCTTTACATGTTGCACATCCATTTAGGTGCTCCTAGATAAAACATTACATAGTAAAATAAAATAAAATAATATATAAAAATATTATGCAATGTGTGCAACTCCCATTAACTCAATAATCTCCTACTTATTATATACATTGCATAGGGTCAATCTGTAGCCACATAAATGAACAAGGGAATAATCCCTCCTAGCCCATCTACCATCATGGATCAAATTACAACATGTGCTCCATCCTAGTACCCACAACAAAATCAAAGTATCTAGCATCTCAAACATGAATGATCTCACCTCCTATTATGCCATTACCACTGAACATACATAGAGGCTATCCAAAGAGAAAGCCACCCAACCTATCAGATTAGAAGATTATAAAATATTGTACCAACTAGAATGCCAAGCACAAAAAACCTGATCCAAAGGTAATCCCATGTATTTGTAGATGTTAAAATATCCATAGCTAAAATAATACCCACAACAAGTGCCAAACTCATCCGATGATCCATAACTCCAAAGGTATACCAAGTGAATCTCACATCATCAACATATCCAATCTATAACCTACAATCACAAGCCTCAAGAGAAATACCTACCACATATAAACCAAGAAGCTCCTATTGTAAAAGATAATGTCAAATTTGTAACCAATCCACTCACAACATCTCAAAGAAGTGAATCCATGTAGTACCAAGGACATCCATAACACATAAACCAATAAACTATAAGAAGAACTTTCATAAAAATATCCAATAGTCTCCTGAGCTTTCCACAACCAATACAGGAAAGAAATAAAGGAATAACTATGTCATCCCTCACATGACATACATGAGCACAAACCATTGATCATAATCTCTAACCAATCTCAAATCCAATGTATGTGAAAACAAACATCCAAGAAGATAACCAAGACCAGAGGGAAACTATGCAAATCATAACCTATGTCATGTCCTTCTACACCCACCTCTAGATGTAAATTGTGCAAGTATGATCTCCTCCATAAAACCCCAACCAAGAAGCCTCAACAACACCCAAAGCATACCATATAAGTAATCATGGATGTAAGCCTCTCATAAGAAGATCAAACTCATAAACCATTCCTAATCCAAGGAATATGCCCAATATAAAACCATCTCCCAAACTCAAACAATGTAACAACATACACAAATGGAGATAACTAATTCTAAACCATCTCTCAAAATAGAAACAATGGGCTATACCTCTCAAGTAGCAAAACAATTGAGTAGACGAAGAGTGGTGAATTAGAATTATTAACAAGATATCTAAGTCTCCAACCAAGACTCATCTAAGAAAAATCTCCTCTCAAGTCCATATCAAGTGACTACTCCTTGGAATTACCACTAAAACCATCAACTATCCCAACAAATACTTTTCTAAGCCAAGATAAATCAGCATCACCACTATCTCTAAGTATCCATGATCACCTGTAACCAATCAATCTATGCCAAATAAAAATGTAACATAACAATATCATGAATTATCCATCTTATGATCAATGTATTCAATACCAAGAAATTAAACTAAGATCATTGTCAAATTTCCAACCATGGCCTTAGGAACATAAACATCACAACATTATCTTACCATCTTAACCAAAGAAATAACTTGCTCAATTTGAACATACTATAACATGTCAAAACTATAAACACATATCAAGAGTATACCATGACATAAAAGTGAAACCATCCTCACACCAAGGCTAACATGTCAAATGAAAGCATAAACCACATCTTTACCAAGAACCCTATGAGTCCTCAAGATGCAACCATCTCCACACACCATGAAGAAAGCCATATCCACATACCATGAAGAACCATCTCCACACACCATTAAGCTAACCAATAACTCCATGAGTCCTCAAGATCTAACCATCTTCAAATACCATGAAGATAACAAGTACAACATGCAAATGTCAAAGAAGTTTCTACAATAATAGGATCTAAGATAAACCTCCAACATCTATAAACACTCAATAAATATATCAATGCCAAAAAACTCCCACTCAACCATGGTACCAAGTCAGTCATAGCATCATAAAATCCATCTCCTACATGAATATCCTTCAAGTATACACTCACACAACCAAAGTGTCATTACCAAGTGAAACCAAGATCTCCCAACCAAAAAGATACAAACCAAACTAAGAACTAATCTTGCACGGTCACCTCATCACTACCAAAAGCTCCCACTAAACCATGTATCCAAGATATCCATGATGGCATGATTAAAAAAATCCTCTAACCATGAGAATCAACATCCTCTAACCATGAGAATCAACTAAGGCACCAAACCATCAAAGAAATCAAAGTGCAAATCATGAGCTCTTCAAAAGAAACCAAGTAACCATGATCCTCAACCAAGAAGATATACCACCATAACTAAATTAGGAATCCAAACTAATTAACATCAAGGATGTATATGTATATCCAATCATATCATGCCAAAATCCATGACACCATCATCACATCCATGAACTGAGCAACTAACTCTCAATATGTCTAACCTGTCAACATAAAATAGTCAACCATAATCCTCCATCATGACTATACCTAGTAACAAAATCTCATCCCTTCTACATGAATAAAAAATCATTAAATCATGTGAATTAGGGCATAGAAAATCCAAATCCAAGCCACAAGTCTAAATATGTATCAATAATGAAAGATCAATGGGCAAAGACATCTCATAACCAAGCCATAAATGCAACCTGTAAGTATAGACCACTTATAACACTACACAACTTTTCATAAACCTCCAAAATATAGAATTTCATAAACTCACAATGCTACCATAGTAAATATATACAATAAAATATTTAGATTAAGATATCACCAAATAAAACATGCCAAACCTACACCAAATATGAACCAACATGTAGAGCTCTCTAAGAGCTTTCTGTTGACTACTCAAAGTCCATAATTTGACTTTGCATGCCCAAGTTATTCCCTAATCTATGTTTCAAATAAATAACATCTAACTTTTGGGCTCTTAAAACCTAATAAAATCTCAAAATCATAGAACTAAGCCTACACTAAGTTGTAGTGCTCTGAATTACCTTTCCAATGCCTATAAGAAGTCTAAAATTTGATATCTTGAGAGAAAGTTATGGTCATTTTACTAAGATAATCTTTTTACCATTTTCACTATGATTAGTCTTTTAACAAAAATTTGACAGGATTAAATTTGATAGCTATCATGGGCTGAAACTAAAAAACTCTTGCATTTGCTTTGAACATGGCCAAACTTGGGCATTTTATATATCAAAATTTATGGAAATGTCAACTCGGATCCAATGTTGAGGTTTATTTTTACCTAGGATATCATTTCTGCATCTCCTTCTAAAACCCTCATTTAAATGAAACATCCAAAAATCTTTTTGACCAATAATTTCACATGCCCAAAATCTACCAACATCCCATCATAATAGAAAACCCAAAAAATCCTCAGATCTACAATAAACAACTCATATATCTTTTCTTTTCTTTTATCCTCTCATGCATTTCGATTGATTCAATCTAGGATTATAGCAATAAAATTATAGCTTTGATACCACTTGTAAGGAAACTTGCAAGAAAGAATATAACCATTTCCACATAAACCATAAGAGATCTGAAACAAATATGTAATTGAAATCCATATGCAAGAGAATTGACAACATACCCACAAAAATGTGACACAAGATATTTCTTGGGAAACCCTAATTGAGGGGAAAACCTAGCTTCTAGAAACATCCATCACCATGTATTATTAAAAAAAAACACCATTACAATACAACCATGGAGAGTAAAAGTACAAAGTTGTGTCACCTTTCAGGCTAACTTATCAAAATAGCTGAATTTGAGTATTTCGATCTAAAAAATATTTTTTTTCAAACATATGATCTTGATAAAATTATTCTAGCTAAGTTATATATGGTCTCACACTTTTTCAATTGGAAATGTCTATTAAATGCATGTTTTTATACTAGTTAGTGGGTATGTGCAGGATCATGGTGTACCAAACTATGGCCTTAAGTGGCAGTGAAAAATCAGCAAATCGGGGTTATGTCAACTTGACACATAATTTTAAAGTGGTTCTGGAATTTATATCAAAAAGTTGTAAGAAAATAATCTGTAGGAAATTGAATCTAGTTTCTAAACTACAAGGCCTTATCTAGAGAAAAAATTATTTGATTGGTTAAAAGTTTGGATTTTAATGCAGTACTACAAAAATTTCAGGGCAAAAATAAAAAGTAGGTGTATGTCTGACCACCTTAATCATAATCAAATGATAATATTTTTAAATATAATTTTAGATATAAAAAGTAGACTCATGCCTGGATGTGACACATATTTTTGGCAATTTTGATTCCAAATAAATAACTAATTATGAATTTTCTACTATACTATTTTAAGAATTAAAAAACTCCCGTGTCTGACCACCTTAACTAGTTCAAAAGAAATCAAAATTAAGTTTTTTTTTTTTTTTTTTTTCTTATACTAGTCAAAGCATAGAATGTGACACATCTTTTGGATTTCACAAATCTTATATAATTTGAAAGTTATAGCTATATTTCAACCAGTATGTCAATCAGCACTTTGTAGCTAACTCCATTAGAAAATAAGTAATAATTACTTATTGAACTCGTAATTTGACAAAACTTACATTTATGAAAAGCTAAGAACATTCTTAAGAAACCCTTTTTGTTACATCAAATTTTGGTTTAAAAAAATTTGTCAGCTACATGCTTGAAGTAAAAAACACATAAGAACATGCCAAAAACACATTTTCGGGATGTTTTAAAGATGACCATATAAGGTTGGTATTGAAAGATATAGTAGGAATTATAAAGGTATTAATTTTTTTCATTTAGTATCAGGATGGGTGGGAAAAAAGTGGGAATAGATTTTGAAATTCTTTGAGGCATTTCAGAACTACATATTTTTCAGATTGCCACTTTTTGGCACACCATGATCCTGCACATACCCTAGTATCCAATTATTTTAAAAAAAAATTATTTCAAAAAATGGGTGTTTCAATAACTCTTACTATTTATTATGACATTTTTTTAATAATATATAAACACCATTTTATAGAGCTCAAAGTCAAGAATATTCTCATATGGAGTTCATAATGTTTTAATTAGATATAGTATATTGTAATTAAAAAATTGTACAAGTATGTATTTTAATACTAGAGAAGCTGTCAATTTTGAGAAAGAAAAAATATTAAATAATATCATAAAAAATTAAAAATTATATGACGTTTTAGAGGAGAGAGTCCTCTTCTAGAATATATAATTTTTCTTTTAGTTTGGATAGATTTATTTTTAAAAATGTGGCGGGAGATGAAAACTATTGATTTGAATAAGTTGAAATTTAAATAGTTATAAAAGAGAAAATATAGGTCTAAAGCGTATTTTTATTTTTTATTGTTCTAGCTACATATATTATTGATAACATAATATAAGATTGAAGGGAAATAAGTTTATTTCCATATAGTTTTGTGGTGGGAACTAGACCCCTAATTTCTAGCATTTTTTAGCAACTAAAATTTATCTTTAAAAAATAGGAAAATATATAATTTCTTATTCCAAATAATTATTAGAAATTATAATCCTAAAATTAATCCATTTCTACAAATTTTATTAGTTTATTTCATTTTAAAATTCTAAATAATAATACAATTTTTATGTCATTGAATATGAACAACTACACTTTTGTTAGTCTTTCCCTTTGTAAAAGGGTAACACAGGTTTGTGCTTTTACCTTGGAAGCCTTCAAAGCCATAGAAACAACCAAGAAAACTATGTGAATAAACATGAATCCATAGATTCCATGCCATACTTCCAACCTTCACAAATTCTCCCTTGGATAACTTGTCAAGCCTTGTCTTACTCAACTCTTTCCTTTTTTTCTTTTTATCTTCTCCCTCTCATGCAACAACTACCCTTGTGGTTACTTATATAGTAGCAAGTCCCACAAAACCACCAAGTCATATTACATAGAGCATGTGCTACCTAACCCACTAACCCCATATTTAATATTGAAAATTTATTTATTTTCTCCAATATTAAATAAATACATCAAATATTATCACAATGTTACAATACAACTCATCAAGTATATCGAATGGTAGTCTTTACATGTTACACATCCATCTAGGTGCTCCTAGATGCAACATTACCTAATAAAGTAAAATACAATAATATAACACTGGTATGCAATGTGTGCAATATCCATTAACTCAACATCATGTGCTTTGAATAATTCAAAATTTCAAGCTTGTCAAACTCAAATTCAAATATTTCTCAAATTGTAAATTTTTCTATCACTCAAAAATCACTATGTCCTTCTACTCGGACATCATTGTGTAGCTTGGCATACATTGTACTTTCTCACTCAACATTAACAAGCTCACTTGGCCATCAATAAACTCAATCACTACAACACTTCTTCCTACATTTTACTCGACAATAACTAACACTTAACTTGATTTATATTGTTTGGATTCTATTTAAGTTCCTTAATCTTTTTCTTCAACTCCTTCATTAATTGTCCAATTTTCATACTCGATCAAGCTTATCCTAATAGCAATATCACAAATTGACTTGCTATGGAAATTAACTCCTACTTATCAATTGATGAGCTTAAGGGGCTTTCTTATGTATGGTTCATAAGACACAACACTTGGTGAAGGTTTTGCAAATGGGGTTGCAAACTTTGGGTTCAACCATGGAGGAAACCTTGTAGTTAAGCACACTTGGGCTAGAGTAGTACTAGGATGGGTGACATCTTGAGAAGTCTTTGTGCTTCACCCCTATGAGCATCACCTATATGCATTGAGTGTTAAGTGTTCCATTTATTCTCATGAGGGATGGATTCATGTTGAATCACCACTCATGAAACATAGGTCAATGAGTTTGACTCAAAACTACATAGTTAAATTCTGATAGAAATATCACACTTTGATTTGCTGTGGAAATTATCTCCTACATATAAATTGATGAGCTTAAGGGGATTTATGATGAATGGTTCATATGCACAAAACTTGGTGAAAGTTTTGGAAATGGGTTTGCAAGCTTTGGGTTTAACCATAGAGGAAACTTTGTAGTTAAGTGTACTCAGGCTAGAGTAGTACTAGGATGGGTGACCTCCCGAGAAGTCTCAATGTTTCACCCTTGTGAGCATCACCTAGATCCAATGAGTGCTAAGTGTTTCATTTATTCTCATGAGATATGGATTCATGTTGAATCACTACTCATGAAACATGGTTCAATAAGTTTGACTAAAAATTACACAATTAAATCCTAATGGAAATATCACAATTGGACTTGTGGAAATTATCTCCTACTTACCAAGCTTATCCTTTTGACTTGTTTCAACTCTGATCTCCTCCATAGATGTTTGATAGGGCTTTCCACATTTTGAATGTAGTGTCACATCCTTTCATATCATCAAATTCAGCATAGCTGAGTGCAGAGGCAATCTCCAGCATTGTCTGGTTGTGTTCTTGTTTGTTTTTCATGTCTTCGGCAGTAGGAGCACCTGTTGGATCTACATATTCAGTGACAATTGAATTTTGGGCATAATCTCCTATGGATCCAAGATGTAGTTTCATCAAACTTTTCCATGCAACAAAGTTGTCTTTGTTGAGCTTGGGAACTTCTCTCTTTGGCATTTTGATCTTTTCTGCTAGTAGTCCCTTTAAACTGAATCAGCAGTCAAGCTCTGATACCAATTGTTAGAATTCTTTAGAATAATTGAGAGGGGGGGGGGGGGGGGGGGGGGATGAATCAGTTATTCAAGGTCCAAAATGCCCTATTAATACCTTTTTTAATAAATCCATACCCTTTTCATCTGTTCAAACTTAAATCATTCATATAAACAAATTACTGTAAATCAACATGCAAAGATAAAACATTCAAGATCAACGCATGACACAATGATTTACATGGAAACCCAATTTTTGAAAAACCACCAGTAAGATGCTACTTGATTCTCACTCTTCTGAAGTGATGCCCTGTTAAAAGCCTGCCTTGTTAAAGGCTTATAACACACTATTAAATGTGACCTTGTTAGAGGATTTCACCAAACTGTTAGGAATGGGCCTGGTTAAAGGTCTTTGGAACATCCACTTGGAATGTCACCCTGTTAAAGGATTTATCTAATGGCTGTTAAACAAACCTAAGTCCATAGGATTTATCTTACTATTACAATTGCTAGAAAGTAACAATAATGGTCTTTTGATCTGACATAACTTACAACATACTTTGCAGATTTCAGATCACTCTTTCAGTTCAATCCTTATGCTTGGCTTCAATAACTTTAGTTCTGACTTGCTTGTCTCTCTCTCAAGCTTTATCTCCTTGAGTTTTCCTATTCATTCTACTGATGCAATCATCCTTGTGGTCGTCTATCCAAATAGAGTTCCTCATCATTTCATGCTTTAATGCTTGACCAGGGCTCTCTCTCTCACTATCCCTTCTTTTTCACTCTCTTCCACACTGTTTTCTATTAACTTATGTCTTCTTATATACAAGTCTAATTTTCCTTTGCTGCTCAATTCTCCTTCTCTAATTTTAGGGTTTCAAAAATGGATTAGGTAGGATACAATGTATCTGCCCCATATCTTGTTTTCTTCGCCCACTGTACCTTAAAAATGTTCTACATGGTGTTCTGTGCCACCAAATCATCATTCTTATCCTCCTTCTAATTCATAGATTTCTAGATAACAAATTTGTCAGCTTTGATCTAACGAATCTTCAATTTTCTAAATAATGCAGCAACTCGACATTATTTAGTTACTGGTGCTCGACACCTCTGTGTTACTCGACATCATTGAGTTACTGGTGCTCAGCACCTCTATGTTACTCGGCATCATTGAGTTACTGGTGCTCGGCACCTAAACTTGATCCTCACTTGAGCTTGCTCGACACTTGAACTTGCTCGGCACTTGAACTTGGTTTGAGCTTTACACAAGACTTAGCTAAAACCTTAGATCTTTGATATGTTTCAGTGTGCTCATTCTTTGTATCTTTTAGTATGTCATCCAATACACTATTTCATTAATGGCTTGACTGATCCTTATACTTCATTACAACATCATAACTTGAACCTTTCTCTAGGTGTTCTAGTTACATCTTATTGATTGCTTCCACCTTGACAATCAACTAATTGATAGTATTTGGATCATTAAAGCAATTGTCATCCCTGTAAGTAGCAAGTTTGACATCAATGACAAAACAATGATTGAGGACATTCTTTACCAGTTCCATATATTATTCCAACAATTGTTCTTATGATCATTTCAATCATTTCCAACAATCTTCATTCAATTATTTTGTTCAATTCATCTATTGATTTAACAACATATTATATTGTCAAGGACTAACTTATCCAGTATCCATTGTATTTCCATAATACTTAACACATCTCATGTCATCCTTTCACTAAGTCATGTTTTGACCTCTTCTTTTCAAATCCTCTTCATTAATCAAATGATATGGCACTCTACACTACTAGAAAAATGTCTCACTAGTAGGGTTTACACTGTCTTATTAATAGGTTCGACATTAATGATAACATAACAATCACTACAATTTTAGTTTCCAACAATATCCCTCTTTGCTATTAATGGAAACAACACTCTAGTTACCATGCAATCAAAAATATTCATAATTGGTACTGTCAAATCCCTTTGTGTTTGTGTTATTCTTTTCTTAGTTTCATTTTTATTCTCATCTAATACCATCTTAGGATGCTCCCTCTATTAGTTTAGTGCATATCCTTTCTCTATATCAACATCTCAACATATGATAACATATGTCAACCTCTTGAAAATAATAACTAACATATAGTAATTCTCTCTTTGTATCCATCTTTGTATGGTAACTCATGAATTATCTCACTTTAATTGATTAATATTGTGTGGTAACTTGCTAATCTTCTGCCTCTTTGACAATAATTCCAAATACATTATCTTGTATGTGTTAGGTTAATATAGACATGTCATCTCAACATCAAATCCTTGTAGCTCCATCTACTCATAGTTTAGTATCTTACATTTCATAGCTTTAGGAAACTCCTAAAGTGTGATGTCTTGCAACAATCTATAAGCTATTCTAATTATAACACTTGATGAAATGAAACATCTCTACTTAGTTTACCTTAGCTAGGAGGATGACCCCAAACTTACCTCTTAGATACTCAAAGGTATCCTTGGGTAGTGCCTTTGTGAATATGTCAATTGACTTTTCCTTTGTGTTCACATATTTCAATCTTACTTCTTTGTCTTGTACCATCTCTCTCAAGCAATGATACTTGATCTCAATATTGTGAGTCTTCGTATGCATCAAAAGGTTCTTTGATTTATTTATAGAACTTATGTTATCACAATATATTGCAATAGGCTTAGTGATCTCTTCTTGTATTCATTTCAATAATTTATTTCTACTACAATATTTTCAACCTCTGCTATAGATTGTGAAATAGAGTCCTACTTCTTTCTTATCCATGAAATCAATCATCTTCCCAAGAAGAAAGCTCCTCTACTTGTACTCTTTTTATCATCAACATTTCCTACCCAATCAAAATCTACGTACACCTTCAACTAAATTTTTTATTCTCTTGTACCATAAACCATAGTCTTTAGTTCCTTTCAGGTATCATAGTATCTTATTTACCACCATCATAAGGTTTTCTCTAGGATTACCATAGAATCTAGAAATAATTCCAATAGCCAATGCAATACCAGGTCTTCTATGTACACCATATTATAGTTTCCCAATCATTGATCTATATAATGTTTGATTCACCTCAGTAGAATAATCATTAATTGATAAATTTTTTCTAGACACCATAGGTGTTCTAGACATTCTTGAATCTTCCATACCAAAAGTATTCAAAATTTCTTTGATATACTTTGATTGAGTGATGAAATACCTTTATTCATCTAGTACACTTGCAAACCAATAAAGAATTTAATCTTTCCAAACATTAAGATTTCAAACTCCCTATTTCATTTGATCAACAAATGACTTAGTCAATGAATCTTTTCCTCCAAATATGATACCATCAACAAAAATTTTAGCTAGAAATATCTTATCTTTAGATCCATATTTTAGATATATATTTCTTTTGTCATTAGTTCTAGCAAAACTATTTTTTACCAAATAATTATGTAAACGTTCATACCATTCTCTAGGAGCTTTCTTTAAACCATTTAAAGCTTTGTGTAACTTACATGTACCATATTCTTTTTTTTTGGAACATCAAATGATTTAGGTTGTTTAATGTAGACTTATTTCACAAAATACCATTTAGAACTACCATTTGGTACACTTTAAACCCTTTTTAAGTTGAATATGAAAGAAAATTTCTCACACCTTATAATTAGGAATAGAATTTCACCATAGTCAACATCTTCCTCATGTGCATATCCTTAAAAATTAGTATTTCCTTATTCCTTATGACTTCATCTTTCACATTCATTTTGTTTCTAAACACCCAATTAGTTCCAATCACATTCACATCCTTTGGGGTGGGTACCAATGTCTATGTTTTGTTCTTCTCGATATTGTTAATTTCTTCATTTACTATCTTGATCCAATCTTCATTCTCTAAAGAATCTTTCACAAATTTAGGCTCAAACTCACATAATAAGCATATATCATTCTTTAGTCATCTTCTTTTCATGACTCTTGCAACTTTATCTCCAATGATTTTTTTTGGTGCATGATATCTTCTCACATACCTTTCCAATACAAGTTTAGATCTTGGTTCCTCTCATTGTTTTCACTAAATTTATCATGTTCAACTTCTTAAATTATCTCTAGCTATAACTTGACTTCCTCTATCTATTGGTTAGTAGTCATTGTCTATAACATAATTCTCAACATAATTCTTTTGCAAAACCTTGGTAGTGCTTGTTTGTTAATGCTCAACAACCACCTTTTCTAGTTTAGATAAGGTACTAAGTTCACCTTCATAGAAATAGACAATCTTTCTTGCATTCTTCTACATTTTTCTCTACAAATTGATCAAAGCTTTTTAGCATTATATTTTAAACACTTATAAGCTTTTCTCTTAGTGGAATAAACTAGGAATATGCCTTCATCATGTTTTACATCAAGTTTACCTTTTCTTGCATCTTTCAATATATAGTACTTACTTGTAAAGACTTTAAAATAATTCACATTTGGTGCATATTCATACTAGAGTTAAAATGGTATTTTGTTTGTTCCTTTCTTCACTTCAACTGTGTTCATAGTGTAGACTAGAGTGATAACTACCTCTCTCTAGTACTTTGGTGAAACATTCATTTCCATCATTAATGTTCTTGCATGCAATCCATAATTGATCTATTTCTTCCCTCATCTATACTATTTTGTGGTAGTATCCTTGGTCCACTTATGTTCCTCTTGATTCCTTTGTCATTTCAAAATATATTCAACTCATCTAAGATGAATTCACCACCTCTTTCTAATCTCAAACATTTCAAACTCTTCCCTATTTCTTTTTCAACTCTAGCTAGATACCACTTAAAAACTTCAAATGCATTAGATTTTTCTTTAAGAAACATTATAGTAATTATTCTAGAAAATTCGTCAACAAAAAAAGAGAGTTTATCATGATAATAGCTCTATATTCTAGTAGGACCACACAAGTCAATTTGAACCTACTCCAAAATAGTGTTAGAAGAATAGGTCTTGCTCTTGAAACTAGACTTTGTTGTTTTACTAACTTGACATTGTTTACACATCATTTTATCATGTTCTCTTAATCTTGGAAACCCTATAACTCTTTTAATCTTACTAATGCTCAATAAATTATCAAAATTCACATAACATAGCCTCTTATTCCATAACAAAATATCTTCAAATTTTACAAATATACATAGCCTTGTTGATTTGGAAATCAACTTTATAGTGTGAATATATCCACTATGCCACTCTCAAAAAGTTATACTTCAAACCATCAACCAAATATGTATTATCACATTTGATATTTTCATTCAGTTTAATTAATCCTTTACCTTTCACATAACATGGTACATCATTGGAAAACATAACACTAATTGTAATGCTCTAGCTTATCAAACTTAATTGTATTACTAGTCATATAATGTTAAAAACCACTATCAAATTTACATCTATAATTCTTACTGACATGTGTGATCAATGAAATGTTCTCATCTTCATCAAAATCATCTTCCATTGTAACATATAACTTCTTCATCATGATCATTAGAATTATTTTCAAAATCATTCTCTTTTGCAATATAGTAAGATTTCTTACCTTTGTCCATGTAGTCTCTTCTATATTTGTTGCCTCTATTATTTCTATCATCCCTCATTCCTTTGTACTTGAAATCTTTCATTTTCTCTTTGTCATCTCTAGCATGACATCTACCAACAATATAACCAACTTTGTTACATGTAAAATGGATAATAGGAAGTTTTCCTTTGTATTTTCCTTTTCCTCTAAGAAGTCTTATAGGAAATAATGCTTAAGCTCATCATTAGATCCATTGTCACTTTCTACATACTTTATTTTCTTTTTTTTATTAGATTCATAAAGGGTTAGTTGTGATTTGAATGCATATTCAATGCTAGCAAGGGATTAATTATCAAAATTTGATAATTCAAATGTACTAAGTCTGGCAATGAAACTATCCAACATTAGATCATTACCAAGTGTACATTTTAGTTCTCGAATTGTAGATACTCTAATTGCTTACATAGGAAGTAAAGTTCTCAATATCTTACTTATCACAGTCTCATCATTTATTTGTCCTTCAACTCCTCTAATAACATTCGCTACTTCTTTGATTCAGACACAATACTATGCAACAATGTCACCTTCTTTCATTCCCATATCATCTAATTTTCCTCAAGCTTTTTTCCTTAGCTTTTAATACATTCTTGTCTGCACCATTGATTTTTTCCAACTTATCCCACATTTTCTTAGTAGTAGTGCATTCATTCACATCATCAAATTATACATAACTCAAGACTATTGCAATATCAATCATTGTTTGGTTATGTTCCTACTTCTCTTCATTTATGTTTGAAATAAAAATGGGAAAGTAAACTTTGAGATGGGGAAGGGGAGGGGAGGGGGTGAATTAGTATTTTGAAACTTTAACCATAAAAAATTCACAACACATCCATCTCATAATTTAGTATGTAAACTGAAATAGATAACTACACATATTCATCCATTACATGAAACAAATAGCACATAGCATAATAAATTTGTTACCCAAAAACCCTCCAATGAGAAGGTAAAGCTGGGGTGGGATGACAGCCACAAATCTTCACTACTACAATTGTAAAGTGTATCCAATTAAGGTTAAAATTGTTTGATCATAAACTATGATCAACCCTATGAAAGGTCTGTCCTATTAAAGGCTTACAAAGACTATTAAATCTTACTCTATTAAAAATTTCAAAACTCTTCTAAAAGTGTGCCTTGTTAGAGGACTTTAAGACACAATAAAGTAAGCACCCTATTAAAGAATTTGCAAAATCCTATTAAGACTACTAGATTAAGAAATTTTCTTCATATCGCCTATTAAAATGATTCAATACCATGATCCTTTGATTAGCACTTTATTTCTAGATATCAGATCTCCTCTTTCCAAGTATATCCTTGATCCTCTTGATTAGATATTTCTCCTCTATCCTTTAACTACTCTACTTTGTTCTCTCTATCTGATTCTACAATTCATATCTCTACCATAAACTCCATAGTCGTTGTGAATACTCTCCCTCTACACTTAGAATTCATCCTTCTCCTCTCATCTGTCCACATAGATTAGTTAATTTTTTCCCTCCTTAAAAATACTTAGGTGAGCTAGGGTTAGATAGGAATCAATGATTGTGATTCATCCATTTTTCTACTTAATACATCACTTATTCTAATTTTTTGCATGTATACATAGGAATTCTCAAAATACCTTTGTATATATCTTCTACAATCATAAAAAATCCTTAAGTTTGCCCCAAAAATGGTTTACATAGGATTTTTTCCATTACAAACAACTATGCCAAAAACTATTTACTTGTCACTAGAAAACTTTGATGCTTAGCATTCACTATATCGTTAATGTTGTCACTTGGCTCCTGAATGAATCAACATCCACTATTTTACTTGGCACCTAAATCACTTGACATGTATGACTTACCTCACACTTGAGTGACTCAATGCATACCATCTTCTCAACACATATTGGTGCTCAACACTAACTACATATAATTCTTGGCATACACTACTTACTTAGCATGCACTAAGTTTTGTTAAGTAATGACTTAACAAAACTTAGTGCATGCACTACATATAATGCTCGGCATACACTACTTACTTAGCATGCACTAAGTTTTGTTAAGTGATGACTTAAGTGTTTTGTCATTTCCTTGTCAAAACCAAAATGAGATCAAAAATCTCCCCCTTTGACATGAGTGGAAAAAGTACTTTTTCATGCATATACAACCTAACTTATGATCATAACTCAGATAATTTGTATACATTACTCGACTCTCACACAAAATTACAAAATTGTCAAAACTAATGACATAAGTGTCATACGTTATTGTACCAAAATTTTATAACTCCCTCTAAGTTGATAATTCCTTTATATAACATAATTTTGTAATTTAGTTTAGTAAATGTGTGATTTTTTGTTGTTCCCTATTTCTACATGAGTATGCCCCTAACTCAAAATTGTACTATGTTTTTTTCAATCTTCTTTCTCATTCCTTTCTCATTCCCACTTTATTGCGAAAACTTTATAATCTCCCCTTCTTGAAAGTAATGTTATTTTGGTGATAAACCAATAGGGTGTTTATCCAAAAAAAAAATTTGGACCTACATGATTTTTTTATGTTGCATCCCAGTTATTGCATTCTACCTCTAGAGATTGGTATTAAGCATCTAGTTGAGAGACAAGGACAACTAGGCCATCATGTGCTGAAAGTTGATTATCTTTCTTCATCAATGTTTCAAAAAAGGCTAGTTCCTTATGAAATACTCCCATGTTTGGCATCAACATGGACTAGATACTAATCAAGGTAGGCCCTATCTTTGCATCTTGTGTTTGTAACATGACTAGCTTACCTTGAGTAGATAGTAATCTTCGAAAATGATTTTGGATTTGACTAGGAGATAGTTGCAATGTTGAACATATGAAATATAGCTCCTTCTTGTAGCTGATCAATAACCCTCTATACTTATTGTGTGAATAAATTCACATTGCAAAGCTTTGTGTAAAGAGAAAAGATATTCTCCAACACCTTTTTCACATCTTCCATTTTGGTTGCTAAGTCAACTTGTCTTAGTGCAATAGTACTATAAATCTTTTCAATAACTTTAGAGTGAAACTCCTTTTTAGACCATTCTAGAAGTTTAACATTGTAATCTAGGTCTTCATCCCTGATCTTATCAACTATGTTGACTAGTTTCTCCATGATTGGTTTTTCCTCACTCAGCTCTAGAAGATTGAATGCATCATGAAACATCTCTTTGATGTCATGAAATACTTTCTTCTTCTCATGCTCTCATCAAGAAAATCTTGTTGTTTCTTCCTTTGAATAGCTTCTTGTTGAATGTTCATTTGTTCTATGGTGATTGATACAAGATAAAACTTTGGTAGTTCCATCAACTCATCTACACTTACATCTCCATAATATTTATCTTCAATATGCTTAGATGTACTAGGAATAGGCCTTGATATCTCTAAGGGTGTAGTAGCTATACTTAGTTGTTGAGGAGTTTGACTAATAAGAGTAGTAGATACAAAAACTTGTAGGGTAACCAAGGTCTATATAGAAATTTGTTCCTCTAGATTAGTAGTCAAAATTGACTCTTTAGTCCTATCCTTCTCCTTCTCTTTGTTTTCATCTTCATCTACATTTGTGAGATAGGTGTAGGGATGGCTTCTTGACCTATGTGAACTTTTGTCCCATCCTTCTCAATAGTTAAAATTGCTTGCATTGAAGGATTTGGCACTAATTTGCTGACATCTAGTGTCATTGCATCATTTACTTGATATACCACAATGGGCATTGCAATTTGTGTTTCACATGTGAAACTTTCTTGTTCTTGGTCTTTTATAGATTGAAGGGGCACATCGGATGTTTCTTGTGATTTCTTCCTTACAGATGCCAATTCTACCTTCTCAATCTCATCTACTCTCACCAATACAAGATGACTACATAATTTATCTACTCTAGTGGAGTCAATCAAAATTTTCTTAAATTCTTCATTTGTCAAGAAATTTATGTTTTGAGAAGATTTTTTAGGAACATCCTTTATTTGCATTGAGTCTTGTGACTCACTTGGTCAGCACATGGGGGACTGGAACTCGACACTTGTACCTTGTTACATTTTGTTCATCTCGATGCTTATCATTAGCTATGGCTTCTATTGTTGCTTCTATTTCAGTAACTCCCACATGACTATCCTTGACTTGGACTTCCTATCCATTTTCATCTTTATTAACTCCAACTTCCTCAAGAACTTGATCACTTGACTTTTCTGTTGTCAACCCATAGACAACATTCCATATCTGTGTATTTTTTTTGAAAACCTCTTCAAATTTATTTTGAAAAATCTTAAAGGCTCTATATGTGGGGGAAAATCTCTCCTTGAATTTATTCATTGATTTTTTCATCTTTTCCTTATCAAAAGAAGACATTACTTTAGCAAGTGTAGTCTCCCCAATATGTCTTTTTTTTGTCAAACTATACTACTACTTCTGCTCAACTTGGTCATAAAGACTCTTTGGTAGTGAGATGGAAACCTCTACAAGTGTGGTCTTAAGTGTAGCCATCATCTCATGTATTACAATTTTTTCTACCTTATTTTTATCAATTTTACCTAACTTATAACATACAACATGTGCAAAACAAAAAAAATCTACATTATTCTTGACATTTTCCCAAAAGTTGTTTATATTTGATGAGGAATTGTGGCTTACCACCTAAAATTGAATAATGTCATCTGATTCAATCCTCTTCTCATCTAACTTAGCTAGAGAAACATACTTTCTCCTTAACTTTTTCTTTTATTTTTAGACTGAGTCTCCTTTATAGTATTAATAGCTCTCTTGTCATTAGGCTTTTCTACTTCTTTGATTTGCATTGCAGTTGCCCTTGTGCTAGATCTAGTAACTAGTTTTGCAAGTTGTTGTTGTACATGTTTTATGACTTTCTTTGGTTTCACCATTTCAAGCTCTTTTCCTTTTCTCTTCTTCTTTTCATCTGGCTTAGGTGCTTCCTCAACAGCTTCTAAATTCTCTTCTTGATCTTCTCCTTGGCCTAGATGGAGTGCTAATGGGGCTTCATCTTGGTGTTCTTCTTCATCACTTTAATCTTCTTCCTCTCCCCCTTTAACAAATCCCTCCTTAAGCTTTTTCACAAGCTTTTCATTCTTTCTTATCACAATAGTTGTCTTCAAATCAATTGTGATTCTTGATTTGGCTTCCTCATAGTTTCCAAATGAGGTGAAACTCCTATCAACTTCCTTTGCCAACAAAACTATAATAGTTGTAGATCTGTCATCTACATTGACTTCATAAGGAAAGGGATTCAACTATCTGACCCTAGGTATGGCTTCCTATATATATACATAATTTGCATCAAATAGAAAAAAAAAAACATCAAATTGCAGTATTGTTTAGCTAGTGATATAAGAATCCTTAGTCTCTATTTCATAGACTTCTTGAAGTATTCAAAGCAGCTTATCATTACTATTTCAAAATTGTCTCCAAGCTACTCAATTAGATCTACAATCTATAATGTCACTGGCCTATTGGTCTTCCACACTATTTGAACAAAAGTTGGAAACGTGTTCTACACATAGAAGAATATGTTGCTACTGTTGGAATATTCAAATATGGAAAGAGTACTTATGAGAGGGTGGGGGGGGATGGGGATGGGGGTGAATCATAAGTATCACACTTTAGTCAATAAAACTTTTAACTTAAAGTAAATTGCATGCATGTAAATACATCAAATAAACATGTAACAAAAACTCATGCATCAATAACTCATAACACTAGAATTTGGTGACCCAAAAAACCTCCAGGAATAAGAAGGTAAAATTGGGGTGGGGATGATACCCACAAAAATTTACTGCAGCAATATTCTTCAACCACTTCTGATGGTTTGCCCTGTTAAAGGCTTTACACTGTATTAATAGTGACCTGGTTAAAGGATTTACGAACACTTAACATGAAGTGTCACCTTGTTAAAGGATTTTAATCACCTAATCAAAAGGATCTTACAAAATAGCTGTAAAGCTAACCTATCACCATAGGATTTTCATTCTAATACAATTGATAGAGAGTATTAGATTTAATAAAGCTGATAGATTACAATCTTTGATTGTTGAATGCAGGCTCCTTTTCCGCCTTCTCTTGATCTTGATCCTTTGTGATCTGATAACTCTTGCTTTTGAAAATAGATTTTCTTATGCACCCTTGTATGTCCTTTCATATATTTACAATGAAATTTCATCTTCCTTATAAAGACTTCAAAGACTTAGGGTTTGATTTGGATCTATGATCCATATTGAGTCTCAATTTCCCGCTTAATACTTGTTTTTAATGATTGGTTGCATGCCTTTATTTTTATTTTTTTATTGGCTACATGTGAATTGCACAGGAAAAATAGAAGATTCAATTTTATCATTGAATCCCTCAAAGTTTACCTTATGTCAGCTGCAAAGAAAAAATTGTTTGCATCATAGTTTGTGCAATTTCAAACTTTTATACTAATGTACTGAGTTACTGGGCTCCTGAAGTATTACTAACACTCAGCACATGCTATTTCCTAGATAGCTCGGCACCTAAACAAAAATATATCACTTGGCACCTATTGCTCTCGGCACTTGTTAACACTCAGCACCTGTTACTCTCGACACTTGTTAACACTCGGCATCTATTAAACTCAGCACTTGTTAACACTCGGCATCTGTTACACTTGACACTTGTTAACACTCGGCACCTGTTACACTCGGAACTTTTTAACACTCGACACTTGTTAACACTTGGCATCTATTATACTCAGAACTTGTTATAGCTCGACACTTTATCTTACTCGACACTTACTCTTGATCTTGGTTAAGTGTATTGACACTCAGTTGTCAAATTTATTCTTTAAGCTAACAATCTCCCCCTTTGACATGAGTGGCAAAAAAACTTAATTAAGATCCATGTAACTCATTAATTTATCCTACATTCAAAATTTTGCTATCTCAAAATTTTCTACCTCAAAATTTGCTCCCAAAATTTGCTATCTCCCTCTTTTATCATACTTATCATTTCATTCCTGTACTTAACTCCCCCATACTTAATCACTTCTTATTACTCTCTTATTACTTATTCTCCCCCTTTTTGATACTTATGTCAAGGGTCTTACAATGAAATGCCATACTTAGCCAAAAATGTGCTATTTACTTCAAGGAGTACCTTCAGAGCTGCATCCCAATTTGCTAATGCGACATCCAATGTCTTATGCTGGATGGCAATCTCTGCTACTAGGTGTACAAGTCCATTAGATGAAGAAAGATTGGGGTCTTTCCTAAGGACTGTCTCTGCATTTATTTGCTCCTTGTGAAGTAGTTCTAAATGAGGAGTTATTGATGATTGAATTTGCATCAATTTAGCTTTTGTGGTTGCCTCCTCTGCTGCTAAGACAACTAACTCTCTTTGTGTGTGAAGCGATTGGACAAAATGCTTCTCACTCTGAGCTGGATTTGTGGGGAGTTGCATGCTAGAAATTTTTAGATTATTTTCCAAGCTCAGTATTTTTTGGCTAGTGTCCTGTGTGAATGTCAAAAAATCACACAACTTATTGTACATGGAAAAGATATTTCCTAGTACAATTTTAACTGTTATAATTTTCTTTGCCAGTTCTTCTTTAGATAGTGCTATATCACCGGATATTTTACTGTTTACCTTACCTTGGAACTTCCTTTCTGACCATTCAAGAAATTTGGCATTTGTTTCCTGGTCTTCATTAGTCACCTGGTCAACTATATCAGATAGTTTCTCTATAATTGGTCTTGAATCATCTGGAGATTGTAGGCAAAAAGCTTCTGTGAATATATCTTTAATTTTATTCAAGGTAAGCTTATGCTTGTATTCTTTTCTTAGTGTTTCTTATCTCCTTCTTTTGTCCAATGCACTTTGAATTTCACTAATCTTTTCTTCAGTAAGAGTGCTAGATTCATAATATGGGATCTTTATTTCTTCATCAAGCTTAGGAACTCCATAGTGAAGTTTCCTGACTGCCTTTGATGATCTTGAGCCTGGTGTCCTGATTTGCAATTGTAACCCATCTGTGCTCGGCTGCTGAAGAGTCTGTGTTGGAGTACCAAATTTTGGTAATGCAACCAGTGTTTGTATTGCAGTCTCCTCCTTTTTCTTTGTCTCATCCTTTTCTTCAGCTTGAATATCCCTTTTTTGATTGCTAGGTGGGGTTGAACTTGTTGGTTGTTCAGATGTTTCTTTTATTTCCCCTGCTGTTGTACTCAGCATTTGGAGTGTATAAGTGACTATACTTGGTGGAGGTGGTGGTGGAAGAAATAGAATACCAGTAGTTTGTATGGTCAAGGATGGCACTAGTGCTTTTACCTTGACTTCTAGATTCTTTAATTCATCAACACTGACCAATACAGGATTTGAACTTAATTTTGCTACTAGTGATGATTGGTCAAGGATTTCCAAATCCTCTGCAGTTAATGGATTGATGTTTAGATTTGAAGTGTCTGTAACATCTTTTATTTTTATGATATCTACAGGTGTGATGGTGGCATGAGGAGGACTAGGAGGAGATACCTGTATGTCTTGCATACTTTGATCTTGTGGCTCATCTGTATCTTTCTCTTCCTCTTTTTCCTCATTATGTGCCTCTTCTTCCTTTTCTTCTTTACTCTTTTTCTCCACTAGTTTCTTCTCTTTTTCTTTGGTTTTTGTCACCTTCTTTTCCTTTGTCTTGGCACTTGCCTCTACCTTATATTCTTCATTATATACATCTTCTATTTTCTTGTAAACTACTTTCCACAATCTTGTGGATTTAGTAACTACCTCTTCAATTTTATTCTGCATTATGCTGAATGCTCTATACTTGGGAGTGAATCTGTTATTATGCCTTTTTACTGCATTTATTACTTGATCTTTAGTCAAATCAAGCAATAATCTGACTAATGTTGACTCCCTTATCTCTTTTTCCATTTGTAAACAAAAATGCCATTTATCCTCTGCAATTTTATACAATTCTCTTGGCATAGATTCATCTAATTCTAGAGGTGTGTGTTTATATTCAGCCATCACACCATACACAGATTCCTCTAATTTATTTTGCTCTTCTTTGGTGAGCTTAGAAAAAATTAGGTTCTTTAAACCTTTTAAATCATTATTCCTAATTTTTTAACATAATTTATCAACAATAGTCTGGGATTTGTGTCTTACCACTTGAAATTGACTATTGTCCTCTGACTCTGTTTTCTCCTCATCTGTTTCAGGCTGGGGAATAAATTTCCTTTTCTTTGACTTAGCAGCAGTCTTCTTTGAGTCTTTCTTCTTTCCTTTTGCCTCCTCTTGGGCTTTTTGTGCTATAGCCCTTGTGGTAGGTCTCTTTGGTGCAGGAGCAGCTACTTTCTTTCCCTTGGATTGAGGAGCAGAAGGAGTTGTGGTCTTTCTCTTAACTAGTGCTTCCTTGGCTTCTTCTACCTCAGCACTTTCCTCTTTATCTTCTCCTAACCCTTGAGTCCAACCTTGAAGTTTATCTCCTTCTTCTTCAATGTCTTCTCCCTCTTCTTCTGCTATTCCTTCTTCTTCCACACCAAATTTTCTCTTGATTTGTCTCACCATTTTCTCTTTCTTCTTTATTGTTGAAGCAGTCTTCAAATCTGTTATCACCTTTGATTTGACAACATCATAGGTTCCAAATTTTTTTGCATTTTTATTAGCTTCTTTTGCAAGTAGGGTTGTTATTGCTGTAGAGGCTTGATCAACATCAAGTTCATAACCTAGTGGCCTAAGCCATCTTACTGTAGGTATAACTGCTTGTATGTAGGTATAATCTATATCTACAAGAAAACAAATGTCTTTTTCATATTTCTCAGTCAATGAGACTGGAATTCTCATTCTTTGTTTCATGGACTTTTTGAAGTCCTCAAAATAACTAGTCATTTGGGCATCAAAATTTTCACCCATCTGTTCAATGTATCCATTAATTTGTTCAACAATTGTTTTATGTGGATTCCATCTTACCTTACCCATAGAAGGAAATTCTTTCATTAGATAGAAAAACATGCACATCAAAACTGATCCAAATTTGCATTGAGCTCCCTTGCTCTTCTTTATAGCTCTCAGATTTTCATTAATCTGTTGAAACATGAGCTTTTCCAAATCATAAGTGTGATCCCTTTTGATTATCTTGTATGCAACACCAACTGCTATACAAGGTACACTGTTTAACCTGCTTGATTGATAGAATTTATGTGAAATGATTCTCACAGCAAAATCTAGTAGGGGATCTGTGACTGTGTCAATATTCATTCCTCTATTGTTTCATTTGGAACTTCTATTATTCTCTATTACTTCCCTTTTGTCACTTCGCAGGGTCTTTGGCCGATCTAGGGTTGGAATACCAGTAACCCTATGAACAGTTTTCTTGGTGAATTGTGCTGGCCCTGACTCTAACCAAAAAGTTCCATCATGTATTCGGCTCAGAACTATCCGTACCCATTCAATTTTGAAAATAGTAAAAAATGCTAGGGTTTTGGTTAATCCCTTTCTTTCTATTATTGAAAACTCATTTTTTAGTACTTTGTTTTCACATAGTTTTTCATATGCATTATGGATTTTTAAGTCTCCTATGGCACCAATTTTATAATTATAACATCTACGAACGTCTTGGACCATAACAACTTTATCTGAAATAACTGATAATGCACCTGCATGATCATTCTTGTATGCTACTTCTAGAATAGGCTTAAATTTAGGTTATTTAACTTCGTTGCTGACCAACTAAACTTCATGACTCTCTATACCCTTAGTGGTTCCTAACCTGGATGCCATTGTTTGCCAAACTAGGGTTTATGATTTAAACAAATTTATCAGTCCTACATAGCTTAGCACTTAAGTAAAATACCTTTAATCGATGAAACTTGTCTTGAATCGTTGTTTAAATCTTCACAAATGGCTTTTGAGCTGATCTTGATCTTCTCTTCTCTTCTCGGCTTTGCTTCTTGTTTGAATGGTGGAAAATGATCAAAAATCAGATTTATGTACCTTTCAGAACAGAGTAATAAATGCTTAGTATGTTTCCAACTGTCTACTCGACACCTAAAAAATTTCATCATGACTCGGCTCCCATTGTGTTTTACTTTACTTGGCTCCTATTGATATTTCACAGCTCGGCATCAACTATCAACTCGGTCGTTGTTAGCAACTCGACTCCTAAAGGAAACTTTGACAGATCTTCACAGAAGTTTTCAATTTTGACTTAGCATCTTTGCTTATGTTGATTTCATTTTTGTAGTTCTTATATGTCTTGGGACTAATTTATGATGTAACTTGGTTTATCAATCCCACACACATATTCTTTGCTTAATTTAATGAAGTGTGATCACTTGACCCATTAGGTGAACTGATCTTTGTACTTGATGTGCTATACTCATCTTTTTTTCTCCATGTCTTATTCATTTCACTTCTGATATGTCCAACATCTATCTTTGCCTTTCCATTGCTGAACTCAGAACTTGATGCCTTTGACCTTGTTGGGCAATTCCTGTTGACATGACTAGTTTTTAAGCAACTGAAACATGTAGTTTGACTCAACCATCTTTTGTAGTTCCCTCTAAAATGTGTTCTTATGCAGTTCTGTGGGATATGTCCATATTCTTGACAATAGTGACAGCTGTACCTGGTGTTGTAATCCCAAAATTCATGGTTTGATGTCTTTGCTAGTTGATTTACTATCCACATAGACTTTGATCTACATTCAAAAGCTCCATGTCCATACTTTTTGCAATTATAACAATGTCCATCAAATCTTGATGTCTTGATAGTTTAGGTTCTGCATTCATATGCTTGATGGGCTTGCTTCTTGCATTTATGACAATGATTTATGCTTTTGGGTTTGTCATGCTGATGGGCATTTTTGCTTCTATAGACATTAGATGTATGCCCTTTCTTTCCACAGAAATGACATGTAGGTTTAACATCTTTACCTTTTTCACTTCTTTGTTCTGCACTCTTTGATGATTCTCCTACTTTAGTGCTATTATATCCAAGCCCTGTTGTATCATGGGTTGATCTTGGAGATTTTAGTATTTGCTCAAAATATTTGATGGCTTCACTTGATTTGTTGAGATTTTTTGCCACCTCTCTTTCTCTGTTCAATTCATTCTGCATTTGTTGCTTTTGCATCTTCAAAGTAGAGATCTCAATATCTTTCATATTGAGTTCATGATGAAGATTCATCATTTGAGCAAGTGTATCCATCTGCATGTTTGACATCCTTGTCAATTCGGTACATTTTTTTTCAAGTCTGTTTGCAAGATTCCTTTTGTCATTTTCCATCATGACCTTATCATCAACTGCTCTTTTCTTTTGTTCAGTAATTTCACATATCATTATAGCTTGTGATTCATGTTCCATCTTGAGAGATTTTATCTCATCTACTTGAATTTTATTTTTCTTCATCAGTTCTACTATTGTTGTATCAAACTCTTTAGTGTCTCCACTAGAAAATATGTTGGTGGTATCAATCTCCTTGTAGTGTATATCGTTTTTAGCTATGGCTAGATCCTTCCTCTTTTTTAATGAGTTTCTTAATTTGTTTCTGAATTCCTCCAAGCTATGCAGAGAAAGTTGCACATCTATCACCTGATTTTCAATGATCTTTCCAAGTTTGAAAGCTTCCATCTTTAGATCTTTTCCTCCAAGCTGTTAGGCTTTTCTTTTGTGAGAACCTGGATAGCTCTGATACCAATTGTTGGAATATTCAAATATGGAAAGAGTACTTATGAGAGGGGGGGTGTGAATCATAAGTATCACACTTTAGTCAATAAAATTTTTAACTTAAAGTAAATTGCATGCATGTAAATACATCGAATAAACATGTAACAAAAACTCATGCATCAATAACTCATAACACTGGAATTTGGTGACCCAGAAACCCTCCAAGAATAAAAAGGTAAAACTGGGGTGGGAATGATACCCACAAAAATTTACTGCGGCAATATTGTTCAACCACTTCTGATGGTTTTCCCTATTAAAAGCCTACCCTGTTAAAGGCTTTATACTGTATTAATAGTGACCTGGTTAAAGGATTTACAAACACTTAACATGAAGTGTCACCTTGTTAAAGGATTTTAATCGCCTAATCAAAAGGATCTTACAAAATAGCTGTAAAGCTAACCTATCACCATAGGATTTTCATTCTAATACAGTCGATAGAGAGTATTAGATTTAATAAACCTGATAGATTACAATCCTTGATTGTTGAATGCAGGCTCCTTTTCCACCTTCTCTTGATCTTGATCCTTTGTGATCTGATAACTCTTGGTTCTGAAAATAGATTTGCTTATGCACCCTTGTATGTCCTTTCATATATTTACAATAAAATTTCATCTTCCTTATAAAGACTTCAAAGACTTAGGGTTTGATTTGGATCTATGATCCATATTGAATCTCAATTTCCGGCTTAATACTTGTTTTTACTGATTGGTTGCATGCCTTTATTTTATTTTATTTATTGGATGCATGTGAATTGTACGGGAAAAATAAAAGATTCAATTTTATCATTGAATCCCTCAAAGTTTACCTTATGTCAGCTGCAAAGAAAAAATTGTTTGCATCATAGTTTGTGCAATTTCAAACTTTTATGTTGATCTATTGAGTTACTCGGCTCCTGAATTATTGCTGATACTTGGCACATGCTATTTCTTGGATAGCTTGGCACCTAAACAAAATTGTATCACTCGGCACCTGTTGCTCTCGGCACTTGTTAACACTTGGCACCTGTTACACTTGGCACTTGTTACCACTCGACATCTGTTACACTCGGCACTTTATCTTACTCGGCACTTACTCTTGATCTTGGTTAAGTGTATTGACACTTAGTTGTCAAATTTATTCTTTAAGCTAACAGCTACAGCCTTAATATTGGTGCATATGAGATTATGAATAGTCAACTTGTGTATATTTTAGTCCTTAATAAAGTCATGTTATCATTATTATATTATTATTTAGGTAGATAGGTTGGCCTAGGTGTTATGTATGGTTGTGTCTATTCAACCTAAGCATAATTAGGTATATATAAGTGGTTGTGAGTCTAATTTCAACATCATATTGTGAAGCCTGTTCTCATTGGAGATTTTTGGAGGTTGCCCCCTCAAAGTGGCCTATTAATTTCAGTTATTATCAATTTTTTATATAAGATTTCATATTATCTCTTCTATTGTGCAAGTTATTTCATTACAAGTGATATCAGAGCATGATCTTGGCACCATAGAGGAAAGATTTTTTTCTCAACATTGGGGTAATTTTGGAAGAGAATGACTTTTATATTTTAGAAAATTCTTCAAATATTTTTAAATGTTTTTTGAAGACTATATAAAAGAAGATATAGTCCAAAATTTAGAGGAATTGGAGGAAATTTGAGCAAATTATTGCAGAATTACTATTTCTACACAATTTATTGAGATCTACATATCTCTCACATCCTATCAAATTTGAGTATAACTTGTATTGGGTTTATGAATGCATAATAGAGGAGCCTAAATTTAAAAGCTTGGATAAATTGAAGAAAAGATAAATAAGTTATTACAAAATTAGGAAAATTCACATTTAAGGCAACAAATTTGCCAATTATTTTGGATTTTTCCTAAGCATATCTTGGCCCTAGTAAGTTATAGTAAAATTTTTTTTAAAAAAAATAAAAGAATTTACATATTATTTGTATGATTTATTTGAAAACTATTGGTTTCCATCATGATGGGGCCTTCAACAAGAGGAAAAAGGAAAGCTACCAGAACTTGATGAAGAAGGAAGAACCAAAGTGCATTCTTCAAACACTCACAAAGAAGATGAGAAATAGATACCTGACTTAGTATTTCATCCAATGGAAGAACTTACTAGTTGAAGAGGCCATAGGGGAGGGTGAGGAGTTTATTCAAAAGAATCCACTCTTGGTTAGCATTGAAAACAATGCTTCTTTCAATAGCAGGGCCATGCTACACCCTTAATATTGGTGTATATAGTGTTATGAATAGTCAACTTGTGGCTATCTTAATCCTTAATTAAGTCATGTTATCATTATTATATTATTATTTAGGTAGGTAGGTCATCCTAGTTGTTATGTAGGGTTGTGTCTATTCAACCTAAGCATAATTAGGTATATATAAGAAGTTGTGAGTCTTATTTCAACATCATATTGTGAAATTTGTTTTCATTGGAGATATTTGGAGGCTACCCCTTTGTAGTGGCCTATTACTTTAAGTTATTATCAAATATTTATATAATATTTCATACTATCTCTTCTATTGTGCAAGTTATTTCATTACATATGTAGACAAGTAGTGAACCAAATTTGCATTATGCACTCTTTGTCTTTTATATGGTCTCCAAGTTTTTTTATAACTACTAAAGTTGCAACTCGACAAGGCCATAAGTGTGATCTTTATTTTCTATCTTGTATCCTAAATCCATAGTCATGCAAGATAAATTGTTCAATATACTCAATTGAAAGAACTTGTGAGTAATCACTCTCACTACAAAGTCAATTAGGTGATCTAGAATTGTGTCTATGGACATCTCTCTTTATTCCATACTGCCCCTTTATTTTTCTCATTTACCTCCTTTGCATCACTCTACATAGTTTTAGGTCTATCTAGGGTTGGATACCCTAGTTCTTAGTGGATGATCCTTTTGGAGATCTTTATGGGTCCATTTTGCAACCAAATGAAATTATTATGAATAAAGCTTAGAATAATGTGTATCTAATCATTCCTAAAAAAATTGACAAAAATCTAGGGATTGATTTAACACTTTTCATTCAAAAATCTTGTAATTTTCCCTTAAAACTCTATTATCACATAGTTTTCTATATACATCTCTTATTTTTATGTCTCCTACCTCTTCTATCTGTATACTGTAACAACATCTGACATCTTGTATCATTAAATTTTTTGGTAGTATCATCGATACCGAATCAAACGATTCTCCCTTATATATTATCTCATAAATAGGTTAGAAGGTTGGTTTTCTAACTTCATTAATCATTAATTTTGTATTAAAAACTTCTTTTCCTACCTTCCTAACATTTGCAAAAGAGCTAGACATCATTTTATGTAACTAGGGTTTGGAAAAATTCAAACAATGTAACTCGAAACTAGTGAAATACCTTTTGAATGTAATGAATGATAATGAGTAGCAAATGAATCTAGTTTGCAAACACTTAAATCTTTCTTCTCAATTCACCTTGTGCTCTTCATTCTCTCTTCAATCTCTAATGAGTGCAAATGATTATAAAATTGACTATATAGCCCTTGAAATTTGATAATAAATGCTTAATGCTTATATAATTGTAAGCTAAGCTATAATAGGATTTCCCACTCACTCATCTTATACATGATTTCTAGTAGGCTCAACAACCACAATGATCTCAACCACTACTAACATAATTCCATCACTTGGCAACAACTATGAAACTTTTCATGCTCAACAATAACATGAGATGTAACAAAACTATAGATTTCTTCTAGCTTCTAACTAATACATTGCATCTTAATTCATGCATATATTATCTTTTTAGATCTGTGATTCTTGGAACTAATGTATGATATAACTTTAAAATATTAGTCTCACACATACCTTTTGATTGCTTAGGTGGGGGCGATGTGATCACCTGATCCATTGGATGAACTAGTGACCTCATCTAAACTTGATGTGTTGCAATCTTCCTTCTTCCATGTTTTTCATCTGCACTTTGACCTTCTTAATATTGACCTTTTCTTTTCCTTTATTATTACTATTACTTAGCATTGGTGATCAAGTTGGATAGTTTCTACTCATATGACTAGTCTTTAAATAGCTAAAGCATGTAGTCTCACTCAAAAACTATTGTAGTTTCCTTTGAAATGTGTTTCAATGAAATTCTCAAGAACATGTCTATATTATTGACAATAGTGACAATTGTAACTTTTTTTCTAATCCCAATTGTAGCATTTTCCATTTTTGTATACCTTCATCTACTTGTTTAATGTCCACTTGACATTAGATCTACATTCATATGCTTTATGTCCATACTTTTGACTATTGTGGAAATATCCTTCAAATCTTTGTTTCCTTAAGGTCTTGGTCCTATATTAATGTGCCTAATGTCCTTTCTTGTTGCACTTATGATAGTAACCCTTGAATTTTTTCTTAGGGTTCTTATTTGCATTGTTTCTCTTGCAAACATTTGTTGTATGACCTAACTTTCCATAATTATGACAAGTGAGTTTTAGATTATTCTCTTTCCTTAGTACTAGTGTATCCTAATCCAATAGTATCATTTTTAGATCTAGGAGATCTCATCAGTCTCTCAAAGTATTTGAAGGCTTCACTAGGTTTGTTTAAACTTTTAGCAAATTTCTCTTATTTTCTTAGTTCATTCCTTAGTTGTTCATTTTGTTACTTTAGGGTTGTGATCTCAATATCTTTTCCATTCAATTAATGTTTTACAATATTAATTGATTCATTATATCTATTTTTATGT
This sequence comes from Cupressus sempervirens, assembly GCA_028749045.1. Taxonomy (NCBI): domain Eukaryota; kingdom Viridiplantae; phylum Streptophyta; class Pinopsida; order Cupressales; family Cupressaceae; genus Cupressus; species Cupressus sempervirens. The sequence continues at coordinate 121,949,040 of CM053789.1, read as the reverse complement.
TAGCAATCCTTTGTACCTATGATGTCTTCTCTTCTAGTCTATTGGTCAATGTTCTTTTATCATCTTTAATCATGACCTTGTCTTCCTCATCTTTCTTTTCCTTCTTGGTCACTTCACACAAAAATAATGATTGGAATTCTTGTTCTATCTTAATATTTTAGACCTCTTTAGTTAGGGAACCATTCTTTTCCATTATATCCACAACTATTGCATCTAACTTGCTTGAGTTTCCATTTGCAAACAATTTAGTAGTGTCTTTCTCTTGGTAATGAGTGTCATTTTTTTTCAATGGTTATCAATTTTCTTCTCCTTAATGAAAACTATAGTTCATCTCTTGTTTCCATGAGTTGGTGTAGGGCAAGGTGGATTTCAATCTTTTGTTTCTCAATAGTCTTTCCAAACTTGTAGACTTCCATATGCAAGATCTTTCCTCAAAGTTGTAAATATTTTCTTTCCAAAGAACAAGGCTTGGATACCAATTGTTGGAAATAATAATGGGAAATTAAACTCAAGGGAGGGGGGTGTGGGGTTTTGGGGGGGGTGAATCAATACTTCAAAACTTTAACTATAAAACATTCACCACACATCCATCTCATAATCTAGTAAGTAAACTGAAATAGCTAACTACACATGTTCATCTATTACATGAAACAAATAGCGCATAACACAATAAGTTTGTTACCCAAAAACCCTCCAATGAGAAAGCAAAATTGGGCTAGGGATGACACCCAAAAATCTTAACTACTTCAATTATAAAGTGTATCTAATTAAGGTTTCAAATGTTTGATCATAAACTATGATCTACCCTATGAAAGTTCTACCCTATTAAGGGATTTCAACACTCTACTAAAAGTGTGCCTTGTTAGAGGACTTTCACTCATAATAATGTAAGCATCTTGTTAAAGGATTTGGAAAAGCCCGTTAAGATTACTCTATTAAGATGTTTTCTCTATATTACGTGTTAAAATGGTTTAGGACCTTGTTCCTTTAGTTAGCGCTCTACTATTAGATATCAATTCTCCTCATTCCAAGTATATCCTTGACCCTCCTAACTAGATATATCTCTTATGTCCTTTATCTACTCTACTTTATTCTCTCTAACTAATTCTTCAATTCATATCTCTTCCATAAACTCCATAGTCACCATGAATACTCTCCCTCTACACTTAGTAGTCATCCTTTTCCTCTCATCTACACACACAACTTCATTAAGGTTTTCCCTCCTTAAGAAGGCATAGGTAAGATAGGTTTAGGTATGAATCAATGACTATGATTCATTCATTTTTTAGCTAAATGCATTCCTTATTCTGATTGGTTACAAGAATTGCATAGGGATTCTCAATATACCTTCATATATATCTTCTATAATTGTAAAATAATCCTTAAGTTGGCCCAAAAATGGTTTACAAAGGATTTTGTGCCATTACAAATAGATATACCAAAAACTATTTACTTGGTACTTGAAAGCTCTGATGCTTGGCATTCACTATATCCTTGATGTTGTCACTTGGCTTCTAAATTACTCAACATCCACTATTTTAATTGACACCTAAATCACTTCGTATTTATGCATTACTTGGCACTTGAGTGACTCAAAACATACCATCTTCTTGGCACATATTGGTGCTCAACACTAACTATTTATAATGCTTGGCATATGCTACTTACTCAATATGCAATAAGTTTTGTTAGGTAATGACTTAAGTATTTTGTCACCACCTTGTCAAAAACTAAATGAGATCAACAATTTGTTTGAATATCATAGGTCTAGGAACCTCAATCTAATAATTTTCCAAGTAGTAAGATATTGAATCTCCAATACCAGATAAGTGAAATCATGTCATCATTTTCCATATAGGGAAGTTCATTGTATTTAGAATGAGTACCTCTCTCCTATACATTTTTTTTTAGCATGAATGCTGATAATACTAAATTTTAGTAGTATCCTAAGAATTGGAGAGTATTGATATGTTGCATTTATGATTGTTTTTGTCATTGATGTCAACATAATAGTAAGTCCATGAAGACTGATGGTGTAGTAGAGGGAGAACTTAGTTATATGGACAAGGTTTTTCTTGTCTAGTGATGCATAGTCATGGACATGATCAGTATAATGTCCTAATAATGTGGTTCAACATGAAATATATAAGTCAAATATGTATGAAAGTTGTACCTAATTTATAAAAAGAAATATAGAGATAGAGTTCTTGGGAAGTAGTTTTTGATATTTTTACTATATCTTTCATCTTAGATGTAAGTAGAAATTGTGATAGATGATGAAGCCCTCGTATCACACGTGTTAATTTTTGTATAGACTATGAGCTAAAGGTGCTATTTTAATTGTGATTAATTAATTATCTTATTATAATTAACTAGGAAATCCTCAAGGTTGACTCAAGGAATTATTTTGGAGATAAGATATAAAGAAAATATATTTTCCTTGTTTGTAAAGTGTATCCAGTGTTGTATGAAGTGTGAAGTGTGAAAAGGAGAAGAATGTTTATTGAATGTGAGTAAGCAATCCAAGGGATTATTAGATGTGAGTTTTGTGATTTGGTTACAAGATTAGAAAGAGAAGAAGTCCATTTGATAGGATAGAAAAAGAGGAAGGAGAAGTAATATTCATTTCTATTATTCTACAAGGAATAATACAGAGACCATTTATATAGTGGGTTTATTGGTCTCAACCTTGATGCTACTTGGATAGTGGATCCAGTTGTCTTCCACAACTCCTCAAAGGGTTCACACAACTCTTAATAGGGTTTGAATCTCGTAAAAGGGATTCAAAGTCTCCTAACAAAGATTGATATGTATTTAATGTTGTTATAGACTCCTAATAGGGTCCATCTTCTAACAAGGAATATTTATATTAGTGCATCATCTTGTTGGTACCATTCTCACCAGGGCTTTTTCTCTAATCAATGGCTTCCCTAGTTTACATATCTTGTGTTGTTGTGTATGACTATCTTGTTGTGGTTTCTAATTATATTTCTTGTATGGTTAATTTTGTTTAAATTTGATAATAGTGATAATAGTTGGATTATTGATTCATCCCCCTCTCATTTCTATTGGTGGACTATATATTCTAACAATTGTTACCAGAGCATCAAGTCCTTGAAGGATAAGCTTAAGAGATTTGCTAGATTGATGGTGAATATTTCTAGAAAGGATAGTCCTAGATTTGATGGGGCCAACTATGATAGTTGGAAGTAGAGAATGAAGGCTCATGTTTTGTGCATGGGTTTAGGTTATTGGATATTGACAAAGAGTGAGAATATGATTGTCAAAGAAGTGAAAATTGAAGAATGTAGTGAAGAAGAGAGAGATTTGTTCATGTACAACATGAGAGAGATAATATTTACTATTAGATCTTCTAGAGAATGAATACCGTCAGGTAAAATCACTTTAAATATCTCATGAAATTTGGAAAGCATTAGAATCTACTTTTGAAGGTGATACACAGAAAGAAAGTAAGATTTCAAAATTGGATGTATGTATTTCAAGATGCTAATATGATAGAAGATGAATTTGTAAGAAACTATATTGGTAGGATATTAGACATTGTTGTAGGAATCAAGTCACATAGTTCAACCAAGGAAGAATATGAGATTCGGTGGAAGATCATGAAACTTTGACACCACCATTCATGCAAGTTTCTTAGATGATTCAACTATTAATACCCTACACCAAGGAGTTTAGCAAGGAAATTTTTCTTGGAATATTAGAAGTAGAAAAATTAGATCTGAGACAATCAAGAGAACTAACAAGAGTTGAGATAGCTTTTAGTGCCTTGAATGTTTGACCAATCCTATCTAGAAGCATAAGCACACATGGAGATTTTAATGGTAGTAGCAAAACTAGATCTAATGAAGACAAGAAAATTGAGGAAGGTATAGCATTTCTTGTTAGAAGAGAAAAAGATGGTAAGAATATATTTAAATGTTGGACATGTAATGAGTTTGGTCATTATGCATCTAAATGTCCTAAGAAAGAAAAAAAAGTATAAGGGTAAGTTCAATTTGAAAAGGGATAGAAACTATTTGTATGCTAATGAAGATGATAAAAATGATGAAAAAGGTTAGAGTGAAAGTGATGATGAGGTAGGATTTGTAGCTATTAAAGAAGATAATCTTGATAGAGAAATTAAAGAAGAAAAGGCTCTAGTTTCTAAAGTTGAAAAGAAATCTGACATGATAATATATAGTGGTTGTTCACATTACATGACCAGTGATATGAATACATTTATTAAATTCATAAACTATGATGGAGGTATTGGTACAATTGGTAAGAATGTAGCCTATCATATTATAGGGATTGGATCCATTACTTTGGATGGAAGAACTAACACTATAATGTTTTTTTTTTTGATTGATTGAAATATAATTTCTTGAGTGTTGGATAGTTGGTGGACAAAGGGTATCAATTTTCATTCACATAAAAGACTTTCACTATCAAGGATAAGGATGGTAAGATGATTGGAACTAAAACTAGGTCTAGAGGTAATGCATTTTAGTTTAATCCCACTAAAATAACATTTTTGGATGCTAAAGTAGATAATAATTGGTTATGGCATAGGAGATTCAGTCATATAAACTTTGATAATATTATAAATGTTAGTAGCATGTTTGTAGTCAGAGATCTTCCTAAAATAATTAGGCCTACTAATGTGGTTTGCAAAGAATGTATTTTGGCTAAGAAGAAGAAAGTATTTTTTCCCAACGAGAAATTTACTACCATAGAGAAGCTTGACATTGTTCACAAAGATCTAAATGGTCCCCCTAGAACAAAAGGGTTCTATGATGAAAGGTATTTCATGATTTTCATTGATGATTTTAGTAGAATGATGTAGGTAGCACTTCTTAAAGAGAAGTCTAAAGATTTTAAGAAGTTTAAGATATTTAAGAATAGATTTGAGAATGAATCTAATGTTAAGATAAAGTGTTTGAGATCAAATAAAGGATGATGATTCACCTCTAGAGAGTTTAAATTTTTTTATGAAAGAATGGAATCTAAATTTGGTTATGTTCACCTAGAACACCTAAACAGAATGGGATTGTAGAAAGAAGAAATAGATTAGTAGCAGAGGTAGAACAAGAAATGTTGTTTGAGAATAATGTATCCAAGACATTTTGGAGAGAATCAGTGTACACTATGAATAGATTATAGATTAGAAAAGGTATGAACAAGACACCTTATGAACAATGGTTTTGTCATTCATCATTACTTAAGTATTTCAGAATATATGGAAGAAAGTATTATATTAAGAGAGATGATTATGCTGGTAAGTTGGATCCAAGAAGTGATGAAGGTATGCTTCTTGGCTATTCATTGAAAAGAAAAGCTTACATATGTTTTAGCCATAGAACTAAGACAATAGTTTAGTGCACAAATGTAAAGATTGATGAAAAGTTTGGAACTAAGGAAAAGATGTTAGATTACAATTCAGATGAAGAAGAAAATAATTCTACAATTTTTAGAAAAAAAATTTAAGTTTTCTTTGAGACTAACAATGATTTATAGAATGATGTGTTAATTATTGAGAAAATAGGAGAGTAGAGGTCTAAACCTAGAGTTGAGATAAGATTTGAGATGTCAACTCCTACCCCTAATAGGAATCTAAGAAAGAATCACCATCTAGAGAAGATAATTGGAAGCAAAGAAAAAGGTGTGATGAAAAGAAATGGAGTCAATGAAGATATATGTTTGATTTCTCAATTTGAACCTAAAAGTGTAGATATAGCAGGTAAAGTTGATCATTAGATTCAAGAAATGAAGAAAGAATTAGATCAGACTGTGAAGAATGAAACATGAGAGTTAGTTCCTAGACCTAAAGACAAGAAGGTGATAGGAACCAAATGGGTATACAGAAACAAGACAAATGAGCAAGGTGAATTTATAGTGAATAGGGGTAGAATTGTATGCAAGGGGTGTTTATAGCAAGAAAGCATAGATTATGAGAAGACATATGCCCTTATAGCCAAAATTGAAGTAGTAAGAATGTTCTTGGCTTATGCAGTGAATAAGAAGTTCAAATTGTATTAGATGGATGTTAAATCAACCTTCTTGAATGGAGAACTTGAAGAAGTGGTATATATTGCGTAGCCTAAAAGTTTTCCTTTGACAAAAGACAAACAAATGATATGTAGACTATAGAAAGATATATATATGGTCTAAAGAAAGCACCTAGAACCTAGTATGCAAGGTTGGACAACTATTTAGCAAAACTTAGATATGTGAAAGGTAAAACATATAGTAACTTGTATTTGAAATGAGAATGATAGGATAAATGAATATTTTACTAGGACTACAAATTTTACAGAATAGTGATGATATTTTTATTTCACAAGCTAAGTACTTGAAATACTTGTTGAAAAGATTTGGTTTAGAAAGTAGTAAACGTATTGGTACACCTATGATAACTAGTCACAAGCTATCTAGCAATGGTGAGACACCTATAGTAGAGAAAAAGAAGGAGAGATCCATGATCGAAGGTTTGTAGTATCTAACTCACATCAAACTAGATACATCAAATGTAGTTGGAATTGTAACTAGATTTCAAGTTGATCCCAAGGAGTATCATTATGTAGCAATAAATAGGATATTCATATACTTGAAAGGAACATCTGACTATGGAATTTGGTATGATAGATAGAGTGATTTCACTCAATGTACATATATTAATGTAGATTAGGTAGGCAACATGGATGACAAAAAGAACACTAGTGGTAGAGCATTATTTCTTGGAGGAAGATTGGTTTCTTAGCCAAGAAAGAAGCAAGATTGTATTTCTTAGGATATAGTAGAGGAAAGGTATTTTGCAATAGCTAATAACTATAATCAAGTGATGTGTATGAAATATATGTTGAAGAATATCAAGATTGAGTTTGCAAAACCTTTTATAATTTATTGTGATATCACAAGTATAGTGAGTATGTCTAAGAATTGTGTATTTTATTCTAAGACTAAGCATATATCTATTAAGTATCATGTGTTGAGAGAGAAAGCAATAGAAAAAGAGACAAAGTTAGAGTATGTGAGTACTAAAGATCAGATTTCAAATATTTTTATGAAGCCTTTACCTAAAGATACATTTGAGTACTTGAGATGTATGTTTGGGTTATGCCCCTACCTACTTTTGAATAGATGATGTAGTACTTGTGCATTGGTCTAGTGGTACAAAGCACTATTGTTAGACTAGACTAAATGCTAATGTTTCACATATGGGGGAGTATCTATGATGATTCAAGTCATTAAGGATTCTTAGTATTTGGCCTTGAATAGTGTCTTTGCACACTTGATCTGGTTGAAGACTTGGACTAGTAAATTGACATAACGAGGACTTTTTCATTGATGTCAATGGGGGAGAGAATATGCATGAAAAATATATCCTAAGTATGAATAAGGGAGATATGTATATGAATGGGGGAGAGATACTTATTAAGGAGATTTAGAAAGATTCATGTAGTGAAAAATATCTCCTAAGTATTAATAAGGGAGATATGTACATGAATGGGGGAGAGATAGTTATTAGGGAGATTTAGAAAGTTTCATGTAAGAAAGGAGGAATATCTTTATGAGGGAGATATGCATTGTAATTTGTTTACTATAAAAAATTATTGCCAATCCTAAAGAAGAATAAGAACAGAGTAGTGTTCCAGAAGATTTTAGATTTGATTGATGAAGAGGATTTGAGAAGATGAGTACAACAATAGTAGCATTAGAGTACTATTTTTGTATTATTGGAACTTAGATATTTTCCCTCCATGTTACTATCCATGCCAAAGGGTGAGATTGTTAGTATGAATGCTGGTGATACTAAATTAGGGGATTATCCTAAGAATTGGAGAGAATTGGCATGTTGCATTCATGACTATGTTTGTCCTTAATGTCAACATAGCACTAATTCTCTGAAGACTGGTATAGTAGCAAAGAGAGATCTTAGTTGTATGGAAAAGGTTTTTCTTTTCTAGTGATGTGTGGTCATGGACATGTTTATTATAATGTCTTGATGGCATGGTTCAATGTAACAACATGTAAGTCAAAGATGTACAAAAGTTGTACCTAATTTATAGAGAGTAGTATAGAGACAAAATGCTTGGAAAGTAGTTTTTGATGTTTGTGTTATGTCTTTCATTTGAGATGTAATTAGAAGATGTGTGGTTAGATAGTGAGAGAGGATATTCAAATGATAATGTCAAGGGATTTGTAAGCCCTAGTATCACATGTGTGAAGTTTCATATAGACTATGAGCCAATAGTGTAATTGTAATTGTAATTAATTATGAAAGCCTCAAGGTCAACTCAAGGAATTATTTTGAAGATAAGGTACAAAGGAAAGATGTTTTCATTTTTATTTAAAGTGTATCCTATGTTGTATGAAGTGTGAAGTGTGAAAAGGAGTAGAGTATGTGCTGAATGGGAGTAAGGGATCCAAGGGACTATAGGTTGTGGATTTTGTAATTTGGTTACAAGATTAGAAGGAGAAGAAGTCTAGTTGACAGGACAATGAAAGAAGAAGGAGCCATAATATTCATTTTTATTATTCTAAAAGGAATAATATAGAGATTATTTGGATAGTGGGTTCATTTTTCTTAACCTTGAAATAATTTGGTTAGTGGGTCCAATTGTCTTCCACAACTCCTAACAAGGTTGGAATCTCCTAATAGGGATACAAAGTCTCTTAATGGGGATTGATATGTACTAAATGTTTTTATAGACTCCTAATAGGGTACATCCTCTAACAAGGAATATTTATATTAATAAATCATCTTTTAGGTACCATCCCTACTAGGGTTTTGCCTCTGATCAAGGGTTTCCCTAGTTAACATATTTGGTGTTATTATGTATGCATATCTTGTTGTGGTTTCTTGTTATATTGCTTATATGGTTAACTTCTTTTTTAAGTTTATAATAGTGATAATAGTTGGATAGTTGATTCACCACTTGCCCCCCATATTAGTTATATTCATGGGCTACATATTCTAAGATCTTGATCTTTGGCCTAAGTCCTTCAAACTTTCCTTACAAAAACCAAAACTCTAATACCAATTGTTATAATGATTTATAATTACTAAGAGGGGGGTGGTTCTTTTAGTGGTGACTCTTTTGTTGGGAATTTAAACTGACCATGTCCCTAAGGAAATGGCCTCTTTCCAAATAACCAAAGAGGTTAAATGCTATGGAATATCTAAGCATTGGTTCAAAGGAGATTCCTTGACCTTTGCTAATTACTTGAGTGATACCTCTAAACCATCTTGGAATGTTGATGATATTATCAAAGAGAGTATTGATACCCTAAAGTCTATGGATGATTATTATATTGAATATGTCTACTGTGAGTCCAACATGATGTTTGTTCTTGTTGCTAACATGGAAGTGAAGTGTGAAGCAATGATGACTTGCAAGGGTGATAGAGAGCTACCCATAGATATCATGTCTTGTACTGATTACAATATAATTAATGTGAAAGAAGGTGCAATTAATAGAAAGGATTGGAGAATTAAGAAGTGATAATTTGTTGACTTTATGACATAAGGAAAGGAAAAAGGATGCCATTTTCAATAATCAGCCTTTTTTTGCACACTTGTGGGTTATTTTGAGCACCATAGTTTCCTAATTTCATTGCATTTTGAATTATCTTTGCAACTTCTCTCTCAATTTTAATGTTAAAAAAAAAAAGGCTAGTCAACATAGGCATTGGGAACTATCAAACTAGGATAAGTGGAAAAGAAGGACAAAATTTTGGGAGATCCTAGAAAGGGGTGGCCTCACAACTTTTATGGTTAGACTTCATGGTGGAAATCCAAATGTTAGCCAATTTTTTCTTTGAAATTAGAATGAGGGAACTTTGGTAATGGGTGAAAAAAATTCTCCATCATGGGTGATCTCATTTCTATGGTGATGAGTCTACTAATGGTGGGCAAAAAGTTCTATAGGGACCATAAATTCTTAGACCTAGTCATTGAAATTTTTTGTAAGAAACCATGAGAGAGCACTACTATAGTAAAGAAGGAAGGTAAGACCTAATTCTAGTGTGGGTGTCTCAATAAATTATTGCACTTTGTTTAGAAGGCTATTATTTACTATGTAACTTTGAATGGTAGATTTGTTAAAAAGAAAACTTCACCAAGATAATTGAGAGGGGGAGGGGGTGAATCAGTTATCCAATAATTAAAACATTTATCAACCTTATCAATCATTAACCATGTAAACAATATAGCTAGTCACCATAAGAAGATACACATGCACAATAAGACCAAATATGTTAACTAGGAAAAACCTTAATTAGAGGGAAAACTATGATGGGGATGGTACCCAAAAAATGATTACTCATGTAATAGTTCCTTGTAAGAGGATGAAATCTATTAGGAAACAATTAAATAAATTTAGTACATATTATTTCCTATTAGGAGAATTTGAATCCACGTTAAAATATTTCAACCCTATTAGGAGTTGTGCCAACCCCATTACAATTTGTAGAAGGAAGATGGACCCAATGTCCAAATAGCTTTAGGGGAAAGACTACATAACTCACTATCCAACTAGTCTCTATATCATTCCTTACAGAATAATAGAGTGAATAATCTTGAACTTATCTATTCTCTTGACTAGACCAAAAAAATTTTAGATCTCAATACAAAATCTTTAAACTTGCATCCAATAATCTCATGGATTGCTTGCTTTCATTTACCAAGTATTTTTCATATCACATAATCACTTGATTGCAATACACTTAACCATAAGGAAAATAACCTTCCTTTATACCATATCCTCAAAATAATTCCTTCAGTCAACCTTGAGGCTTTCTACAATATTTATAATAAGACCTCATTAAGATAAAAAAAATTACAATTACACAACACTATTGGCTAATAGTCTTTACAACTTCTTATGCATGTGACCTTAGACCTTTCACACTCACTGACATCATCATCAAGATATCTATTATCACTATCTAACTTTACTCATCATCATTCTATCCATTTTAAAAGATACAATCCAAACATCAGTAACCACTTATTAGGTACTTTGTCTACTCATTCTCCTCTATAATTCTTTAATAACTTCTGCATGTCTTCAACTCTCTATCTTTGCACTTGTTGACTTCATCAAGACATAGTATATAATATGCTATTAGCTACATAGACATCATCATAAATATGAAATCCATACAATCTCATTCTATCTACTACTGTTCCACTCTTCATAGTAATATTACTATGTTGACATCAATGACAAACACAATCATGAATGCAACATTTCAATCATGCTAAAAATTTTACCAATGCGTAGGATACTCCTCCAAAGGAATACCATCATCATTCATGCTAACAATCCCCACCTTTGGAATTGATTCCAACATGGATTAAAAACATCTAAGTTCCAAGAATACAAAAACTTTGTTGTTGTTGTTTATTCTTTATTCTTTTCAAATCCTCTCCATCGATCAAATCTAAAGCTCATAAGAATACTATTCTATTTTCTTTATCACTCTTAGGATTGACATCAATAAATCATAGGAGAAAATCTCTATCCATATTTAATATGGATGGAATTAATTGTTCACAACTTGTCTCCATTGATATAAACATCAATGTTTCTCCCTAATTGACATCAATTACATTCAATAGTACTTCTTCCCCATTGTTACACATATCCTTCATACTATTAGAAGATGTTGTTCATGTACACAATCTCTCCCACATCATGTTAGAGATCTTATTCTCCATCTACAACACTTATCCCCCATACATAAGAGATGTTTTCTACTCTCCCCGATCAACATCAATGAGAAAGGCTTCATTATGTCAATCATCTTCTCAAGTCTTCAACTATCTTAAGTGTCCAAAGTCACTATTCTATACTAGTTACCAAGAGTCCTTTGTTAATCTTCTCATCATAGATGCTCCCCTATACAGAAAGTGTAATGCCTCACTTGGAGATCCTTGGAACAAGGATAAATATAAGCCAAGATATATATATTTTTAAAACAACTATGGATGCACATGACATGTACAACACAGGAAGATCACCAACATTATAATGGAAGACTAAGCACACATCCAAATGCCACTACTAACTAGAATGACTAACCATGGAAGGATGCAAACAATTTTAAATATGAAAACTACCAGAATTCAAAACGAAATCCCAAGGTATAAAAGGACACTACAATGGGTATCCAAAATACTTTAGAAACTTCCATTCAAACTAAAAAGTATCCATTGTTTGCCTGGATAGGTTTTTCCAAAACCCAGGTGATACTTTAACACAACATTGTGTGATTGTTTTTAGTAGTGTACAACCTTTCCAGTGAAGGTGTTTGATACAATCATGGTTTGGGTGACACTTCTTAAGAAGGTGTGTGATACTTTACAAGTACCATATGACCTTTCTCCAAGAGGCATGTGATACAATAGAGTGTCACATAATAGAGTTTATAGGGGTGTGTAATACATTCTAGTATCACACAACTCTTCTCATTTAAGTGTGTGATACATTTATGTATTGCCCAATGCTGATACATGGTCACCTAGAGAAAGAAATAATTACTCTAAAGACCAAAACAATGGATAAAATGTAAAATCAAATTCTCCATATTAGGAAGTACTAGATCCATAGTCAAGGAAATGACACTTGATACAATAACTATAAGATGGAACTACAATAACCATCTAATCATAGAAGTAAAGAGAAAGTATAGAAGGTAACATCACAGTGTACTAAAACAACATCATATTAAACTAAAACAACATCGCAATGAACTAAACAACCAAACTAAGTATTTAGTTCCTCCAAACCATAATAGAATCACAAAACCTCAAATTTCCTAGCCAACTCCCATGCATAACATCCCAAGCTACCAACTAGATCCATCAGAGCTATCTTATGAGGATGTCACTATTAATACTTACTACAACATAAGAATAAGGAAATCTAATATGCTAGAAGTAAAGCATAAGATAATCCTACAAATCGTATTCATCATATGATATATGTTAAATATCAAACTATAGGAATGTGTCAGTAAAACTAACATTATCTAACATGATATCCAAGACTTTCAATGAAAGCATAAATTAAAAGATAACATACTTTGAAATTCAAAGTACCAAGTGACACACATGCAATGGTTGTACTAGAATAAAGAACTATCTCTGTACATTGGTCCCCAATAGTGATGAAGGTAGATATGCCTCTCAACCATGTGGAACCTGTAGGTCCACTCTTGCTATGTTGATGGAGATAACAATATCTAAATAGATGATCTAGGACCATGTCCAACATTATGCCAAAAAACATTGAGAAAATAGGGCAGTATGCAAAATGAGATAAAAACCCCAAAACTGGAAAAATTTGAAATTAAAACCTATTTGCTTGTTGAGTACCAAAGCCTCAAAAATATAATAAAATTTGGGTTTGAACACTACATGAAAAAATGACCAGCATTAAAATGTGAAACCCCAAACCCCCATCCTGAAAATAGGGAAAATATTTACACCTGACCAACCAGGCAAAACCAACAAATAGAAAGGGAGGGGAACACCAATTTTCACCTTCTAGACAAACAACTACCAAAAATAGATATAGAATTTGAGCTAAAACAAGAAAATGGGAGAGCCCTACTTGATAGCAAAAGGGGCTAAAACCAAAAACAACACAATAAAATGAATTGCCCACTAAAACTACCAAAAATTAGGAGAAAGCAAGGTCTCCTTGTGCCAGATTCAATGAGACTAACCTCACAAAGAGCCTATTCTCATAGCTCTCATATTACATAGAAACGTGATCCTATAGAAGAGGATTCTAAAAAAATCTCTCAAATTTGTATTTTCAAAAGTGAGAAGTGAGGAATTAAATTCCTCTTTCAAAACTTATTCACTTTTCAAATGAATAAATGATTAGGAGAAATAACTAGCCAACTTAGTTAAACCCTGAATCCACCCAAACAAAAATAGACTACTCATAGAAATAGGAATTCATCTATGTCAAAGCTACTAGAAATTAAATTCAATAAAAAAATAAAGCCCAAAAACCCAAAATCATAGAAATTTCTTTAATAAATTTCATGATAATGTGAACCTCTAAATGCATAGACACACTCACTAGTCTAATCAAATAATGCAAATGAGTTTGGATTTAATAATCACTGAAAGGTTTAATTAAAATAATTAAATAAGCATACATCAACCATACATGAACGACATTGGTAAAATAAGACTAAATGAATCACTAACTCCATGTGTCACTACTAGGGATATAAATCCTGAACACTAAAACACACAATCAAGTGCAATTACATATAATATCATAGCCAAAGCAATAAATGCATTAAATAGCTAATTTAACCATTTATTTAATTATTTAGTTATACTAAAATAATCTATTTTACACCACTCATGTTCTCATAAAGCATAATGACACAAAATTGAAGTCAATATTCATAGCATAAAATCCACCACATAATAGAATTAGAGATATGTCCAAATACTAGATAACTAGATATCATCGTAGACCTACTATCATATCAAAATAACACTAATATTCAAATATGATAAACTAAACAACATAGTACCATAGCATCTATGGTACTAAAATCAAAGTATAACATCTGACCCTCAAGCCATCTTAAAAGTACATATTATAATAAGAGTAACAAGTATCTCTCAAATCAAAATAAAACAAGGTACAGACTATAAACATGAGAGGCACTACATGAAGCATCAATGTTCAATCTAGATAAATAATAGTTCTCTATACCATTGGACCAATGCACTTTCTACTTCATGTACTTATAAGTAGGCTAGGGCATAACCCCAAGAATACCTCATAAGTACTAAAATGTAGATCTTTAGGAAAAGGATTCATAAATATATCTGTAATCTTCTCTTTTATATTCACATATTCTAATTTGATCTCTTTCTATGCAACTTTCTCTCTCAAAACATGATACTTAATAGATATATGCCTAGTTTTAGACTGGAACACATGATTCTTAGACATAATTACTATACTTGTGTTATCACAATGTATGATAACATGTTCTAAAAAATTTACCCCAGTTTCCTTCAACATTTGTTTCATTCACACGATTTGATTATAATTTTTTGTTCCTATTACATACTCTTCTTCTATTGTACTCTATGAGATACAATCGTGTTTGGTTTTTTGCCAAGAAACCAATCTTCCTCCTAGGAAGAATGTTCCATTGCTTGTGCTATTTATGTCATCCATACTACCTTCCCAATCTACATCAATATAAGCACAAAAAAGTAATATCACTTGATATGTCATACCATAACCAAAATCATGTGCACCCTTCAAATTTTTGAATATTCTCTTTACTAATGCATAATGTGCTTCTTTAGGATCTTCTTGAAATCTTATACTATGAGAAAATACATTTTCTATATCTAATATGATGTGAGCTAGATATTAAAAACCTCCAATCATAGATCTATACTTATTCTTCTCAACTATAGGTGTCTCATTTTTCCTAGATAACTTCTGACCAATTATCATAGGTGTACCAATAGGCTTAAAACTTTCAAAGCTAGATCTTTTCAACAAGTATTTTACATACTTCTATTATGATAGGAAAATATCATCACTATTCTACAAAATATATAGACCTAAGAGTTATTTCATTTCACCACTCATACTTATCTCAAATTCATTCTTCATTTTATTAGAAAATTTGTAACTTGCTTCATCATTCACTCCAAAGATTATGTCATCCAAAAATATCATAATAATCAACAATCTACTATCAATTTCTTTCAAATAGAAATTTCTATTTTTCATACCTTTACAAAATTCCAATGTTGTCAAATATGTTTCCAATCTATCACACCAAGTTCTAAGTGCTTACTTTAGAGCATACAATTCTTTCTTTAATCTACATATCGTGTCATTTTCTTCTGTCAAAGAAAATCCTTCAAGCTTCTCATTGTAGAATTCTTCTTTAAGTTCTCCATTTAGAAATGCTAATTTACATCCATCTAATATACTTTGAACTTCTTACTTTTTGCATAAGCCAAAAACATTCTTAATGCTTTAATTTTGACAACAAGAGAAAATATCTCTTCATAGTCTATACCATCTTGCTATGAATATCCTTTGCATACCAATCTTTCTTTGTTCCTCATAACCTCACCTTGTTCATTCATCTTTTTTATAAAAACCCATTTAGTTCCTATGAAAATCTTGTCTTTAGGTCTAGGAACCAATTCCCATGTCTCATTCTTCACAATATGATCTAGTTCTTCCTTCATTTATTGAAACTAATGATCTCCCACATATGCCTTTTCTACACTTTTTGATTCAAATTGAGAAATGAAACACAATTATTCATGTAGTCTATTTCTTATAATAACTTCTTCTTTTTTCACTTCCGATAATCTAATCATCAAGGAAATTCTTTGTCAAATTCTTGTTTAGTTTAGTCATTATTGTTTCAACTCTTCTTCTATAGGTTCTGATCTTGGCTCTTTTCTTTGCTCAACAACTTGAACATCATTATGCAAATCATTGTTAGTATCAAAGAAAAATTAAATATTTTCATGGTTAGCCTTTGGATCAACAATAGTCACTGAAGTTGTCTCTTTTATTACTTCCTCTTCCTTGACTAGCCTAAGTTCATCAACTTCATTATTGCTATCATTCAAGAATCTTTCCACACTTGCTTCAAATTATTCATCATCATCATAAAGAAAATATATTATAGTTTTCCTTACTCTCTTAAGACATCTAAATGAAAAAAATGACCATTTCTTTACATGTCCAACAAACAAAGTGTTTCATACCTTCTAACTCTCTTTTCATGAGCAGATAAATTCCTTCTTCAATCTTCTTGTCTTCTTCAAATCTAAATTTTCCTTTACTCATATTGGTAGGTTTATTCTTTTGTATGAAAAAAAGGATTTAGGATCTAGAAAATCAATCTTCTATTTTGTACATAATTCTTATATCTCACCAAAGAACTCCATATTGTAAATATAAAAATTAACTCTATCATATTTAGGAATTTCTTTTCTAAAGAGATCCTCCATTGATCTCCTTAAGATGTTCATCTTTCTCTTTAATGACTTGATGCTCTAATAATTAAAGTCCACCTTGATTTATGAAGGGGGGTTGGTGAATCTATTATCCAATCATTAAAACATTTATCAACCTTATTAAACCTTAACCATGTGAACAATATAACTAGAAACCATAAGAATATATACGTACACAAGAACACTAGATATGTTAACTAGGGAAACCCTTGATCAAAGGAAAACCTTAGTGGAGATGGTACCCACAAAATGATGTACTAATATAAAAGTTCCTTGTAAGAGGATGGACTATGTTAGGAGAATATAAAATACATTTAATAGATATCGGTCCCTTAGAGGAGACTTTTAATCCCTATTTGGAGATTCCAACCCTATTAGGAGTTGTGCCAACCTTGTAAGGAGTTGTAGAAGGTAGATGGACCCATTTTCCATATAGCTTTAGGAGTAAGACCACTAAACTCACTATCTATCTATTTTATTCCTTGTATAATAAAAGAAATAAATACTATTGAACTCCTATGTTCTCTTGACCTGACCAAACCTCTTCAAATATCAATACCAAATCTTCAAGATCACATCCAATAATCCCATGTATCTCTTACTTGCATTTACCAAGTGCTTTTCATATCACACAATCACTTTATTGTATTACACTTCACCATAAGGAGAATAACCTTCCTTTATACTATATCCTCAATATAATTCCTTGAGTTGGCCATTAGGATTTCCTAATTAATTATGATAGAACCTCATTAAGATCATAAAATTATTTTATAATTACATAATATTATTGTCTCTCAATCTTTACAATTTTAAACACGTGTGACCTTAGACCTTGCACACTCGCTAACATCATCATCAGGCTATTTATTATCACTATCTAACTTTTCTCATCATGATCATATCCATGTTAAGAGGTATAATCCAAGCATCTAAGGCCACTTATGAGGTACTCTATCTACTCTATCCTATATAATTCTTGAATAATTTCTACATGCCTTTGACTCTCTATTTTTGCACTTGTCCACTTTGTGTTATAGAGTGTATTTTCCTCCAAGATTTTTTCTACAATGGCTTGGGGAAATGCCCCTCCAGGGTCCTAGGGTGGCACCCTAGGAGTAGTGCTGCCAAAGCCAAAAATGAACTTATATTGTAAATGATGTCGGTCACTATTTTTCTATAGGAAGAATTATTGTAGCCCTAATTTTGTGATAGGAAAATTCTTGTATAAAATGGCTTAGGGTTAGGGATTTCATAATGTATGGTAATATTATAGTTTCTTGCAGTGGTATTGAGATGTAAGGTATTGTGGATTACAACAACCAGATAATGATAATATTGGGCTTGTTGTTAGTGGACGTAGCCCAAGGATTGGGTGAACCATGTTAAATCTTTACGTCATGTGTTCTCTTGTGTGTGATCTATTATTTTCTAATATTGGTTATATTTGCATGTAATTATTATTTATGTCTATTATTAATCCTAACAAGTGGTATAAAGACCATAGTGTTATAATTTTAAAAAAAAAATCAGCCAGACCTTTTTTATTTTTTCTTGCTACCCTCTGTAGAAAGGTCTCTTTTTTGAGTGAGAGTCTCATGGTTGAGTGGGAGCGATGGAAGAAAAGGGTAAGATTAAGGTTGAGAAGTTTAATAGGTAGAAATTTTAGTTATGGAAAATAAAAGTGGAAGACTATATTTATCAAAAGGATTTATGGAAGTCATTAGAAGGAAAATGCAAGAAACAAGGAACTATGATATATTTAGAACTAAAATATTTTAGAGAGAAAGGAACTTGGAAGTATTCGATTATGCTTGGCACCATCAGTGACATTTAACATTACAAAAGAGACGATGATCGAAGAGTTGATGCCAACCCTAGAAAAACTATATAAAAATCCATCTACTTCAAAAAGGTATTTCTCATTGAGCATTTATTTAATATGAAGATGATAGAAGGTGGATCTATTGAAGATCATTTAAATGACTTTAATATTACTACTAGTCAATTATCTTCTATTAATGTCAATTTTGATAAAGAAATTAGGGCTTTCTTGATTTTTCATTCTTTTCTTGAAAGATGGAATGACTTGGTAATGGCTATGAGTAATTTTGTTTCTAGATCTAATACCCTAAAATTTGATGATTTGGTTGGTGTTATTCTAAGTGAGAAAACTCATAGGAAAACTTTAGGTGGATCTACATTAGGAAGTTCTTTGACTGCACAAAAAAGAGGAAAAATGATTGAGAGGAAACAATTTTGGACATTGTGGAAAATCAAGAGAAATGTCAAAGGGAAATAGGTTTCAATCTAGAGGATCAAGAGATTACTGATATTGTGGAAAACTAGGGCATAAGAAGAAATATTAATGGACTCAAAAGAACAATGAAGGAGATAAATCAAAAGGGAACAAGTAGGTAAATGTGGTAAGTAACTAATCTAAAGAGGATGCTTTGCTTCTTTCTTTAGAAAGTGTCGATAATTCATGGATTTTAGATTCTGGTGCTCTAGCTCATGCTACACCCCATAGATGTTATTTTATTGATTATATCTAAGGGGATTCTGGGTTTTTTTATTTGGGAGATAATGAACCCTACCAAATTTTTGGAAAGGTAAAAGTTAAGATTAATTTGAAGAATGGAAATTATTGGATACAACATGAGGCTAGACAAGCTATATTCAATCAGGAAGGATCAAGTAAAAGATAGAATAGAGATCCATAATTAGCAATTTAGTTTCATTCAAATCAA
Organism: Cupressus sempervirens; assembly: GCA_028749045.1. Classification (NCBI taxonomy): domain Eukaryota; kingdom Viridiplantae; phylum Streptophyta; class Pinopsida; order Cupressales; family Cupressaceae; genus Cupressus; species Cupressus sempervirens. The sequence continues at coordinate 121,929,234 of CM053789.1, read as the reverse complement.
GTCATCTCATTTTTACTCTCTAACCATTGTAGTAGTGATCTAAATATCTTAATAGAGGTTGCTTAGCAACTATTGTAAATCCTCTAACAAGGTGGTAGTTCTATTGAATTGTCTCAAGACCTCTAGCAAGGCCACTCCTAATAGGGTGACTAAATCCTTTAACAAGGTCACTCCTAACAGTGTGTTTTGTAACCTTTAAAAAGGTTGGCTCCTAATAGGGATCACTTTGGAAGAGTGAAAACAATAACTAGTTGCACTTAGTATTTTTCTCCAAATTGGGTTTCCACATTAAATCCTAATGTCAAATGTGTTCATGCTATTTTCTTTTATGTGTTTTTATCTAAGTTAAAGTAATGTTAATTATAGATAACATCAAAAAAATTTATGTTAAGCATTTACCTAGCTCATTAGTTATTACTAAATTACAACATTCTGCATGTGTTTACCGAGCTTCAACAATATTCAATTTTTAGTTTACATTTTTGTAATAATATCTAAGGGATATGGGATTTGTTTTAGCAGTACCTAATTCACCCATTCCCTCTCAATTACTCCTCTTATATTTCCAACAATAGAGCTTTGTATAGTCTACACACCATGTTCTTATTGTTATCATCAACAAAACCTTCTAGTTATTCTATGTAGACTTCTTTCTCTAATATGCCATTTCAAATGTAGCTAAGGAGTAGGGGAAAATGTCTCCCCATATTTTATTCCTTCTTCTTGTGCATAACCCTTACAAACTAATCTTAATTTTTTTCTTGTGACTTCACCATTTTCATCTAGCTTATTTCTAAATACCCACTTTGTGCCAATCACTTTTTGGTCTTCTAGTCTATGAACTAGATTCCAAGTTTTGTTCTTCTCTATTTTTTCAATCTCTTCTTCCATGGCTTTATACCAGTCGACATCTTCTAATGCATCTTTCACTATTTTGGATTCCTTCATGCTCAACAAAAATGATTCACTTCTCAATCTATTTCTTGTTATTGGCCTAGCATCTTTATTTCCAATGATTTGATTAGCAGGATAATGTCTTTTGCATAATTGGACAATCTTGGCTCAACTCTTGTTTCTTCATTTTGTCTTTCAGCCTCAGAATCACTGTGTACATCTTTGTCAAGTAACTCAATATCTCCTTCATGTGTACTAATCTTAGAATCAGAATGTGTACCCACTTAATTCTATAACTTAGCATCTAAATGCAACTCAGTTCCTAAATGCAAATTGGCATTCATAGGATGTGACTTAGGAGTCATTGAAACTTGTTGTTGGTTTGTAGCTTGATTTACAACATCTTCTTTAGTAGGCATTCTTTCATAAAAGTATACAAATGATTTGTATCCTTCTAGTTTTTTCATAGGTTTAGCCTCATGTACTTCTATATATTTATCAAAATTCACATTTTCACTTTCCACAATTTTATTAGTGTTAGTATTCAAACACTTGTAAGCTTTACTTCTTGTGGAGTAGCCAAGGAATATACTTTCTTCACTTTTTGCATCAACCTTTCCATTCCTAACATCTTTAAGAATGTAACACTTACTTCCAAATAACTTAAAGTGTTTTATTTTGGGTGGATATCCATACCATATTTCAAAAGTTGTTGAATGAGTACCTTTCTTGATTTGTATATGATTCAGGGTATAGATAGCAGTACTTATAGCTTCTCTCCAATATTTCAAAGCAACACCCTTCTCCATCATGAGTGTTCTAGCACAGTCCATTATAGATCTATTTCTCCTTTCAACCAGTCCATTTTGTGGAGGGGTCCTAGGGGTAGATGTCTATCTTTTGATTCCTCTTTCATTATAGAACATCTCAAATTCATTTGATGTAAATTCTCCTCCTCTGTCATATCTCATACATTTTATACTTTTACCTATTTCTTTCTCAATTCTTGCTAAGTACCAATTAAACATTTGAAAAGCATTAGATTAATATTTCATAAATATAATTTTCATCATTATAGAATAATCATCAACAAATAGCATTATGTACTTACCTACCCTATAGCTTTTCACTTCAATTGGTCCACACAAGTCAGTATAAAAAATCTCTAATATTTCTTTAGAGGTATAAGATTTACTCTTAACTTTGTCATTTTTCCTAGTTGACATTATTTGCACATTGAATTATTAGGCTTTATCAACTTAGAAAAACCTCTAACTTTCTTCATGTTACTAATACTTGTATATGAGCAATGTTAGTATGCTAATAGAAACCAAATTTAAATAAAACTTCTACAAACTAAACAATTCATAAACTTCAAGATAGACTAAGATGAATTCTCAATTGAGAATATGAGCCATTAATGGACTCTCTCAATGAGAAGCTCTCTTGTTGAGTGGCTTTGTCTAAATAGATAGGATGTATGCTCAAGCTTATGCTTCAAAAAGGGCTTCAAATGGAGTTGAAATTTGGGTGTGAGTGTATGGTTTTGATGTAAAATGGCTTCTTAAAATGGCATTATGACTTTACTTTATGGATTGTGTTAAAATGTCTTGGGAGAGGATTCATTAAATAGGCAAAGGGCTTGAGGGATCAAGGGCTAGGATGCAAGGATGGGAAAAAGCTTATGGAAGGCTCAGATTGCATGAGAGGAGAGCACATGGATTGTGCTTCCTTACAGCCAATCAGGGAGTGACACATGTTACAGGGTGAGAGGATGGAGGAAAGGGGAAGGATGAGTCAACAAAGGAGGCTCAAGGGATAAAATCTTCATAAAGACCCTCATAATGGCTTGTAAGAGCAATAAAAGGGCTTGGAAGAGTCATTTATCGCCTAGTGGGCTTCATAAAGTTTTATGGTTGAGATATTTTGAGGGAGATGAGAGCAATTTCAACTTGGGATTGATTGGGAGGGTTTTAAGCTTGCTTAGGATTATGCAAATGATTAGAGGATGGATTAGGATGGTTTAGGATTAGCTTAGGGATAGGCAAGTGGATGGCATTTAATGAGGGTGGGTGAAGGAGGAGATATTTGTTAACTTTGGCTTGGGTTAGTAAGTCTTAACCCATTTTTAGGGAATGTGACAAGGTTAGGAGGGGATTAGGATTAGGTTTAAAGACATCTTCTAGAAGAGTCTAGACCTTGGATGAGGATAAAGACTTTATAGAATAGTCTAGAATTTCCTAGGATGAGGATGAAGACTTTCTAGAAGAGTCTAGAACTTCTTAGGATGAGGATAAATTAGATTTTTAGGAAATAAATAAAGTTTTATTTATTTCAAGGGTTTGGGTTGAGGAGATATTTATTAAAACTTTTTTAATAAACATGAGGATTAATATTTAATCTTAATTAAGTATTTTGAGTTGGGATTAGGGGTAGGAAATGATGGGATTAGCCTTTAATCAAATTAAAGAATGATTAGAAGATTTAGGAAGAGGTTGGTGGTCTTAAGGAAATTGGCCAAGTTTTGGGCAAAAAATAAATTTTTTATTAATTTTGGGTTTTTTGGTCAATTTATTAATTAAATAATTAATAAATAAGGAAATAATGTTTAAATAAGATTTAAACATTTTTGGGAGGGATTCCTTAATTAAATATTTTTAATTAAGATAAAGGGATTTAATGGCATAAAAATAAATTAATTAATTAATAAATGATGATGTGATCAGGAATTTTTTAGAAAATAAAAATACTTTATTTTCTAAAGGTTTTTAGGTGTCTACATTTTGCCCCTCTTTGATGTGATGCCGCAAGTGGCATGGCGTCAAAGATAAGAAAATAAGATGCCCAAGGCTAGAGCAGAAGAGGAGAGAATGGACTATGAGATGCCCCCTCAAGAAGGCGGCAGGGAGAGAAAGCGAGGCTCGATGGCTTCTTGAAAAGTACAAGAATCTCGGATGAGCAAGGAAACTCAGATTGGCAAAGAGAAGGGGCTGAATTAGCTCAAAATCTCACTATGGGAGAATGATAAAGGAGAATCAGATGCACAAGAGGAAGCAAGCTTAAGACTTTAGGGAAGGTGGAGGATAAAGGAGCGGAGCGCTATAAAAGGAATCCAAGATGGGGAGATGGATGAGGGGATTAAAAAAGCTGATGCAACATGATTTCAAAGAGTCAGATTGGCGAAAGATGGGTTTCAGAGATCCCTAGGACTAGGATTGTGGATCTCGAAAGATGAGGCTTGGTGGATTGATTTGGATTGGTGGATCCCTAAGACTAGGATTGTGGATCCCTAAAGGTAAGAGTGATGATTGATTCTTAGAGATATGGTTGCACAAGCTGGGGTAGGAGAGACAGATGTTGGATATGGATGGGGGATAATGGAGATGAAGGAAAACCATTGAAGCTTTTTGAGCAGGGGGATACATCAAAGAGAAGTACCACCATGTAGTTGAGCACTAGATTTGCTATAGGACTGTTGGTTAATTTCCAAGGTTACCAAGAACATCAAGGCCTTTTCACCAACTATCTAGAGGACTGACGGACTGACTCAAAACAAACACGCAAGGATTGCCCCAGCATCACACATGAATCTCGAAAGAATCAGAGTGGAATTGACTTTGGGTAACCCACAAGCAGAAAAGAAAAACAAACAAAAGACTTGATCAAGACCTTACACCCAGATTGCCCCATTCGTAGTATACCATGATATGGAAGATCGTGGCAACTTTGAGGAGGAAACAAAAAGATTGCTTGGAATAGATACTTCAAGACCCAAAAGGGAAGATTCCAAATTGAAAGAAAGTGAAAATCAAAAAGAGAACTGTTTGCCAACGAGATGGGTAGGACAAGGTACTAATAGACCAAGATCAGACATGAGGAAAGCTATATCCTGCAAGGATCTATAAGAGAGCACCTAAGATGATGGATCTAGATGAGTGATGCATCTGGCAAGCTAAACTAAGAAGGATAACACTTTGGTGACAGGAGATCTATTTAAAGGATGCATTGGAATAGCTAACCAAGGGTTGTGTGATGTGTGCAAGATGTTGATCAAGGAGGAACTGACATAAAAGCTAGATAGATACAATGGTACTAAGCTAAAGAGGATGTACAAGCTGATAGACCAAGATATTTACAAGTTGATGCTGACCAAGATAGTTACAAGCAAGCAAAAGCTTAGGATGATAGGATAGCGGGATGGTTCGATGTTGTGCAAGATGTGAAAGCTAAGGGTAGGGTGATAGCGAAATATATGGATTTGGCAGGATGCATCCAATGATGATGAGAGATTTTTTGACCAAGGATAGCTAGAGGAGCAGGATGAAATGACTGGATAGGTTGGTAGATAGCTAGGATTATGATGGATATAAAGAGATGACATTGGGTTTGCATGAGGATAGCCTAGAGCTAGATACCAATGACAAGAGAGGATGGACAAGACAAGATCTCCAAGGAATATAGTTCCCCCAATCAGAAGATGACATGTGGAAGGAGGTCTTATGATGGATGTGATAGGATTCAAGCTAGGATGGAAAAGTGGAAGGCACTAGGGAGATGGATGATAGCTGGGATGGTTGGCTGAAGCTGCAGGAGATAAGTGGATGGTGTGAGATGGAATATGGAGGGTGGAGGATAGGTGGATAGATTGGAAGATGGAGCTGGATGGCAAGATGTGACCGAAAGCATGAGGATGATAGGCTAAGCTGGGGATGGCTGGATTATGCATGATTATTGTTTGCCAATTTTTCATCATGGTACTTGTCCAAGGTGCTTGAATTGCCAAGTTTTCACCAGTGGATGCTTTATTTTTCTTTACTTTTTTTTTTGACTTTTTGACTTTGGACTTGGCTGGAATGATTTTGGCTTTCTTCAGCTATTTTTGGCTCATAGATGTTGGTAGGATGGATGAAAAAGGATTGGATTGAATGAGTGGAATGGTGGGTGGGAGTTTGAAAGATAATGGATGCAAAGACATAAGGCTTGTGGGTAAATGGATGAGGAAACTGGAAAGATCATCATTGCCACACACCTTGAGAGGTGATAAAGTAGTGGGAAAGATGGTTTTGAGTGAGGTTGAGGAGAAAATGGAGGAAGAGAAAGATAAGGACTAAAAGTAGAGTTGGAAGGTGGCGGATGGGAAATTTAGGATAAGAAGCATATGGACTAAAAGTGGATTGGGGGGATGAAGGATGCTTATATGGGGATTTGGATGAAGGATGGATGGATGAGGCTTTTTGAGTAGCATGAATGGATGTCAATTGAGATTTTTCTTTGAGATGCATTTCTTTTATGAGCATCTTGGGTGTCCACATGATTTTTGACTTTTTTAGCTTGGGCTTTTGTGGCCTCTTGACTTTTTCTTTGATTGGGATTAAATGTTTCTTGTTTTGAACATGTATTTTAGAAGGGACATGTTGAGACTTGGATTTTTGGATTTATGCTTTTGTATTTTGGCATCCAATATGCTTCTATTAGCCATGGGATGGGAACAAGAGCATGGAGGAGATGGAGGGATAATTGATGGAGTGATAGGGTTTAAAGGTTGGAAGGGATTCAAGGGTGAGTGCCTTTGATGATCTAGCTGGTGGATTTGAAGGGATGGAAGGATAGATTGGAACATGGGATATGGATGGATATAATTTCCCAAAATAGATGGAGGGAAGGAAGGATATGGGCCCAAAATAGATGGAAATGGGGAAGGTGTAGGTCCCAAAATAGATGGAGGGGATAAAGGATTCATATTAGGTATGTAAGGACCCAAAATGGATGGAAAGGGTGTGGGATTTAGATAAGGGATATATGGACCCAAAATGGAGGGTTGGAGATAAGGAGTAGGATGAGGGCCCAAAATAGATGCGGAATAAGATGGATGGGAACTTTGGGGTGGAGATGGAAGGAATTGGGACCATGCAGGAATAGCGGGGATACCAACATCTAGAAATACATTTTCATTTCTTTTTTCAATATGATGTTCATTATTTGGAACACAAGATGTGAGTCCATTACTAGCTGAAGGAGTTGGAGCTTCGGATATGATAATTAGTTCTTTTTCGATGGATCTATCATCATGGATTATGGGAGATGTATGATCATGAAGTAGAGGAGATGGAAGGATAGGATCTTGAGTTGGGTGGGCTGAGGGAAAGGGATATTGAGATGGAGTAAGTAAGATGGTACGATTTAGATATGGAGGGGATGGTAAAAGTGGATCATGTAGGGGAATAAGTGGGATGGCAAAATCTGTTGTTCTATCAAAGGATATTTCAACATGCTTTTGGACAAGATCTTGACAAGAATGGATGGGAGTGGATGCATGAGGTTCATTATATGGGATTTGGATAATGCTTGGAGGAGGAGATGTGGATGGGATTTGGAGCGATTCGATGGGTGGTATGGGGATGATAGCTATGGGAGATGGAGGTGATATTATAGATGGGGAAGCTTCATTATTGACTACTTCACATGGTTGGATTAGATGACATGGCTTATCAACTGTTGGAGGCAAATTTTCTTGTATTTCCTCTAGGAGGTTCCTTGGAGACTCGTGTGTTGGAGGTGGAGGTGGATTGATAGGAATAGCTAGTGTGATGGGGGTGGAAGATTGGAAGCTTGGTTGATTGGGTGATGGAGGAGAAGCTGGGATATCAGATGGCATGACTAGATAGTTTGGAATAACTCTGGGATTTTGGGGGATGGTTGGTGGAATATTTCTAAGGCTCTCAAGATACCCTATATAGTCAACAATATTTTCATCATCATTGGAATAGGAGGTTGCAGGAGCAAGGACAATACGACCAAACACATCATGATAGGATTGGTACTTCATGTTTTGACGATGAGTTTGATGGGGATGGGGTCTTGCATATGGATGAACACGGAAGCCCATGGTCAAATTTGGATTAAGCTCAGATTTTGGATTGGTTGATGAAAGATTTCCTAGGGAGAGTCAAAGCTGTATGACAGACCTAAGGAGGATTGGCTAGAGATTTTTGGCTTTCCTGTGGATGGAAGACTTCAAGGGCATGCTATCAAAAGGTGAGGGTTTTTCTTTCCTATGCACTGGATTGGTGGATATTGTGTCAACTTAAGGATAGACTAATGATCCTATGGGCATGACACGAGATTGACCACTTGTGGATCCCAACCTTTAGCTCAAGGTGATGAGGGATACAAGTGACAAAGCTAGGTTACCCTAGACAATGCTCTGTCAGAGGGATAACCTTGGTGAGGCTGGTGGATTGGTCAGATTGATTGGATAACAAATTCTAGCAGAATGCCAACAACTCTCTAAAGGCTTGGGTGTGATTTTGGATTGGGTTGCTAGCTGGCTTGGGGGGGATGATTTGGAGAGACTTTGGATTTGGGATAGTTCTAAAGCAAGGAACTAGATAGATTTGGTTGTAGTGGGGGAGCTTGGATGATTTTTTGATGAGGCAGTGACTACGCTAAGTATGCCTTGAGCTGGGAGATTTCTGCTTTTTTGGGATTTTGACCAAAGTTGGCAAACATTCATTCAAAAGCTATGAACAAACAAGCAGACAGAATTTTGGAGCAAGCATGCCAAAGACACCAACATCCTAGGAAGCTTTCTACAAGAATGAAATTTTTTATAGCTAGGGAGTCCTCAATATACGCAAGGTACGTGAGGCCCAAATCCATAGATGAAACCAAAAAGATGTCACATAGCCGAGAGGAGCGGTAACCCACTTCTCCTCTTTCACTTCTCAAGGGTATAAAGTTCCTTGAGGCTTAGCTTGAGTGACAGAATTTTGATCCCAAGAGAGGTGTATTTGGATTCACTTCCCGATCTTTATACTCCGCCAGAACGCTGGAGTTGAGGTTATCCAAGGGGTGATGAAATCCCCAAGCAGGCCTCCTAAAAAGTGTAAAACAAGACCACATACATGATCTTGGGTTTTAAAAGACACGCGTTCATTCCAATTGATGATTTAGATTTTTCAAGTTATGATTGAAGACACTTGTGATTATGGCATACAATGTTCATTCCAACTTGACAACGTCGTCAACATAATGGAAGTCGAAAGATCATCAACATAAGAAATGAGAGCATCATTGAAAATGTGTCAAAACCATGTGATGTTCATTGATTGTTAGGCATTCAAGATTGAGTATGAGTTTGTTTTAAGCCCAAAACAAAAATATGTGAAACTTGATTTCAAGCGTGCGCTCGGAGGCCCTCCACGTCAAGATTTGTTCAATTATTATAAGAATTTTCTAACTTAGAAAAACCACTAAAGACCCAAGTGAGTGGAGTTTGATCTTTGTGGAGCACTTAACACCCTCTTAGGTAGACCCATCCCCATAGATGGTGCTGAGATTGCAACCAATGGTTAAATTGATGGGTGATTAAAGAGGGTGAGTCCAACTACAACTTTACTCAAAGCGTCTTTATTAGTTTTTATAACTTAAAAAATTTCAAAAATGTGGATTCTTTTTATGCCCCAAAAGATTATTATTTGATCTATGGCATTCAAGATTGGATTTGTTGTTTTAATCATGCATTCATAAAAAAAAAAAACTTGATTTTAATCCATGGCACTCAAGAGTGATTTTAGCAACATGCATTCAAAGACTAGTGATTAAACATTCGAGTTTTTTCCTTTGAGCATTTAAGATTGAGATTTTGTGTGTTGTTTTAAGAACTTTGAAGTGCTTTTTTTTTTAACCTTAGATCATTCAAGATTGTTTTGGACTCAAAAGTGAAAATGACTCTTTGGACTTTGGTTTTCATTCAAGATTTTGTGTTCTAGTTTGCATGTTTTAAGTCCAAAAATGATATTTCTAGATTGTTTTGGTGCATGAAAAACCTAAGAAACATTCAAGATTTTGCAACAAGACATTTGTTTGGAACAAATAACAAAGCTTTTAGGACAATTTTTGGCAACCATTTAGGACTCTTAGTTTTCATGAGATTTTTAAAAGAACTTTAAAATATTTGCAAATGAGGTTCATTTTATCCTTGATTGATGCTTTGAGTTTGATTTAGATTTTAGTGTGCACTTAGTGTTGATTTTGAACCTTTTGAAATGGAAACTTGAAGTTCTTTTTAAATTCTCAAAAATGAAGTGTTCCTAACTTTGCATGAATGCATTTAAAACCTTGATGTTGCAAGGATGCAAATGATTAGATTGGTTTAGTTTCACTTGTTAAAAGATTTTTTCTTTTTTGCAAATTTTAAATTTTTTAATGGATTTAAGTATGATTTGGGGGTTCATTTTAAGCACTAAAAAGAAGTGTGTATGATTTTGCTTCCTTAAAAAAAAAAGGCCAAGATCTCCCACAAGAAGAAAAGGAAGAAGTAGATGGAATAAGAAGAATATAGACAAGAAGAGGAAGAAGAATTCCAAGTTATTTGTCCACCTATAAGCTTGAAAAATCTGCAAACACTATGAGATATACTATGAGTTCCTTTGTCTTCTTCATGCTCATGTGGACCTACAAAACCAATTTATAAAATCCTACCAATCACAAAAACAAGCAAAATTAGCCAAAATCAGCAAATTACATACAAAACTTGACTAAAAAAGCTAATGAAGATGACCCATGTGGGGTCCCACCGGGCGTGCCAAAATGTATATGAGCAATGTTAGTATGCTAATAGAAACCAAATTTAAATAAAAATTCTACAAACTAAACAAAATTCATAAACTTCAAGATAGACTAAGATGAACTCTCAATTGAGAATATGAGCCATTAATGGACTCTCTCAATGAGAAGCTCTCTTGTTGAGTGGCTTTGTCTAAATAGATAGGATGTATACTCAAGCTTATGCTTCAAAAAGGGCTTCAAATGGAGTTGAAATTTGGGTGTGAGTGTATGGTTTTGATGTAAAATGGCTTCTTAAAATGGCATTATGAATTTACTTTATGGATTGTGTTAAAATGGCTTGGGAGAGGATTCATTAAATAGGCAAAGGGCTTGAGGGATCAAGGGCTAGGATGCAAGGATGGGAAAAAGCTTATGGAAGGCTCAGATTGCATGAGAGGAGAGCACATTGATTGTGCTTCCTTACAACCAATCAGGGAGTGACACATGTTACAGGGTGAGAGGATGGAGGAAATGGGAAGGACGAGTCAACAAAGGAGGCTCAAGGGATAAAATCTTCATAAAGACCCTCATAATGGCTTGTAAGAGCAATAAAAGGGCTTGGAAGAGTCATTTATGGCCTAGTAGGCTTCATAAAGTTTTATGGTTGAGATATTTTGAGGGAGATGAGAGCAATTTCGACTTGGGCTTGATTAGGAGGGTTTTAAGCTTTCTTAGGATTGTGCAAATGATTAGAGGATGGATTAGGATGGTTTAGGATTAGCTTAGGGATAGGCAAGTGGATGGCATTTAATGAGGGTGGGTGAAGGAGGAGATATTTGTTAACTTTGGCTTGGGTTAGTAAGTCTTAACCCATGTTTAGGGAATGTGACAAGGTTAGGAGGGGATTAGGATTAGGTTTAAAGACATCTTCTAGAAGAGTCTAGACCTTGGATGAGGATAAAGACTTTCTAGAATAGTCTAGAATTTCTTAGGATGAGGATGAAGACTTTCTAGAAGAGTCTAGAACTTCGTAGGATGAGGATAAATTAGATTATTAGGAAATAAATAAAGTTTTATTTATTTCAAGGGTTTGGATTGAGGAGATATTTATTAAAACATTTTTAATAAACATGAGGATTAATATTTAATCTTAATTAAATATTTTGAGTTGGGATTAGGGGTAGGAAATGATGGGATTAACCTTTAATCAAAATTAAAGAAGGATTAGAAGATTTTTGAAGAGGTTAGTGGTCTTAAGGAAATTGGCCAGGTTTTGGGCAAAAAATAATTTTTTTATTTATTTTGGGTTTTTTGGTCAATTTATTAATTAAATAATTAATAAATAAGAAAATAATGTTTAAATAGGATTTAAACATTTTTGGGAGGGATTCCTTAATTAAATATTTTTAATTAAGATAAAGGGATTTAATGGGATAAAAATAAATAAATTAATTAATAAATGATTATGTCATCAGGAATTTTTCAGAAAATAAAAATACTTTATTTTCTAAAGGTTTTTAGGTGTCTACAATACTAACCAAGTTATCAAAATTAACATGACATGACCTTTTGTGCCAAAGCCATACATCATCAAATTTTGCAACAAAACAAGTAGCATCCTCTACATTTTGATAGAATAGATTTCTTCTAGTTTGATCACCTTTTCCAAAAAAGCACCCATTTGTGTCATATATCTTAGCAATCTTGTTTCCAAATTCAATCTTGTATCCCAAATTATTCAATTGTGACACACTCAACAAGTTATAGTTTAGTCTTTTAACATAGTAAGCATTGTCACATGAAATCTTGTTTGTGAGTTTGATAGAACTTTTTCCTTTTATCAAACATGCTACATCATTACCAAATCTTACACTATTTCTATCATAACAATTTAAGTTATTGAACTTACTTTTGTCTTAGTCATGTAATATGAGTATCCACTATCAATGATCCATCTATCAATTTTTTTCACACATGTCACATGTACAATTGTGTTATCTTCATTAGATTCATCCTTCATTGCAACATAAATCACTTGATCATCGTGTTCATGAGAATCATTCCTAGTTTCTTCTTTAGCAATGTAGCATGACTTCTTGACTTTATCTTTGTAATCTTTGTTGTCATCTTCTCTTCTACTTTTGTTCTTGTTTCCATCTCTGTAGTTCATCTTCTGTGTACATCTTGTAGCAATATGACCAACCTCATTGTAATTGAAACAAATGATAGGTAACTTGCCTTTACCTCTATGAAATATTTTTGCTAGTAGTGCTTCCAAATGTTCAACATCTTTCTCATTTGTATCACTATCACTAGATACATATTTTATCTTTTTCTTCTTCTCTTGCTTTACCTTATCAGAGTCCTTCAATAACAACTTGGCTTTGAAAGAAGATTCAAGACTCTCAGATTTGTAATTATCAAAATTAGATAGCTCAAAAGTAGTGAATCTACCTACCAGACCTTCAAGAGTTAAATCATTTCTTGGAATACATCTCAGTTCTTAAATTGCAAAAAATCTAATAGCATAAATAGGCAATAATGTTCTCAAGAATTTGATTGACACTGTATCATTATCTATATGACTAGTATCTCCTCTTATTGCACTAACAACTTCTTTTATTCTAGCAATATATTGAGCAATATTCTCACCCTCTTGCAATCTCATATCATCAAACATATCTCTAAGACTTTCAAATTTGGCTCTTTGAACATTTTTGTCTCCTCCATAGATAGTGTGTAGGGTGTCCCACATTTTCTTTGTAGTGTCACAACCTTTGATATCATCAAATTTTTCATAGCTTAGAGAAGAGGCAATCTCCAACATCACCTGATTGTGTTCTTTCTTCTTCTTCATATATTTAGCAATTAGGAATACAACTGGATCAACATGTTCTACAATAATGGTAGATTATCCATGACCTCCAAGTCCTCTAAGGTGTAGCTTCATCAAACTTTTCCATGCAAGAAATTTATCTCTATTGAGTTTGGACACTTCTCTTTTTGACATTTGAATCTTTGTGCTTCTAGTACCTTGAAACTAGTCTTCTTAAGTAAATGGCTCTAATACCAATTTTTGGAATACTTTAGAATAATTGAGGAGGGGGGGGGCGTTATCCAAGGTCTAGATGTATAAATAAAACTTTCATACCCATGCATGCATCCATTAAGATTATGCAATCCCTAAAAATTGTATGTTACTATCAAATCAACTTGTAGAAATATAAAGTATGAAACATAATAGATTCATTAGCACACTTGACATATTGATTTATATGGGAACCCAATTTGGGAAAAATCACCAGTAACATGCTACTCCTTTTCACTCTTCTAAAGTAATGCCCTATGAAAGGCCAACCCTATTAAAGGTTACAATATACATTGTTAAATGTGACCTAGTTAAGGGATTTCAATCACCCTATTAGAAGTGAGCTTTATTAGAGGATTTTAGATCATTCACTTGGAATTCCACCTAGTTAAAGGATTTACAAATGACTATTAGGTCAACCTTAATCCAATGGATTTACCCTAGACTGATACAATTGTCAAAGAGTAATAGTAAAATTTTGATCTGATACAACTTACAATTTCTCTTATAGATTACAGATCTCTATTTTCTCCTCAATTCTACTTGGACTTCATACTTTGTAGCTCTGATAGCTTGTTCGCCCTTCAATCATTCTTCTCCTTAAGCCTTCTTGCTTAACATGCCATTGCAGATTCTTCTCTTGGGTCACTTGATGAAGCAAAACCCTTAACTCCTCTTCCCAAGGTTCTCACATATGATAACTTTTCTTGATGACCATTAATTCTTATAAATAAAAAATTAGGATATTTTTTCACTCATTTTCCATCTTCCAATTTAGGGTTTGAATGGATTAGGTAGGAAACAATGTATGTAACCTATATCTTGTATCTCTTCTAGAAAATTCTTCTAGAATCCATTTGAATTCACCTCAAAATTGGTTTACATCAATTTTTGTGCCACTAGCTCATCAACCTTATCTTCCTCTTGGTTCAAAAGTTTCAAGAAAATAATCTTGTCAGCTTAGATTTGGTGAATCTTTGAACTTTAACATAATGTAGCAACTCAACATTATCAAACTTTTGATGCTCAACACATATTGCATTGCTTAACATCACTTGTAAAATCATTTAGCATCAACTACAGTTCATTAATGCTCAGCATCAACTAAAATTTACTCAACATCAACTATCTTACTCGGCATCCACTATGATTTTCTTTTACTTGGCTCCAACTGACTTTCTACTCAACTTGCACTAACTTTTCTTAGCACCTACTATCCATTCAGTTAATCTTGGTAGAAAAACTTTTTGTAACTTGTTTTTCTAAACTTTCTTAGTGTAGCCAACATTTTGTAACTTTAAGTAGATTGTCAATACATCATGTCATCACTATCTTAACTAATCCTTGTACTTCATTACATAATCACAACTCAACCTTTCCTCTAGGTGCTTTTGTTACATCTTATTGATCAAAACCTCTTCATCAATCAACTAAGGGGTAGTACTTGAATCTTATAATTAGTTGTCTTACCAGAAAATAGTAGGTTTGACATTAGTGACAAAACAATGATTGAAACACATAGTCTTCTTCAACAATCTTCCTCTTGTAATGATCTTTTCAATCATATCTCAATAGCATGTTGGGTTTCCCTTAAACATGTGGGTAGAGGATATCAATATTGTTATATATTTTATTAATAGAGGTCCCTCTACTCCTTTGGGATGTGGTATTCTAGAGGAAACATGGACTAGTAAGAAGGTGATTAATTATTTTCTCAGAGCCTTTGGTTGTAAAGAATTTGCACATATTGATTCTAAAAATAGAACTAAGGTGAAAGCTAGGTCAAAGAAATGTGTATTTGTTGGATATGGATTTGATGAATTTAGTTATAGGATTTGGGATTTTGAAAGTCATAAAATTGCAAGAATCAAGGATGTCATATTCAATGAGAAAGCATTTGTACAAAAATCTATTGCAAAAACATGAGAAGAAAGTAAATGATTATGTAGTGTTGGATGATACTCCATAAGATTATATTCTAGTAGTTCCTCATGGTCTATAATGATTGCAACAAAAAATACCACACACCCCAGTGTATGTTAGACAATCAACAAGGCTAAGTAGACCTCCAAAAATATGTTCTCCTTCTTTGTATTCTATTCTATTTACTAATGCTAGTGAACCTAAATTTCATGATGAAGTTGTGCAAGTGGATAAAAAGATTTAGTGGGAGTCTACAATGAAAGAAGAAATAGATTCTTTGCTGAAAAATCAAACATTGAATTTATGCAAGTTGCCTATAGGTAAAAGGGATTTATAGAATAAATGGGTTTACAAGTTGAAAGAAGATGACAGAGGTAATAAATGATTTAAAGCTAGGTTAGTGGTAAAATGACTTTCATAGAAAAAGGGCATTAATTTTGATGAGATATTTTCTCTTCTTGTTAAAAAGACTTCTATTTATACACTAATACATTTGGGCCTAAATTGTCATGGTAAGTCATTGCAAATACAATGATAAATCATAACCCAACTAACATCAAGAGGAATTGGCTCCTATCAGATAAGCATCAGAATTTTTCTTTTGCAAGTTGTGATGGCAAGTGTGATGGTCACAATTGTGATAGACATAAGTGTCATAAATTGAGCTAACCTAGTAGCAAACCATTTATTTTCATCATCATAGTTGTGAAAAAAATATGTCAAATACATTTTCACAATTCTGACATCCATGCAACACAAATTCTATGGGCCCCATGGCAAGGTTTCAGAAATGTCCATCACAATTGAGATTGGCATATGGCAGGAATACTACTAGATCAATGTCTAGCCGTCGAAAGTTGTCATCACAATTGCAATGATGTAATGTATCAATAAATAAAAATTGGCAAAACATGTTGAATAGCAATGATGCAATCATAGGTTAATATTGTCATGCAATCATAGGTTAATATTGACCTTCACTTGGTTTTGAAAATAGTTTAATATTCTCTACTATTTAGTGCCAACCATGTGAAGGTGGAAGCTCATTTGGCCCCACATCACTCCCCCCAAAATCTAAATTCACTGTTAATATCTAAAATATTTAAGAAATTATCAATGTTTAAAGTACAAAAAAATGTTCTAAACTTGCAAAAGTGACATTATTTTCCCATGTTCTCATGCATGTCATTTTTTCAATGCATCCAAAATAAGATTCTACCACTTTGAATCCAGTTTTCCTTGTGAGTTGAGGAGAAACTAAAAAATAAATTTGATGGAAGAAAAAGAGGGTACAATCAAGGAGGAAGGGCTGGTGGTAGGTCATTTGGAGGCCAAAATGAGATACAAAAGAAAAATGAAGATGTGGTTACTAGCTGAAATTAGAGGAACAAGGGTTTCAACTACTCTCATAATCAAAAATTTGGAGATCAAAGAGGAAGAGGTAGAGGACATGGACAAGGTTTAGGAAGAGGATTCTTTCATGGTACCCATTTTTATTACAATGAAGAAGGTCATCATGCCTATGAATGACCTCAACACCAAGGAAGGATAGATAGGAGAGCTGATGGTCAAGCAAGGGTTGCTTGTGTCAGTGATGATGCATAGTCATCACATTTAAAGGACATAGAAAGAGGAGAGGTTCTAATTAATGAAAGGGTCATACTAAGCATTGAGACTGAATGTAGACAAAGGATGAGTTTGTTTCATAATAGGTGCAAGTGTGAGGGTAAATATTGTGATGTGATTATTGATGGTGGAAGCATTGAAAACTTGGTGTCAAAGGAGATGGTTCCAAAGCTAAAGCTCAAGAGTGACAAACACCCCAAACCCTATTGGATTGATTGGTTTCACCTATCACATGCTAATCCATAAACTGAAGTACCAAGTAAACACATCTAGAAATGGTCGCACTAGGATACAAGGCCATTTCTATACACTAATCCCTAGTAGTGCTAAAGGTAGCTACACCTCCCAACCATGTGGTACCCATAGGTCCACACCCATCATGCTAATGGAGATAATGATACAACCACAAACATATGTAAAACAACATCCATGGCTAACACACATGCCAAGTAGTATGATGACAGAACATAAGATAGAGATAGACAATGCATAAACTACAAGTCTTGGTCAGACATCTCAATGGACTACTATGTAGGGACTAACATCATGGAGAGTCACTTGGCATCAAAAAGCCCAAGCTAGGACTTGTTTAAATTAGACATCCCTCAACGGAAAGGTTCTAGCACCCCAAATATTTTATTATTTTAAGTTTATTAGCATCCAACATTTTATTTAGTTATCACTTAATTAAAGCTTCCTTTGCCAACCCTCTGGGCACAATGATCACCAGGATGAAAGGTAGAAGCCCCCTCCATATGCTACCCTACCTTACCCATGCTCATCCAATGATGAGTTCCCATAGGCATGCAAATTCCCAACCCATCCAAAATGATCACAAGTTCTAGAAGTACCACAGAAGATTGGGCACCACAAGTCACCTGATAGATGTACTCGTGTATGGTACACCACCATCACAAAGATCATACCAAAAGGACTAGATGAGAACACAAATAGAAAGTCAATCAACCAAAAAGATAATCAGGATGAAAAATGCTTCATGCATCCAAATGCAACATAAAGTATAAAAGTGGTTTGACAAACATCCAAATTGATCATCCAAGTCCATGACTCACATTGTGCCAAGAAAACTTGAGAAAATAGGGTAGCATGAAAAACAAGGCAAAAACCCCAAATTTAGTACAAAAACTTCAAAAATCCAAAAATAACTGAAATTGGACACTGTATGCAAAAGCGGCTAGCATAACAGCTCAAAAACCTAAACCCCCATTTCAAAAATAAGGAAAACATAAATTGAATTAGAGACATTTGATATGGATAGAGTTAATGCAAAGCTATGCATTTGTGTTGAAACATAGAAGGAAAAGGTCTAATATGGTTGTACATACATTAAGTAGGAGAAAATTGTTACTAATAGTAATGTAGGTTTAAGTGATTGGGTTTGATAAACTCAAGAATCTGTACCCTAAGAATCCTAACTTTATAGAGGCTTGGAAGGCTTGTAAAGAACCTATTACTCTAGATAGGACTAGGTAGCTAGATTACATGATTCATGATGGTATGTTGTTCAAGGGACATCAATTTTGTATTCTAAAGAGTTCCATGACAGAGAACTTGATCAAGGAGAAGCAGAGTGGAGGGATGTTATGACACTTTGGTTGAGATAAGACCATTTCCATTATTAGAGAACATTATTTTTTGCCTCAATCATCACAAGATATGAAGAAGTTTTTCCAGAGTTATCAAATATGTCAAATAGCCAAAGGATTTAGTCACAATATTGGACTCTATCAGTTGTTTCCTATTCCATCAAAGCCTTTGGAGGACCTAAGTGTAGTTTTTTTCTTAGATTGCCAAGGACACAAAGGGGTAATGACTCAATATTTGTGGTGGTTAATAGGTTCTCCAAGATGGCACATTTCATTCCATGCCACAAGACTCATGATGCAATGCATATTGCATTTGTTTCAGTAAAGTGGTAAGATTACATGGTCTCCCAAAAAGTATTATTCTAACAAAGATAATAAATTTGTTGGGTATTTTTGGAGGACTTTGTGGAAGAAGTTAAAGATAGAATTGAAGTTTAGTTGTACACATCATATCCAAACTGATGGATAAATAGAAGTAGTAAATAGAAGTCTGGGCAATTTTCTGAGGTGTTTAGTAGGAGATAAGCTCAAGGGATAGGATATGATTCTACCACAAGAAGAATTTTCTTACAATAATTTTTTGAATAAGAGTACTGGTAGATCACCATTCTAAATTGTGTATGGGAGTAGTCCAAGGACTGCACCGGAGCTAAGGAAGATGAAACAAGGGGAGAGGACAAGTATTGAGCTAGAAGACTTTGCTAAACATGTCAAGAAACTACATGAGGTACATGCACATATTACCAAGATGAACCTATAGTATAAGGCTAGAGTAGATCAAAAGAGAAGACATAAGAATTTCCATGTTGGGGATCTATTTATGGTATACTTGAGGAAAGAATGATTTCTAGTGGGTACATACAACAAGCTGAAGATGAAGAAATTTGGCCCCTACAATATTTTGAAGAGACATATGAGGTGGAGTTGCTATATGGGATTCACATTTCTCCTATTTTAAATATTGTAGACTTAGCAAAATATCATGATGATGGTGTAGATGAGGAGTTAATGCTAGACCAATGTCTAATTCCTAATTTTGAGAAGGAAGAGATTGAATAAATTTTGAATAGCCATGTAGGTTGGAGTACTAGAAACATGTAGTATGAATATTACTTGGTGAAGTGGAAAGGATGACTAGTATAAGATTCAACTTGGATATCCATAGTGGAGGTTGCCCATTTGGGTTTTTCTCTACCAGCTATAAAGTGACAAGGTCACTTTTCAAACTACCATGGGTGTCTGATGTAGGAGCATCCAGTGGGTTAAGGGAAATTCTATGTCACCCAAAAATATTTTTAGTATTAGTTATTGTTTAATGTGTCTTCATTTCTAGATACCCATTTGGGTCAAATAGAGATTCCAACTCTCATAGTTCCACTATTGGTTTTCTGGGCTAGAGTTTTTGAGCACCTTAGCATACATACCAATATAGAAAATAGGTTATTTTGTAATTGATCCATAATTATGACAAGTTATAGGTTTCATGTTAGAAGGATGATTATAATTGTAATTTCAAGCACTCCAAAAAAAAAGTCATATAAAAAGTCGTTATGGTTTGAAAGTTATTATAGTTTTAAGTTACCTCATGATCCCCTAAGAACACTTCAAAGTCATATTTTAGGCACTAAATGGTCTTTTATGGGCCCAAAAAATGGGGGATGAGTGAAGATCATCCATAGTGCTATAGAGTGCTTGGAGAGCTTTCTAGAAATGTAAACAGTTTGTCAATTAGATTCACAGATCAAAAGTTATGCCTCTCAAAAGTTGGACTACTATTTCTGAAATCTTCTAATTTTACACTAACTTCTGACATGTTTTCTAGAACCTTCTATTTTAGTAGTGGATGCCAAATGGAATATTCTTAAATGTATTCATAACCCTAAACTTAATATTTCAGGCTACTTAAGGACATTTTTGACATTGTAATGCCCCATCCAAAGATCCTTGGAAACAAGGATGAAAAACAAGTAAGATAAAAAAAATTTAAAACTAAGTGTAAGTGCACATGATAACAACATACATAGATCATACAGATCACAACAAAAGGTTGAAAAACAACCAACACTAACAGATCTCCAAATGCCACTACTAACCAACACATAAATAAGAATACATGTGAGATCAACCAAGCTGACAGACCAAACCTGACTCTTGAAAATTGGCTAAGCCTAAAATCTGAAGCTCTAAAATTTCCTAGAATCTTTACCTTAGCCCATAGAGGTCTGAAACCATCTCAAATGAATTGTCACATATATTAAAATATATTTTATGTATAAGGAATTAAATAATTAAATATATATATCAATTTATTTAATTCCTTCTACTTAAGTTGATGTATATTTAATTATTTAATTCATTATACTTAAATGATATATTTTAAACAATAAAGGACTACAACTAAAAGATGCAAAATTGGATAAGAATAGAAATAACCTAGATCCAAAATGCAACACCATAGGGTTGAAGAACATCGAAGAGGGTATCCAAATCAACTCTCAAAAAGTTTGGAGTAGGGTAAAAAGTGCCCACTGCCCACCCATGCAGGTTTTTACAAAAAACTAGGCAATACTTTAATACAACACACAAAATTATTGAATGACATTTCTAAAGGAGGATAGAAAAATTTTTAGGGATTGGGCAATACTTCTCTCAAAGGCATGACACTTTAAGGATTTTGTATGACATTTCTCATAAAGAGGTGCAATACTTTCTAGTATCACACAACATTTCTCCAAGAGGCGTGTGACAGAATTAGGGGATGCACTATATAATTTCAATGGGCATGCAATACATTTTTGTGTTGCACCATGCTAATAAAAGGTCACCTAGAAAACTAAATAAAAATACTTAAGGACAAACAAAAGACCAAAACTAAGTTTTGAACCTCCACACTAGGGAGTACTAGATCTACATTTCAAGGCAAAAACCCTTGAATCGAATAAGGAAATACAGAAAGACTAACATCTAACCATCTAATAGATAAGAGTAAAAATATAGAAGAAACATCGTAGTGAACTAAAGCAACATTGCAAAAACTAAAATAATGTTGCAATGTTCAAAACAACCAAACTAAGTATGCAGTTCCTCCCAACTGTCAATGGCATCATAAGGCCATCATGGGCCCTAGCCATCCCCCATGTGTAACATCCCAAGATGTTGATCAAATAATCAAAACTATTATGATAGGGATGTCACTACTAAACATGCTAATAACCAAAAGCAGAAGGAAATCTAACATGCTAGTAGTACAACTGAAGATAAACCTGCAAGTAAATAACATCACTTATCACATGTTAATAAACATAATATGGAATGTGTCAAAACTAATATGGTTTAACCATGATAAATAACATCCCAATCAAATCATAAGTCATAAGAAGCATACTCCATAAACTGAAGTACCAAGTGAATACATCCAGTAATGGTTGCACTATGATACAAGGTCATCTCTATACATTGGTCCCTAGTAGTGGTGAAGGTAGATATGCCTCCCAACCATGTGGTACCCATAGGTCCACACCCACCATGATAATGGAGATAATGATCCAACAACAAACATATAAAAAACAACATCCATGGCTAACACACACGCCAAGTAGTATGATGACTAAACCCAAGATAGGGATAATGCATAAACTATAGGCCCTAGTCAAACATCTTATTGGGCTACTATGTAGGGACTAACATCATGGAGAGTCACTTGGCATGGAAAGCCTAAGCTAGGACTTGTGTAGATTCATTATTCCTAAATAGAAAGGCTCTAGCACCCCAAATATTTTATTATCTTAAGTTTATTACCATCCAACATTTTATTTAATTATCACTTAGTTAAAGCTTCCTTCACCAACCCTCTGGGCACAATGATCACTAGGCTATGAGGTAGAAGCCCCCTCCATAGGCTACCCTACTCTACCCATGCTCATCTAACAATGAGTACTTGTAGGCATGCAAATTCTCAACCCATACCAAATGATCACAACTTGAAGAAGTACCATGGAAGATCAGGCCCCGCAGGTCACCCAATAGATGTACTTGTGTGTGGTGCACCACCATCATGGAGATCATACCAAAAGGACTAGATGAGAACTCAAACATAAAGTCAATCAACAAAAAAAAAAATTAGGATTATGGATGCTACACACATCCCAATGCTACACACATCACATTGTGCTAAGAAAACTTGAGAAAATAGGGTAGCACACAAAATAAGGCAAAACCCAAAATTTTGAAATTAAAATGCATTTGGCCTTTGGGTGAAAAAACCCTAAAAACCTAAAAATAATTGAAATCAGACACTATATGCAAAAACAATCAGCATAATGGCTCAAAAACCTAAATCCCCATTTCAAAAATAGGGAAAATGTAAATTGAATTAGAGATATTTGATATCAGTAGAGCTCATGTAAAGCTGTACATTTCAGTTGAAACATAGAAGTAGAAGGTCTAATAGGGTTGTACATACATTAAGTAGGAGAAAATTGTTACTAATAGTAATGCAGGTTGAAGTAATTGGGTTTGATAAACTCAAGAATCTGTACCTTGAGAATCCTAACTTTATAGAGGCTTGGAAGGCTTGTAAAGAACCTATTACTCTAGATAGGACCAAGTAGCTAGATTATAGGATTCATGATGGTATGTTGTTCAAGGGAAGTCAATTTTGTATTCTAAGGAGTTCCATGAGGGAGAACTTGATCAAGGAGAAGCACAGTGGAGGGATGTTACGACACTTTGGTTGAGATAAGACCATTTCCATTATTAGAGAACATTATTTTTGGCCTCAATTATCACAAGATGTGAAGAAGTTTGTCCAGACTTATCAAATATATCGAATAGCTAAAGGATTTAGTCACAATATTGGACTCTATCAGTTGTTGCCTATTCCATCAAAGCCTTTGGAGGACATAAGTGTAGTTTTTTTCTTAGATTGCCAAGGACACAAAGGGGTAATGACTCAATATTTGTGGTGGTTAATAGGTTCTCCAAGATGGCGCATTTCATTCCATGCCACAAGACTCATGAAATTTTTTTCATAGAAGTGGTAAGGTTACATGGTTTGCCAAAAAGTATTATTTCTGACAAAGATAATAAATTTGTTGGGTATTTATGAAGGACTTTGTGGAAGAAGTTGAAGATAGAATTAAAGTTTAGTTGTACACATCATATGCATATTGATGGACAAATAGAAGTAGTAAATAGAAGTCTGGGCAATTTTCTAAGGTGTTTAGTAGGAGATAAGCCCAAGGGATGGGATGTGATTCTACCACAAGAAGAATTTTTGTAAAATAATTTTGTGAATAAGAGTAGTGGTAGATCACCATTCTAAATTGTGTATGGGAGTAGTCCAAGGACTACACCAGAGCTAAGGAAGATGAAGCAAGGGGAGAGGAAAAGTATTGAGGTCAAAGATTTTACTAAACATGTCAAGAACCTACATGAGGAGGTACATGCACAAATTACCAAGATGAACCTACAGTATAAGGCTAGAGTAGATCAAAAGAGGAGACATAAGAAGTTCCAAGTTGGGGATCTACTTATGATATACTTGAGGAAAGAATGATTTCTAGTGGGTACCTACAACAAGATGAAGATGAAGAAATTTGGCCCCTACAAAATTTTGAAGAAACATATGAGGTGGAGTTGCCAAATGGGATTCACATTTATCTTGTTTTCAATATTGTAGACTTAACAAAATATCATGATGATGGTGCAGATGAGGAGTTGATGCTAGAGCCATATCTAGTTCCTAAGTTTGAGAAGGAAGAGATTGAATTAATTTTGAATAGTCATGTGGGTTGGAGTACTAGAAACATGCAGTATGAAGAATACTTGGTGAAGTTGAAAGGGTGACTAGTATAAGATTCAACTTGGATATCCATAGTGGAGGTTGCCCATTTGGGTTTTCCTCTACCAACTATAAAGTGACAAGGTCACTTTTCAATCTACCTTAGGTGTCTAATGCAGGAGCATCCAGTGGGTTAAGGGAAATGCTATGTCACCCAAAAATATTCTTAGTGTTGTTTTCTATTTAATGTGTCTTCATTTCTAGATACCCATTTGGGTCAAATAGAGATTCCAACTCTCATAGTTCCACTATTGGTTATTTGGCTTAGAGTTTTTGAGCACCTTAGCATACATACCAATGTAGAAAATAGGTTATTTTGTAATTGAGTCATAATTATTATGAATTATAGGGTTTAAGTTGGAGGTATGATTATAATTTTAATTTCAAGCACTCTAAAAAAAGAGTCAGGTAAAAAGTTTTTATGGTTTGAAAGTTATTGTAGTTTTAAGTTGCGTGGAGACCCCCTAAGAGCACTTCAAAGTCATATTTGAGGCACTAAATGGTATTTTATGGGCCCAAAAAATGGGGAATGAGTGAAGATGGTCCATAGGGCTATAGAGTGGTTGGAGAGATTTCTAGAAATGTAAACAATTTGTTAATCAGATTCCCAGATCAAAAGTTATGCCTCTCAAAAGTTGGAATACTATTTTTTGAATCTTCTAAGCTTACACTAACTTTTGACATGTTTTCCAGAACCTTCTATTGTGGTAGTGGATGCCAAATGGAATATTCTTCAATTTATTCATAACCCTAAACTTAATATTTTACATTACTTAAGGACATTTCTGACATTGTAATGCCCCATCTAGAGATCCTTGGAAGCAAGGATGAAAAAAAAGCAAGATAATTTCTTTTTAAAAACTAAGTGTAAGTGCACATGATAACAACCTATACAAACCATAAAGATCACAATGGAAGACTAACAAACAACCAAACCCAATAGATCTCCAAACACCACTACTAACTAACACATAAATAAGACGATATGTGAGATCAACCAAGCTGACAGACCAAAGTTGACTCCTAAAAATTGGCTAAGTTTGAAATCTGAAGCCTCGAAATTTCCTAGAATCTTTACCTTAGTCCATAGTAGTCTAAAATCCATCTCAAATGAATCATCACATATATTAAAATATATCTTAAGTATAAGGAATTAAATAACTTATACTTAAATGATATATTTTAAACCCAAAAGGACTACAACCAAAAGATGAAAAACTAGATAAGAATATAAACAACTTGGATCCAAATTACGACACCATAGGGTTGAAGAACACCGAAGAGGGTATCCAAATCAACTCTCAAAAAGTTTAGAGCAGACTAAAAAGTGCCTATTGCTTACCTATGTAGCTTTTTACAAAAAACTAGGCAATACTTTAATACAAAATAGAAAAGTATCGCGCGACATTTCTAAAAAAGGAGGGTGACATTTTTAGGGACTGGATGATACTTCTCTCAAGGCATGTGACACTTTAAGGATGTCATATGAAATTTCTCATAAATAGGTGCAATACTTTCCAATATCACATGACATTTTTTCAAGAGGCATGCGAGAGAATCAAGGGACACATGATATAGTTTCAATGGGTGTGCGATACATTTTTTGTCGCACCATGCTTATAAAAGCTCACCCATTAAACTAAATAAAAACACTTAAGGACAAACAAGAGACCAAAACTGAGTTTAGAACCTCTACACCAAGGAGTACTGGATCCACATTTTGAGGCAAGAACCCTCGAATTGAATAAGGAAATATAGAAAGAATAACATCTAACCATCTAATAGTTAAGAGTAAAAATATAGAAGGAACATCGTAGTGAACTATAGCAACATCACAATAACTAAAGTAACATTGCAATGTTCAAAACAACCAAACTAAGTATGTAATTCCTCCCAACTGTTAATGGCATCATAAGGCAATCATGGGCCCTAACCACTCTCCACATGTAACATCCCAAGCCACTGATAAAATCGTCAAAACTATTATGATAGGGAAGTGATTACTAAACATGCTAATAACCAAAAGTAGAAGGAAATCTAACATGCTATTAGTACAACTAAAGATAAACCTACAAGTAAATAATATCACCTATCACATGCTAATCAACACAATAAGGAATGCATCAAAACTAAGATCATCTAAACATGATAAACAACATCCCAATGAAAGCATAAATCATAAGAAGCATACTCCATAAATTGAAGTACCAAGTGAACACATCCAACAATGGTCGCACTAGGATACAAGGCTGTCTCTGTACACCAGTCCCTAGTAGTGGTGAAGGTAGCTATGCCTCCCAACCACCTGGTACCCATAGGTCCACACCTGTCATGTTGATAGATATAATGATCCAACCACAAACATATGAAAAACAACATGCATGGCTAACACACATGCCAAGCAGTATGATAACTAAACCCAAGATAGAAATAATGCATAAACTATAGGTCCTAGTCAGAAATCTCAATGGGCTACTATGTAGGGACTAACATAATGGAGAGTTTCTTGGCATCGAAAAGCCCAAGCTAGGACTTGTGTAGATTCAACATCCCTCAATGGAAACACTGTAGTACCCCAAATATTTTATTATCTTAAGTTTATTACCATCCAACATTTTATTTAATTATCACTTAATTAAAACTTCATTTTCCAACCCTCTAGGCACAATGATCATTAGGCTACGAGGTAGAAGCCCCCTCCATATGCTACCCTACCCATGCTCATCCAATGATGAGTGCCTATAGACATGCAAATTTTCAACCCATCTCAAATGATCACATCTTCTTGAAGTACCATAAAAGATTAGGGCCTACAAGTCACCCAACAGATGCACTCATGTGTGGTGCACCACCATCACAAAGATCATACAAAAGGACTAGATGAGAACACAAACAAAAAGTTAATCAACCAAAAACATAATTGGGATGATGGATGCTACACGCATCCCAATGCAACATAAAGTGAAAAAGTGGGATGATGGATATCCATATGAATCATCCAAGTCCACGACTCACATTGTGCCAAGAAAACTTGAGAAAATAGGGTGAAATGCAAAACGAGGAAAAAACCCTAAATTTTGGAAAATTTTTGAAATTAAAACCGATTTGGCCTTTGGGTGCAAAAATCCTAAAAGTCCAAAAATAATTGAAATCAAACACTATATGCAAAAATGGCAAGCATAATGGCTCAAAAACCTAAACCCCCATTTCAAACATAGGGAAAGCATTCATACCCAACCAACCAGTAGAGCTAGCAAATAGAAATGGAGGGAAACACTATTTCTCTACCTCCTAACATACTACTACAAGAAACAAAAGCTGAAATGGAACAAAAAGTAAATAAAATGAGAAAGTCCTACTTGACATCAAAAGGGTCAAAAATAGAAACTCGCATAATAAAATAAATCACCCACCAGATCTATCAAAAATGACGAAAAAGTATAAACTCCTTGAGCTGAATCCAATGAAACCAACCTCGTGCAGATCCCATGCTCACAGATCCTAGAACAAACAAAACAAGAATCCTTCAAAAGAGGATTTCTAAAATGGCTCTCAAATTAACAATAGTAGATATGTGGGATCCTCATAGGGAGAGTGTTCTAATACATGTATGCTTACATCCTTGGCTTCTATTGTTGGGCGAGTGTATGAAGCCTTTATATCCAACCATTCGTTATAGATTGGGGAATGTGCTTCATGCCTGGCATTCAAGTGATGCATCTACATATGTAATTTTATCACCTTGGAAAACTATATTAGATCCTGCTAGTTGGGAACAACTGATTATTCATTTTATTGTACCTAATCTAATGACAATTCTACATGAATTTTTAATCAACCTACCTAATCAACAACTAGACCAATTTAACTAGGTTATGGCTTGGGCACGTGCTATTCCCATTTATCATATGGTTGCAATTTTGGAGGCAACATTTTTTTATTTTTGTAGGATATGGAGGAAGAGTAGTGGTGTTGGAAAATACAAAAAATTTAATAATGTGAGATCACCTTGAGGAACTTGTAAATGCTCTTGGCAAACATGTCATCAAAATTGTTCATCATGACATTTTTTTCTTCTACATGTTTTTGCATGGATACTTCACACACCTAGTGCTCACAAATGTCTAATTAGGAATGTATGTGAACTTGCAATGCACTATTATGTGGTGAAATATATAGAAAATCAGATAATCCTTCATCACACAAGGTCTTTTTCTTGGTGTGCTTATTCATTAAGTTAAGAACCCACGTTCACATTTCAAATCATGATTTATCTATTTTGGACTTAAGAACTAGTACAATAGCCTAGAAATAGTACCTAAGAAGGGATAGATCTCACATTAATTCATTAATAAATAATAGCATTCATTCATTATCACATGAAGTAAAAAACAATTATGAACATCCATAAAATAGTCTCATAATGTCCAAAGCTAACATCTAACATTAGTTCATCTTTTAACATTCATTAATAGTAGTACATAAAAACATAATATTCAATAACATGTGAAATAAAGTATTTAAACATGCCTCAACCACTTATGATTTAATTTTAGATCACCTATCTAATTAGTTTGGAATTTGTTCTCACCAAAAATCATAAAATGTAAAAAAAATGTGACAAAAAGAGTGTAAAAAGATTA
This sequence comes from Cupressus sempervirens, assembly GCA_028749045.1. NCBI lineage: Eukaryota > Viridiplantae > Streptophyta > Pinopsida > Cupressales > Cupressaceae > Cupressus > Cupressus sempervirens. The sequence continues at coordinate 121,900,062 of CM053789.1, read as the reverse complement.
TTATCATACACCAATCATGTTTTTTTAACTCTTTTAGCACAATAATTCTTCCAATTTTTTTACTCAATCTCCAACTAGTCATTATGTGTTTTGAAAAAGTATTCTTGGACTGTAAGTCAAGAAAAAGAGAAATATCAAACTTGAAAATGATGTACATAAATGCAATTAATTTTTAAACTTACAAAGAAAACCATAGAATTATAAGAAACTATTATGGTTTGTACTATTTCAAAATTATAGTCTTAAAATATAGTCCTCGTGAGTTAACATATAATGTCTTAAAATAGTTAAGTGCTACCTAACTATGTCCAAGGCATATGCACACTAGAGGCATACTCTGCCTACTAGGCCACCTACATACCCATTTTTGTGGGATCAATGTCCTTGAACTAATCACTCTAATGAATATGTAGTTCTAGTTTCTAACTATTTTGACATAGTTATATTCCTATAACCACAAGTAATATTTACTCACCTAATACAATACTTCATCATCATACACCCACTTGAGAAAATCAGGAGGTGTTATATAATTATAATACTGTAATACCCTAGTGCAAGCTTTGTGTTGTAGTTTACAATTAATGTAAGGTTAACCTATATACATCCTAACTCACTCCTTATATAGTTATGTTTAAAAGATTGTGACAGTACCCATGGCCATGCTACCTATTGAGTAAGTTTTATTGTATACATACATACATACATATACACACATATTTATACATATACATATGTATATGTATGTATATACATACATACATACATACATATGCAAAGATCATAAGGAAATGACAATGAGATGTAGAGATCACAAGAGCACAACAACAAACTATAGCAATCACAAGGGCATGATAATAAAATCCTAGATCTCCACTGATCTCCAAAATCCATAAGATCTCTCTCTCTCTCTCTCTCTCTCTCTCTCTCTCTCTCTCTCTCTACATACATATAGATACATATGTATGTATGTATGTATGTATGTATGTATGTATACATATAGACATACACATATATATACATACATACATACATACATACATACATCTACATATACAATCTTATCACCTTGGAAAACTATATTTGATCCTACTAGTTGGGAACAGTTGATTGTTCATTTTATTGTACCTAATCTGAAGGTAGTTCTATAGGAATTTGTAATCAACTCAGCTAATCAAAAACTAGACTAATTTAACTAGGTTATGACTTGTTTCTTTCTAATAATATCTACAATGATATGTTTTTCTCAAATTTCTTGCAAACTCTTCCCATTTTTTTGTGTGTTGGATATTGAGCTAAGTCACTTAGCACAGATTGAGTGAGTTTTATTATTTTATTATTTGGATTTTGGAATATGGGCTTTTTTGTATCATTGGATTTGTTCAAGTCCTAATTTTAGTGAAGTAAAAAAGTAGTTTTTAGGGTGGAAAGGTGATGCAGGAGCATCCTAGGTGCAAGGAAAATCTTGCATCATCCAAAACTATTTTATCTTTAGTCTTTTATATTTTAAAAAGGACTAGTAGACAGGGTGGTTACTATTTATGGGAACTTACTATTTTTAGTAAGTTTTTCATACAAGCTTGGAATGTTCTCATTTTCTACAAGAAGGTTTAGTTTAGAGTTATAAGCCTACCACAAAAATCTCATTGCTCAAGCATTAGTATCAGAGAATTTATTGCAAATTTTTGGTAAAAAAATTGGTAGAAAAATCTTCAAGCTCACCATTGGAGGCCTTAGAGTGCCTAGATGAGGTCTAAAAACTTGATGGAAGGACACTAGAAATGTTTTGAGCCTATAGATTAGAAGTTTGCATTTGCAAAATGTGGTCATAATAGCCAAACATAGCAATGGTTTTGAATTAAGGCCTTCAAAAGTTTGGCTTGAAAAATTTCTTAAATAATTTGTCAAACATGTATTTGGCCAACTCTATGTGTATTTTTGGGGTCTGTCGGCCCTAGGTATTAAGTTTGAACATCTAGAACCTTCCTAGATAGCATAAAACTACCTATTTAAGAAAGGCATAAACATTAGCTAGGACAACTCTTAGTGATAGTTCACAGCTTGTCTTGTAGATTATTGTAATGAAGTCACCCATGTGGATTAGCATATTGTACTTGAGAATTTTGTAATTCTACATTTGTAGTGCAAACAAGAAGTCCATATTTTATTCTCACATTGACTATTGTTTCTTTGTTTCTGTTATGAATTTATGATTTTAAGGGGAGCACCCTACATCAAGTGGTATCAGAGTTAGATTTCTTGAGTGTGTGGATAGATCAATGAATATGAGATAGTTTACACCAAGACCATGGTTTGGATTGAGCATGCAGATAGATTGTTGATTGTGAGGCTATTTGCACTAGGCTTTTAGCAAAAGCACAAAAATGCTACCACAAAGAGAGTGTGGTAGAAGAGATGTACATGTCACACCTGAGGGTTTTTGAGCCCTCCAAAGACAAATGCAAGCATTAGAAGAACAAATGAATAGAGGAATGAATCTTTCAATTAGAGATGAAAGTGAGGATGAGGATGATGTAGAAGAAAAATGTTGAAGTAGAGGCAGTTCTAAATTTAGAGGAAGAAAGCTTTTTTAAGGCCATCTCCAAGATTGGAAAAAGACCAGTTTGAGGTTCCCACATTTTTTAGGAAATATTAACCTAAAAGAGCTGATCAATTGGATAAATGAACTAGTGGAGTACTTTGAGTATGAAGATATTGAGAATTTAGGTAGGGTCATGTTTGAGAAGGAAAAATTGGAGGGACATGTAAAGATCTGGTGGCAAGAGGTTCAGTTGGAGTGAAATAGAAAGGAAAAGGAAAAAATCACTAGAAGGGATTGGATGATAGCTAAAATGAAGTGATCATTTGTTCCTATGGATTATGGGCTTGATTTGGTGAAGAAGATGCAAGGAATGAAGCAATTGGGAAAATCTATTCAAGGGTATATCAAAGAGTTCTATCGAGTTCTCATTAGAACTGCCCATGCAAAAGCTAATAAGGAGGAAGTCTCCCATTATCATAATCGATTAAGGCCCAAAATTTTAGGATGAGATGAGTTTGGTTCAAATGAATAGTATTGAGGAGGCATACCAATTTTCCCTAAGAGTTGACGAGAAATTGAGCAAGAAGTTTAACAATAAGAATAGTGGAAGAGGTCATGGTGGAAGATCTGGCAGACAATCTTATGGAGGCCATAATGATGATTAGAAGAAAAAAGATGAGGCTAGAAGTAGTAATAAAAAACAAAGGGTAAATAATTCCAATAATTTCTATGATTAGGAAAATAGAGATCAGAGAGGAAGAGGTAAAGGACAAGGATCTAGAAGAGAAGGCTTTTGTGTGAAATATTTTCACTGTAGAGAAGAAGGGCATAAATCATTTGAATGTACCTAGTGCCAAGGAAGGATAGATTGAAGAACAAATTTCCTAGCTAGAGTTGCACATGTTGATGAAGATGTCAGTTCCTTACATTCTGAAGATGCAAAAAGAGGGGAAGTCCTAGTTAACAAAAGAGTCCTACTGAGTGGTGAGAATGAACCTGATCAAAGGATTTTGTGTCACACAAGGTGCAAATGTGAAGATAAGTGTGTTGATGTGATTATTAGTGGTGGAAGTATTGACAATATGGTGTCAAAAATGATGGTCACTAAGTTGAAGCTAAAGATATAGAAACACCCATGTCCATACTATATTGCTTGGCTGCAAGATGACCAAAAGGTCATGGTTAATGAGCAGTGCTTAATGAATTTCAAGATTGGAAGCTACTAGGATGAGGCACTATGTGATATCATACCTATGGACATATTTTCCTTGTTGGGTAGGCCATATTAGTTTGATAGGCATGTTGTACACAATGGGAAAGCAAATACCTACACTTTAACTAAGGATGGAGTGAAACACAAGTTGAATCTGTTGAAGGATAAAGAAGAAAAGGTATGTAGTGTTGCCAGAAAATCTTTTGTTGATGGAAAAGAGTTTCTTAAAGGTATGAAACATGAGCATATGTGTTTTGATATAATTCCTAAAGATAGTAAAGAAGAAGTAGAAGACATACTTGTAGAAGTTGTAAATATGTTGGAAGATTTTTTTGATATTGTATCAGATAATGTACCTGATGGATTGCCCCCAATGAGGAAGATCAATCACCATATGGATTTGGTTTGATGAGAGAATTTTCCAAACAAGGCAGCACACAAAATGACACTAGTAGAAAGTGAAGAGTTGAATAGGAAAGTTCATGAGTTGTTATAGAAGGGATTGATTCGAGCGAGTCTGAGTTCATATGTTGTACCAATAGTATTAGCACCAAAAAAGAATGGAGAATGGAGGATGTGAAAAGATTCTCATGCTATCCACAAGATTACAATAAAGTATAGATTACCATTACCAAGGATGGATGATATTATGGACTATTTGAGTGCATCTACGTATTTGACAAAGATAGATCTAAAGAGTGGGTACCATTAGATTTGTATCAGAGAAGGTGATGAGTGGAAAACTACTTTCAAGACAAGGGAAGGACTATATGAGTGGTTGGTAATGCCTTTTATGCTAACCAATGCACCAAGCACTTTGATGAGGCTCATGAATGAGGTACTATAGGAATTTTTGGGTAATTTTGTCATTGTTTACCTAAATTATATATTGATCTTTAGTAAGACATTAGAGGAGAATTCGATTCATATTCACAAGGTGTTTGATAAGTTGAGGGAAGAAAAGTTGTTGATAAACCTGAAGAAGTGTAGTTTTGTAAAGAAAGAGTCGGTGTACTTGGCATTTGTAGTCTTAGGAGAAGGTTTAAAAATGGACCTAGAGAAAGCGAAGGCTATCCTTGAATGGTCTATTCTAAGGAGTACAATAGAGGTAAGATATTTTCATAGGGTCACTACATTTTACAAAAAGTTCATAGGAAGTATTAGTAGTATTAGTGGACCCTTGACTGAAACAATGAGAGGGGATAGGAAAGAGTTTAAGTGGATAGTAGAGAAAATAAGAGTTTTAATCTATTGAAATAGAAAGTTAATGAGCAACCTATTTTAGCACTTCCCAATTTTAACAAGGTGTTTCAAGTAGATTGTGATGCTAGTGGTACTACAATAGGAGCTATTTTGAGCCAGGAAGGTAGACTTGTTACTTATTTTAGTGAGAAGTTGAATGATGCAACAAGAAAATATTCTATTTATGATTAAAAATTTTATGCTATAGTTCAAGCATTAAAGAAGTGGAGAGACTATCTTCCTTCTAAGGAGTTTTTTTGTATATTGATCAGCAAGCTTTGCAATATTTGAATAGCCAAGGAAAATTGAACCAAAGGCATTTGAAGTGAGTTGATTTTTTGTAGAGTTATACATTTTTTTTGAAACATAAGAGTGGGAAGTTTAACAAAGTTGTAGGTGCTCTTAGTAGAAGACAACTTTTGCTAATGAAAATACAAGTAGAGATGGTTAGGTTCAAGGAACTCAATACATTATTTTCAGATGATCCTAATTGTGGTGAAGCATGGAAGGCTTATACATAACCTGCTACACTTAATAGGACAAAGTGGTTGGATTTCATGATCTAGGATAATATGTTGTTCAAAGGAAGGCAGTTGTGCAATCCTAGAAGTTCAATGAGAGAGAATCTCATCAAAGAGAAGCATAGTGGAGGATTTTCTAGACATTTTGGTAAAGATAAAACCATAGCTTTGGTTGTTAAATATTTACTACTGGCCATAGTTGTAGCAAGATGTGATGAAGCTTCTACAAAGTTGTAGATTATGTCAGATGGTGAAAGGAGTGAAGCAAAATACAAAGTTTTATTAGCCATTACCTATACCAAAGAAATCATGGGAGGATATTAGAATGGATTTTGTTCCTAGATTATAGAGGACATAATGTGGGCATGATTCTATTTTTGTGGTGGTTGACAGGTTTTCAAAGATGACACATTTTATTCCTTGCAAGAAGACTAGTGATGTTTTTCATGTAGCATGTTTATTTTTTAGAGAAGTGGTGAGATTACATGGTTTGCCAAAAAGTATAGTTTTAGATCGATATACCAAATTTTTTGGGTATTTCTAGCATATATTGTAGAAGAAGTTGAAGATAGACTTGAAGTATAGCTTATTACATCATCCATAGACTAAAGGTCAAATAGAAGCTTTGAATTGCAGTTTGTGAAATTTGTTGAGATGCTTGGTTGGAGATAAACCAAAAGAATGGGATATCATTTTACCATAGGCATCATTTTGTATATAATAATTTTGTCAATAGGAGTATTGGTAAATCACCATTCTAGATTATATATGGGAGTAGTCCCAAAAATGCTTCTGAACTGAGGTAGTTGTATAAAGGAGAGATAAGCAGTGTTGAAGTAGAAGATTTTGCTAAATATTTGGAGAGCATCAATGAGGAAGTGAGGAAGCACATCATAAAGATGAATACATAGTATAAGGCTAAAGAAAATGTGAAAAGGAGATATAAGGAATTTTAAATTAGAGATGAAGTCATGGTTCATTTGAGAAAGAAGCATTTTCTAGTGGGTACATATAATAAGTTGAAGATGATGAAGTGTGGACTATGGAAGATAGTGAAGAGGCATGATTTCGGCAGTGCATATGAAGTGGCACTACTTGCTGAATTGAATATTTCACTAGTATTTAATATTTCATATTTGATAGAGTATTACAAAGGAGGTGATGGAGATGAAGTTGCAAAAGCACAGTGGAGCATTCTAACAGCTAGTCCAGCTATAAAGGAGATTTAGGAGATACTAGATAGTCATGTTGGAAAAAGTACCAAAAACAAAAATTATGAGGAATATCTTGTCAAATGGAAAGGGAGACTAGTTGAGGATTCATTGTGGTTGGAAAAGGAGAAGGTTAACTCTCTTGGTTTTCCTTTGAACGCTTGAGATGTGATGTGGTCATTTCTCAAATTACCCTAGGTGTCTAATGCTAGAGCATCTTGGGTGCAAGGGCAATCTTGCATCACCAAAAAATATTTCATCTTTAGTCTTTTCTATTTTAATAAGGACTAGTAGATAATGTGGTTACTATTCGTGGTAACTTACTATTTTAGTAAGTTTATCATATGAGCTCAAAATGTTCTCATTTTTTATAGGAAGGTTAATTTTAGAGTTGTAAGACTATCATAAAAATTTCATAGCTCAAGCATTAGTATCAGAAAAGTTAATGCAGATTTTTGGTGGAAAAATTTGCAAAAAAATCTTCAGACTTACTATTGGAGGCCTTAGATTGCTTAAATGAGGTCCAAAAACTCAATGGAAGGGCACTAGCAATGTTTCAAGCCTATAGATCAGGACTTGGCATTTTTAAAAAAAAATTATAATAGCTAATCGGAGCAATGGTTCTCAAGTTATGGCCTTCAAAAGTTTGGCTACAAATATTTCTAAAATAATTAGTCAAAGGTGTATTTGTCAAACTCTATGTGTATTTTTAGGGTCTATCAGCCCTAGGTATTAAGTTTCAACATCTAGAACCTTCACAAGAAGCATAAAACTACCTATTTAAGAAAGGCCCAAACATTGTCTAGGAATACTTTGGGTGATAGTTAGTAGCTTGTCTTGCATATTATTGTAATGAAGGTGCCCATGTAGGTTAGCATATCATACTTGAGAATTTTGTAATTCCACATTTGCAACACAAATAAGAAGTCCCTATTTTGTTCTTGCATTGACTGTTATTTCTTTTTTTTTATTATGAGTTTATGGTTTTAAGGGGTGCACCTTGCATCAAGTGGTATCAGAGCTAGACTTCTTGAGTGTCTGGATACATCACTAACTATGAGGTAATTTACACCAGGAACATGGTTTGGGCTGATCATGTAGGCAGATTACCAATTGTGAGGCAGTTTGTGCTAGGGTTTCAGTAGAAGTACAAAAATGCCTCCATGAGGAGAGCATGGCGGAAGAGCTAAAGGTGTTACACTTGAGGGTTTCAGAGCTCTCTAAAGACAAATACAAGCATTGGAAGAATAAATATATAGAGGAATGAATCTTCCCATAAGAGATAAAAGTGAGGATGAGGATGAAGTAGAAGAAAATGTTGAAGTAAAGGTAGTTCTAAATCTAGAGGAAGAGAGGCTTTTTAGGGCCATCTCCAAGATTGGAAAAAGAGCTAAGTTTGAGGTTCCCATATATTCAAGAAATCTCAATCTAGAAGAGTTGATCAATTGGATCAATGAACTAAAGGAGTACTTTGAGTATGAAGATATTGAGGATCTAGATAGGGTCAAGTTTGCAAAAAATTGAAAGGACATGAAAAGATCTGCTGGCAAGAGGTTCACTTGGAGTGAAATAGAAAGGGAAAGGAAAAAAACACTAGATGAGATTAGATGATAGCTAGGATAAAGTGACAATTTATTCCTATGGATTATGAACTTGATCTATTGAAGAAGAGGCAAGTAATGAAACGAGTAGAAAAATTTGTTCTAGAGTATACCAAATAGTTCTACCAAGTTCTCATTAGAACCAACTCTGTAGGAGCTAATAAGGAGAAAGTTGCCCATTATCTTAATGGGTAAAGGCCTGGTATTCAGGATGAGCTAAGTTTTGTTTGTATGAATAGTATTGAGGAGGCATACCAGTTTTCCCTAAGATTTGAGGACAAATTGAGCGAGAAGTTTAACAATAAGAATAGTGGAATAGTTTGTGGTGGAAGATCGGGTAGACGATCTTATGGAGGCCATAATGATGATTAGAAGAATAAGGATGAGGCTGGAAGTAGTAATCAAAACCAAAGGGAAAACAATTCCAATCCTTTTCATGATCAAAACAATAGAGATCAGAGAGGAAGAGGCAAAGGAAAAGGATCTAGAAGAGGAGGCTTCTATGGAAAATGTTTTCACTATAGAGAAGAAGGGCATAGAGAATTTGAATGTACCTAGCACCAAGAAAGGAAAAATCAAAGAATTGAAGGCCTGGCTAGAGTTACACATTTTGATGAAGATGCTAGATCCTCACATTCTAAAGATTCTAAAAGAGAAGAAGTCCCAGTTAATAGAAGAGTCCTGTTGAGTCATGAAAATGAACCTGATCAAAGAAGGAGTTTGTTTCACACAAGATGTAAATTTGAAGATAAGTATTGTGATGTGATCCTTGATGGTGGAAGTACTAACAATCTAGTGTCAAAAATGATGGTCACTAAGTTGAAGTTGAAGAGATAGAAACACCTACATCCATACCATATTTCTTGGGTGCAAGATGACCACAAGGTCATGGTTAATGAGCTATTCTCAATGAAGTTCAAGATTGGAAGCTACCAAGAAGAGCTACTATGTGATATCATACCTATGGACATATGTCATATGTAGTTGGGTAGGCCATGAAAATTTGACAAGCATGTTGTATATGATGCATGAGCAAATACCTATACTTTAAGTAAGGGTGGAGTAAAAAATATGTTGAAGACATTGAAGGATAAAGAAGAAAAGGTATGTAGTGTTGCTAGAATATGTTTTTTTATGGAAAAGATTTTCTTAAAGGTATGAAACATTAGCATATGTGTTTTTCATAATTCATAAAGATAGTAAAGATGAAGTAGAGGAGGTACTTGTGGAAGTTGCAGATATATTGGAAGAGTTTTCTAATATTGTATCAAATAATGTACATTATGGATTGTCCCCAATGAGGAAGATCAATCACTAGATGGTTTTGGTTCTAGAAGCCAATTTTCCAAAAAGGTTAGCCCATAGAATGACACCAGTAGAAAGTGAAGAGTTGAATAGGCAAGTTCATGAATTATTGCAAAAGGTATTGATTCGAGAGAGTTTGAGCCCATGTGTTGTACTAGCAATATTAACACCAAACAAGAATGGAGAATGGAGGATGTGCATAGATTCTCATGCTATCAATAAAATCACAATAAATTATAGATTTTGATTGCCAAGGATGTGTTGGAAATATAGGTGGAGTAACTAGGGAGCGGGGTGAATCAGTTACCACAAAAATAAATCCACAGATCCCTTAGATATCTTAAAAACTAGCTACTATTATCAGTCGGTAGTGACACAGAAAAATGTTGTAACTTGGTAGATGTAGTATGTGTTAAATTAACAAAACTTTAAGCATTCATAGTTATTAACATGCATGCATAAAGAAATAACATGAACACATAACACAATAGATTTAACATGGAAACCCAATATAGGAAAAACCATCAAGTAACTAGCTACTGATTTTCACTCTTCTAAAGTGAGCCCTATTAAGAGCCAACTCTATTAAAGGTTACAAAACACACTATTAGGTGTGACCTTGTTAAAGGATTTAATCACCTTACTAGGAGTGGCCTTGCTAGAGGACTTTAGAACAATTTAATAGAAATATCACCTTGTTAGAGGATTTACAAAATGGTTGTTAAACCAACTCTGTTAAGATATTTAGAAATAATTGCTACAATGGTGAAAAAGTAACAATGAGTTGACCTAAACGAGATGCAACTAAATTGTTGATATAGATCTCAATTCTACTTCACTAGATCCTCTCTGATTGAATACAACTTTTCTACTCCTCAAGGATATATGATCCTTCTTCACAATTTGCTCACACTTTCCTCTTCACACAAACACACTTGCATACTCATTCATTACACTTTTGAATTCACAACCTGGCCATTTATTTATACCATACAAATTGTCAAGTTAGCTCATTTACAAGTTACAATTACCAATAATCATTACACCAGTTAGCTATGATTATTACATGAAACAATTAAACTTTATTTCCCAAAACAATGAAATTCTTCATTGGCTGACCTTGCTCGGTAGGCACTACTCCAAAAATGATTTCCAATGTTAACCAACTAAAGCTCAGTGAAAACTAAAAACTTTGCAAAATATTTTAAAGACCAAGTGAACTCAATTAACACTAACTTTCCTTTGCTAACCTTGTGAGCTTGGTAGAAACTGACTTTTGCCATAGAAACCTTTGATGCCCAAGTGAGCTTGGTAGAAATTGTTTCCACAAAGGAATGCTTGATAGACGTTGGAATTTTCTTTGCTGACCAACTAAGCTTGGTAGACTCTATCTAATAACTAATATGACATTTGTGTAACATCAAAGAGAACACACAATTAAACAATTGTATCCAATACGATGGATGATATTATGGACTGTATGAGTGGAGCTAAGTATTTCACAAAGATAGATCTAAAGAGTGGGTACCATCAGATTTGTATTAGAGAAGGTGATGAGTGGAAGATTACTTTCAAGACAAGGGAAGGACTATATGAGTGGTTAATCATGCCTTTTAGGCTAACCAATGCACCAAGCACTTTCATGAGGTTCATGAACAAGGTACTGAGGGAGTTTCTTGGTAAGTTTTTCATTGTTTATCTAAAGGATATATTGATCTTTAGTAAGATATTAGAGGAGCATTTGATTAATATTTGAAAGGTGTTTGATAGATCAAGGGAAGAAAATTTGTTGATTGCTAAGGAGTGCAATAGAGGTAAGATCTTTTCATGGATTGGCTACAATTTTAAAAAAGTTCATAAGAATTTCTAGCAATATTTTTAGATCCTTGACTAAACAATGAGAGCAAATAGGAAAGATTTTAAGTGGATTATAGGAGAAAATAAGAGTTTTAATCTATTGAAACAGAAAGTTATTGAGCAACCTATTTTAGCATTTCTCGATTTTAACAAGGTGTTTCAAGTAGACTATGATGCTAGTGGTACTACAATAGGAGCTATTTTGAGACAAGATGGTAGACTTGTTTCTTATTTTAGTGAGAAGTTGAATGATGCAAAAATAAAATATTTTGTTTATGATCAATAATTTTATGCTATAGTTCAAGCATTGAAGAAATGGAGACACTGTCTTCTTCCTAAGAAGTTTATTTTGTATATTGATCATCAAGCTTTGCAATATTTGAATAGTCAAGGAAAATTGAACCAAAGACCTTTAAAGTGGGTTGATTTTTTGCAAAGTTATACATTTTTTTTGAAACATAGGAGTGAGAAATCTAAAAAAGTTGCATATTCTCTTAGTAGAAGACAACTTTTACTAACAAAAATGCAAATAGAGGTGGTTGAATTTAAGGAATTTAGTACATTATATCCAGATGATCCTAATTATGGTGAAGAATGGAAGGCTTGTACAAAACCTATCACACTTGATAGGAAAAAGTGGTTGGATTTCATGATCTAGGATAATATGTTGTTTAAAGGAAGCCAGTTGTGCATTCTCAAAAATTCAATGAGGGAGAATCTCATCAAGGAGAAGCATAGTGAAGGATTGGCTAGACATTTTGGTAGAGATAAAACCATAGCTTTCCTTGTTGAAAATTACTATGGCCATAGTTGTAGCAAGATGTGATGAAGTTTGTACAAAATTGTAGAGTATGGTAGATGGAAAAAGGAGTGAAGTAGAATATAGGGTTGTATCAACCATTACTTGTACTAGAGGAGTAGTGGAAGGATATCATCATGGATTTTATTCTTGGATTACAGAGGACATAGTGCAAGAATGACTCTATTTTTGTAGTGGTTGATAGGTTTTCAAAGATGACACATTTTATTCCTTGAAAGAAGACTAGTGATTTTGTTCATGTAGCAAAGTTATTTTTTAGAGAAGTGGTGAGATTACATGGTCTACCAAAGAGTATAGTTTCAGATCGAGATACCAAATTTTTTGGGTTTCTCTGGTGCACATTGTCAAAGAAGTTGAAGACAAACTTGAAGTTCAACTCATCACATCATTCACAGACTAATGGATAGATACAAGCTATGAATCACAATTTGAGAAATTTGTTGAGATACTTGGTTTGAGATAAAAGAGGAATCAAAAGGTAGACATCAGCACCTAGGACTCCACCTCAGAATGGTATAGTAGAAAGAAGGAATAGATTAGTAATTTACTACACCAAGACCTTAATGATGGAGAAAAATGTTGCCCTCAAGTACTGGAGAGAAGCTGTAGGTATTACAATCTACACACTCAACGGAGTTCAAGTCAAGAAAGGTACAAATGCAATAGGTTTTGAATTATGGTATGGGCATTCTCCTAATGTAAAATATTTCAAAATATTTGGATGTAAATGCTCTATATATAAAGATTATAGAAATGGAAATTTTGATGCAAAGAGTGAGGAAGGCACATTTCTTGGTTATTCTACTAGAAGCAAAGCTTATAAGTGCTTGAATGTTAACACTAACAAAGTAGTAGAAAGCACAAATTTGAAATTTGATGAGCTTGCAGAAGTTCAAAGTGTTGAGAACACCAAGAAAGTAGAAGAATGCAAGACCTTTGTATACTTTTATGAAGGTATACCTAATAATGGTGAAGTTGCAACTTAGAATGACAATCAACAACAAATTTTAGTATCTGCTAAGTCACAAATAGTGAATGTTGAGTAGCAGACACATTCAAAAGTTGAGCTGTAGAATATAGAGAATGTTCATTCAAATTTTGAGAACTATCAACATGAAGGAAATGAAGAAATATCTGATGAAAATACACATGAAGATTCATATTCTAAAAGGGACAACATGCAAACAAGGAAAGAACCAATATTGGCAAAGTATGTAAGAAGACATCATCCTGCAGATCAAATTATTGGAAACAAAGAGGTAGGACCAATGACAAGGAATAGACTCAGAAGTGAGACATGTCTGCTCAGCAAAATGGAACTAAAAATAGTAAGTGAAGCTATAAAAGATGATGACCGGTACAATGCTATGAAAGAAGAAATAGAAAAAATTGAAAACAACAAGACATGGACCTTAGTCTCAAGACCAACTAACAAGAATGTAATTGGAACCAAGTGGGTGTTTAGAAACAAGTTAGATGAGAATGATGAAATCACAAGGAACAAGGCAAGACTAGTTTGTAAAGGGTATTCACAAGAAGAAGGACTAGACTATGGAGAAACTTTTTCTCCAATTGCCAGAATGGAAGGAGTAAGGACCTTACTAGCATATGCAGCCTTCATAGGATTTAAAGTCTATCAAATATATGTTAAGTCTACATTTTTGAATGGTATACTTGAAGAGGAAGTCTACATGGAGCAACCAGAAGGATTTGTTGATGAAAATAACAAAAATAAGGTATACAAATTGCATAAGGCTCTATATGGATTAAAACAAGACTTTAGAACTTGGTATGAGAGACTTCACAAGTATCTAGTACAAATAGGATTTGAAAGAACTAATGATAACAAAAACATGTACATCAAATGAAAAGAAGGTAAGGATATCCTTGTATCTAAAATCTTTGTGGATGACATAATTTTTGGAGGAAAGGAAGTGCTTTGCAAAAGTTTTGGTGACAAAATGAAACATGAGTTTGAGATGTCTATGTTTGGAGAAATCAAGTTCTTTGTTGGATTGCAAGTACATCAACTAAAACATGTTATATTCTTAACACAATCAAAGTACATCAAAGAGATACTCAAGACATTTGGATTGGAAGATTCCAAACTTATCAGCACACCAATGGCAATAGGACATAAGCTATCCAAAAATGATGAATTAGTTGAAGTCAATCAAACAATGTATAGATCCATGATTGGAAAATTACAATATGTTGTACATAGTAGACCAAACATAGCATTAGAAATTGGAATAGTGGCTAGATTCTCTACTAATCTTAGAGAAAATCATCTGATGGTAGTAAAAAGGATAATGAGGTATCTCAAAGGAACTGATGATTTTTTCCTATACTACAAAAAGAATGAGAAGTTTGAGCTCAATGCATACACAGATGTAGATTGGGGAGGCAACATTGATGATAGGAAAAGCACAAGTGGATAAGCATTATTCTTAGGTAAAAGGCTAACTTTACTTCGACTAGTAAGAAACAAACATGCACATCTTAGTCTATTACAGAAGTAGAATATCTGGCAACAATAGTCAATTGCACAAACATTGTGTAGCTCAAACATCTATTGAAAGGAATGAAAGAAGAGGTAACCAAACCTGTGATACTATATTGTGATAATACAAGTGCTATAAACATATCCAAGAATCCAGTAATGCATGCAAAAACCAAGCATATTGCAATAAAGTATCACTATGTCATAGAATTGGTGGAAGACAAACAAGTGAAGATGGAGTAAATTCACACAAAGGAACAAATTGCATATATCTTCACCAAACCATTGCCCAAGGATACTTATAAATATCTTAGGGGTAAGTTGGGGGTATAGCCCCTAACTCAAGCAGTCTAAAGCAACAATGAGGCATCCTTGCATCAATAGGAGTATATCATTGAAATATCAAAAGAATGATGTAGAGGATGACAACATGAACTAAAATTCTAGATCAGTCACAAGCATGGTGACAAAGGGAGAAAACATGAGATGCAAAGCTTATATTTAGCATGTTGAAGATGCTACATCTTTGGCATTTATGTCAAAGAGGGACATTTATGAGAAAGTAATCAATAAAAGGTATGAGAGAGATGAAAGAGGAGGATTTAGAAGAGATAAGAATCAGCAAGTAGCTATGAAGGATCAAGAATACAGAGTAAGGATGCAGCAGTCAAGAGCGAGAAGTAGAACAAAGGATTCAGTTTGTATCAGCAAAAGAGGGAGACATGATACACAAAGGAAGATATGTAATGAAAACAAGTTTTCCATTTGGTATATAATTTTTTTGGTAGCTAGGTTGATCAATTGATTAGTTTGGTTTGCCATCAATTCCAAAGAGCGAGATTGTTGGAAATGATTGAAAAGATCATGAATGAAGAATAATGAAATTGGTAAAGAATGTTTCCAATCATTGTCTTTTCATTGATGTCAAACTTGCTAACTACAGGAATGACAATTGCTTAAGTTATCCAAATACTATCACTTAGTTGATTGGCAAGGAGGAGTTAATCAACAAGATGTAACTAGAACACCTAGAGAAAGGTTGAAGTTATGATGTTGTAATGACCTATAAGGATCAGCTAAGATAATGATGAAATAATGTATTGATGACATACTCTAAGACACAGGGAATGGACACAATCAGACATACTCAAAATGCAAGGTTTAACTAAGTCATTTGTAAAGCATATATAACTAAGTTCATTTGTGAGAACCAAGCAAGCTAGTTAGAGCCAAGAAAATTCTTAGTTGAAGCTAAGCAAGTTGAACTTCAATGTGTGCGGAGCAATTCTTCAGGTGTCGAGCAAGATCATTCAAGTGTTGAATAACACAAGATTGTTCAAGTGCTAAGTAACTTAGGAAAAGGCTTCAGTTGTCGAGTAAAGAAGAAACATAGTGGATGTCGAGCAATCCAAAATTAGATAGTGCCAAGCATTAGTAAATGTAGTAGAAGTTGAGTAACATAGAAGGATCCGAGTATCAGTAAATGTAGTAGAAGTTGAGCAACACAAAAGTTATCGAGCATTAGTAAACCAATGATACTAAGTTGTTGCATTATTTGTTAAGTCAAAAGATTCACCGAATCAATAACGATAAGTTTGTTACATTGAATTTTGTGAATTAGTTGGATGATAAGGATGATGAGTAGTTGTCACAAAATTTTATGTAAACCATGCAAACCAATTCAAGGAAAATACTAATGAAGTTTTCGGAAGAAACAATTTGGAGGGAAAACAATATTGTTTTCTTAGATCAATTCAAATTGATGAGCAGGAAGACTTGAGTGGGAAATGAAGAATATAACTTCTTTATAAGGAGTCAAAAGTCAAAGATCAAAGAAGAGAGAGTGAGTTGGTCATAAGTGTGGTCGTGTGAAGAAGCCAAGAAAAGGGTAGTGTACAACATCAAAAGAAGATGACACAGTGAGGAGTAAGCACAGAGCATCAGGACTCTGAGTTGATCAAGTGACCATAGAGTGCATTAGCATAATGAGTGGAAGAACTCAAAGAGATAGATCTTGAAGGGTGGACAATCTGTCAACACTGCAAGGTTAGAGTTGTAATCTTTATCAGGTCAAAACCTTTCTAATCATGTCTTACCATTGTATTAGACATTGAAATCCTACATTGCTCAGTTAGCTTAATAGCTAGGTGGATAAGCCTCAAGAAAAGGATAAAAGATCCCTAGGAGAAGGATAAGAGATCCTCAAGAGAAGGATAGGAGATCCTTAGAGAGGGATAAAAGATTCTTTTGAGAAGGTGATTGTAAATCCCAAGGACTTGGGTGGGCTTAAAAGTAAATCCTTTAATAGGGTGGCATTCTAACTTGAATGTTCTTAAGTCTTCTAATAGGGCATACTCCTAACAGGGTGTAGAAATCCTTTAATAGGGTCACATCTGATAGTGTGTAAAGCCTTTAACAGGGTAGGCCTTTAATAGGGAAAACCATCAAAAGTGGTTGAAATCAATTGCACAGTTATTTTGTGGGTGTCATCCCCACCCCAGTTTTACCTTCTTATTCCTAGAGGGTTTCTGGGTCACCAAAATCCTTTGTGTTATGTGGTGATGCATGTTTACTTTTCATGATTGTTTAATGTTTAATTGCATGCATGATACTTTCAATTATATGCCATTAAGGATTTGATAAAAAAAATTTATTGGACATTATTGGACCTTGAATAACTGATTCACCCCCCCCTCTTAGTTATTCTAAAAGAAATCTAATAGAGTAACCTATGCAAATATTGTTTCCTTTTCCTTCTAAACATGTATGTCTTTATATTTCTCCCAATAGGTGATTAGAGAAGTTTCTCTTTATGTATATGTATGTGTATATATACATACACACACATATGTGTGTTTCCATGTATGTATGTATGTTTATATACATAGATCTCTTTATTTATATACATACATGCATACATACATACAAACATACATATACAGAGATCACAAGAACATGACAAAAAATGCAAAAAAACAAATACATACATACATACATACATATATATAAACAGACACACACACATGCATACATACATACATATATACATACACACATACATATAGACATACATACATATGTACACACGTACATACATATGTACACACGTACATACATACATATATACAAACATCTGCATATGCGATTTTATCACCTTGGAAAATTGTATTTCATCTTTACTCAATCACCCAAAGAGAGTATAATTTGTGAGTAGAGATTTTTGCCTATTTAGTTTGGTATGAATAGTTCTGATTGAATTCATTTAAGGAGAGTGAGTATACTCATGATGATAATGACTCCATATATTGGGTCATTAAAGGAGAGATACTTACAAAAGCTCAAATGTTTTTTTATAGATATGGGATGATTGGTTTGTGATGCCAATATATGTTGGAAGATTTTGGAGATCTTTAGAATATTGGTTACAAGCATGAATTATAATAATATTCCTATGGGGGAGTATTGTAGATATGCTACCATGATGATATGTTACATTACTGACTATGTTTGTCATTGATGTCAACATAGTTATCTTCTATGATATTAGACAAAAGAATAATAGAAAAATCAAGTTGGTATGGATGGCTAGTTGAGTATTATAACCACCCAAGGTTATGAGAGATACTTCTAAGTATTTAGAATATGTAATTAATGTTAGAAGAAGAAAGGATAAGTCTAGAAAAATTTATTTAAGTTTTGGTGATGTCTATTCTGATATGGAGTTTATAGAGGCATTCTCTAGTAAACTTGTTGTATCTCTTAGTAAAGGATCAAGGTTGAGGACATGAAGACAACATGTTAGAGATGATGTGGTTAAGCTAGCTCATCATAATATTGTGTACAAAAAGTTATTCAAGTTGGAAGGCAGAAGATTTGTGTTATGACTAAGTGTAACATGTTCTTAATGTGGTCCTATAATAATTAATTGAGAAGGTCTAATAGCTGACTCAATGAATTTTTGTATAGACTAAATATAAAGGAAGGGCATTTTCCTTTATCATGAAGTGTGATGATGTGAATGTGAATGTTCAATAAGCAATAGAGAGTGTGAAATGTGAAGTTGATAAAAGCATTGTGGAACTAAATAAAACTTTATCGCTAAGGTTTTATTGAGTGATCTATGGTTTGGTATTTAAATCTAAAGTTTGTGACCTAGTCTACAAGGTCTAATAGTGATTGGTCTAGTTGACTAGATAGAGGAAAGAGGAAAATAATAGTAAATTACTTTTCTATGCAATGAGCTTTTCTTATAGTTGAAATTACATGTGTGGTTGGTGAGCTCATCTTGCATACATTGTACTACAAATCCTAATAGGGTTGGAATCTCCTAACTGGGGTTCAAAGTCTTCTAATAGGAACTCTATATACTAAATGTTATAATAGACTCCTAATAGGGTTCATCCTCTAACAAGGAATATTTATATTAGTACATCATCTTGTGGGCATCATTCCCACTGGGGTTTTCCCTCTATAAAAGGGTTTCCTTAGTCAACATATCTAGTGTAATTGTCTATATGTACTTTATTATAGTTGTTGTTTACTTTGGTTGAATGGTTAATTCTGGTTAATGAAGATATATATTTTGATTAATAGATAGCTAATTTGATAATTGATTCACCCCCCTCCTTCTCAGTTATCATGGTGAACTATTATTTTTAACAATTGGTATCAGAGTATCTAGTCCTTGAAGATAAAGTGTAATAACATTGGGAGATCCATGGAAAACATGTTTAGGAAGATAGTCCAAAGTTTGATGGAACAAATTATGATAGCTAGAAGGAAAAGATGAAGACACAATTGTTGTGTATTGATCTAGGACATTGGATCTTGAAAAAATAAAAGACGGAAATCATTGTTGACATACATTTGGAAATTTTCACCAAAGTAGAAAGAGATCTTTTCATGTGTGACATGAGAGCTAGGGAATCACTACTAACTACACTGACTAAAATTGAGTACAATCAGGTAAAATCACTTGCTACTTCACATTTGATTTGGAAAGCTTTGGAAAATAGTTTTGAAGGTGATGCACATTCTAAGAAGTTGAGGATACAATGTTGGATTTGTGCATTTGAAGATGCTAAAATGATGGAAGATGATCTATAAGAACATATATAGGTAGGATATTAGAAGTTATTACAGGTATTAGAGCTCAAGGAGGAATGAAAGAAGATGATGAGGTTATATGGAAGATATTGAAGACTCTAACACCACAATTTAAGTTAGTAGTTCAAATGATATAGTTGTTGATATCATGTACCAAACATTTCACAAAGAAGACATTGATTGGAAGACTAGAAGTAGTTTAGAATGAACTTAGATCATCTGGAGAACTAATTAAAATAGAGACAAATTTCAATGCCTTGAATATTTGACCTAACTTATCAAGGAGCACAAGTGCTAGAGGATAATTTTCTAGCAATTAAAAATCTAAAGAAGACAGAAATATTGAAGAAGGCATAGCCCTTTGGGTAAGAAGAGAAAAAGGAGATAAGAATTTTTTTAAAGGTTGGACTTGTGATGAATATGATCATTATGCATCCAACTGTCCTAAAAGAGAGAAAAAGTATAAGGGAAGTTACAAACCTAGAAAATATAGAAAATGTTTATATGCAAATGAAGATAATGATTCTAATGAACAAGAATTAAGTGGTAGTGATGATGAAATTGGACTTGTGGCAATTAAAGAAGAAAGACTAGAAAAGGTAGCTTTGGTGTCATAGGTCAAAAATAAATCTAATTGGATAATTGATAGTTGTTGTTCACATCATATGACTAGTGACATGAATAAGTTTTTTGACTTCAAAAGTCACAATGGAGGAATTGTCAAAATTGGAAATAATACAACATGCCAAGTTAAAGCTATTGGATCTATAACTCTTGATGGTAAAACTAACACTGAGGATATTTACTTTGTTGATGGTTTAAGGAACAATATTTTGAATGTTGGATGATTAGTAGACAAAGGTTATTAGTTTCAGTTCATAGAAAAGACATGCATGATCAAAGATGAAGATGGAAAGGTAATTGGAATAGGAACCACATCTATAGGTAATGTATTTTAGTTGAATCCAACTCAAATGACATGTTTAGTTGCAAAGGTAGATGATAGTTGGTTATGGCACAAGAGATTTTGTAATATAAACTTTGACAGTATTGTGAGGGCTAGTAGAATGTTCATAGTTAGAGATTTTCCAAAGATTGTGAAGCCTACTAACACAATTTGCAATGAATGTATTTTGGAAAAGCATAGAAAAAGTTCTTTTCCCCAACAAGAAGTTTACCACTACAATAAAGTTGGAGATTGTACACATAGATTTTAGTGGTCCTACAAAGACTAATAGATTTTATGGTGAAAGGTATTTAATGATTCTAGTTGATGATTTTTCTAGAATGATGTGGGTTGCATTTCTTAAAGAGGAATCTAAGGCATTTGAAAATTTTGATATATTCAAGAATAGAGTTGAGAATGAATCTAGTATGAAGATTAAATGTTTAATATTAGATAGAGGAGGAGAATTTACTTCAAATGATTTTAACATTTTTTGTAAAGAAAATGGAATTAAAAGACAATTATCAGCTCCAAAAATGCCTAGAAAGAATGTCATTATAGAGAGAAGGAATAGGTCTGTCATAGAAGTATCTAGAGCTATGTTAGCTAAGAATGATGTATCTAAGATATTTTGGAGAGAAGTTTTGAATATAGTAGTCTACACTATGAATAGAGTGCAAGTCAAGAAAGATGCAAACAAGACATCTTATGAACTGTGGTTTGGTCACCCACCTATAGTTAAGTATTTCAAAATTTTTTGGAGTAAGTGTTATATCAAAAGAGATAATGATATTGATAAGTTTGATGCTAGAAGTGATGAAGATATGTTTCTTGGTTATTCATTGAAAAAAAAGGCTTATAAATGTTATAATCAAAGAACTAAGACTATTATGGAAAGTGAAAATGTAAGAATTGATGAAAAATTTAGAATTCAAGAGAAATAGGTTGATTAAAATTCAAATAATGATGTTGTTACTAAGCCAAGGAATGATGAGGTATTTCTTGAGACTAACAATGATTTGCAGAATGGAGGAGAGCCAAGGAAGGAACAAAGCTTGGAACCTTCAATACAACCAAGAGTTGAGATAACAACTCCTACTTTAGGAAAGAATAATATAAAGAATCACCCATTTGAGTAGATCATCAAAAGCAAAGATAAAGGTGTTATGAAAAGAAGCAGAAGAAATAAAAAAATATTCTTGATATCTCAAGTTGAGAGTAAGAATGCAAATGAAGCATGTAAAGATGACTACTAGAAACAAGCCATGAAATAGGAATTAGATTAGATAGTAAAGAATGAGACATGGGAATTGGTCCCCAAACTAGTAGACAAGAATGTGATAGGAACTAAATGGGTATTTAGAAACAAGATGAATGAACAAGAAGAAGTTGTAAGAAACAAAGCAAGATTGGTATATAAAGGATACTCACAGCAAGAAGGAATAGATTATGAGGAGACTTATGCTCCAGTGGCTAGAATAGAACTAGTAAGATTATTGTTAGCCTATGGAGCACATAAGAAATTCAAAGTATATCAGATGGATGTCAAGTCAACATTTTTTATTAGAGAACTTGAAGAAAAAGTACACATTGAGTAGCCTAAAGGATGTCCTTTGAAAAATGACAAGGATATAGTATGTAGACTAAGAAAGGCATTTAATGGATTGAAGCAAGCACCTAGAACCTAGTATGCAAGGTTGGATAAACATTTGACAAAAATTGGATATAAAAAAGGTATGGTAGATAGTAATCTATATTGGAAAGAAATTGATGATGGTATTTATGATTTTGGTGATATTTGTTAATGATATTATATTTCAAGGAAATGATCAAGAAAGTGAGAATTCTATAGAAGAGATGAAGAAAAAATTTGAAATGAATATGATAGGAAAGACGAAATATTTACTAGGATTGTAGATTGTACAAAATAAAGGAATCTTTATTCTCAAACTAAGTACTTGAAGGATTTACTAAAAAGGTTTGGTTTGGAAACATGAAAACCCATTGGAATACCTATGGTAATTGGATATAAGTTATGTACAAAGGATGAGACACCTACTCTTGAGTAGAAGAAGTATAGATCTATGATTGGAAGTTTGCAATAGCTAACTCACACAAGGCTGGATATAGAAAATGTAGTTGGAATTGTTGCAAGATTCCAAGATGATTCTAGAGAAGCACATTATGTAGCAGTCAAAAAGATATTTACATATCTGAAGGGAACATCTAAGTTTGGATTATGGTATGAAAGATCTAATGATTTCACTCTAAGTGTTTATACTAATGCATATTGGGTAGGTAGTATGGATGAAAAAATGAGCACCAATGAATAAGCTTTCTTTCTTGGGGGAAGATTGGTTTCTTGGTTAAGCAAGAAGCATGATTGTACATCACAAAGTATAGTAAAAGTAGAGTATGTTGCAGTAGAAAATAATTTTAATCAAGTCATTTGGATGAAGAAGATACTAAAGGATATAAGGATAGAAATCAATGAACCTATTGTTATATATTGTGATAGCACAAGCATGGTAAATATGTCTAATAATCCAATGTTTCATTCAAGGACTAAGCAAATTTTTATTATCATATGTTGAGAGATTAAGTTGCATAAAAGGAAATCAGATTGGAGTGTGTGAGAACTAAAGAGAAGATTGTAGATATATTCACTAAGCCTCTTACCAAAGAGACTTTTGAGTATTTGCAAGGTATACTTGGGGTTATTCCCCTTTATACATTAGAGTAGAAGATTCAAGAGTCCATCAATGTAGGGTAACAGAGCACCATTGTTGTCTAGATTGGATGTTGATGCTTCCTATATGGGGGAGTATATGTGATGGATAGAGTTATCTAGGACTCTTGTTGGATGTTGTTTTGAATAGTGTCTTTTGACACTTGATCTAGTAAGTATTAGTTGTTGTAGAGTTTGATACAGAGATTTTGGTTGTTGAAACCTTTGAAATTGATGTAAATAGGGGAGAATGTTGCATTAAAAAGATTGTGTTGTTGGAGATGTTTGGAATGAGTACAATATGTCCAACATGGGCACAACATGGAATGATAGTCTAGTATAGAGCACATTGAGATATATCAATGGGGGATAATGATTGATGAAGTGAATTTGAAGATGAACAGTCTTTTGTTGGTATTCTTAGAACTAGATGTTTTTTCATCTATGTTTCCATCAATGCCAAAGGGGACGATTGTTGGAAGATTTGGGAGATCATCAGAAGATTGGTTGCAAGCATGAATGTTGATGATATTCCCATGGGGGAGTATTGTAGATATGCTACTATGATGATATATTAAATTCTTAAATAAGTTTATTCATTAATGTCAATATAGTAGACTTCTGTGGTATCTAATAGAAGAACAATGGAAAGATCAAGTTGGTATAGATGGCTAGTTGAGTATCATAACCACCCAAGATTATGGGAGATACTTCTAAGTATCTAATATATGAAGTCAATGTCAAAAGAACAAAGGATAAGTCTAGAAGAAGTTATGTAAGTTTTGGTGATGTCTATTTAGAGATAGAGATTATAGAGGCATGTTGTGGTAAACTTGTTATATCCCTTAGCAGAGTTAATATCATGAGGATTGAGGTTGAGGACATGGAGATGATGTGTTGGTGATGACATTGATATGCTTGCTTGTCATAATATTGTGTGTATGGAAGGTTAGTCAAGTTGCAAGGTGGAAGATTTGTGTTATTGCTAAGTGTAATGTGTTTTTAATGTGGTCCTATGATAATTAATTGAGAAGGTCTAATAGCCAACTCGGGGAATTTTTTTATGAACTTAGTATGAAGGAAGGATATTTTATTTTATCATGAAGTGTGACAATGTGAATGTGAATGTATAAGTAGTAGAGTGCATGGAATGAAAAGTTGACTAGAGTAGTGTGGAAGTGAAGAAAACTTTATTATTGAGGTTTTGTTGAGTGATCTAAGATTTGGTATTTGGATCCAGGTTTTTTGACCTAGTCTACAAGGTCTAACAGTGATTGGTCTAGTTGACAAAGGAAAGAGAAAGATAACAATAAATTACTTGTGTGAGTAGTGAGCTCTTCTTGTGGTTGAAATTGCATGTTTGGGAAGTGGGATCATCTTGCATACATTGTACTACAACTCCTACTAGGGTTGGTACAACTCCTAATAGGGTTGGAATGGTTGTGTGTGGCTGATTGGGAAAGTTGCAAAAAAATAGGGTGTCAATCACAAGTAGTTTCATTAATTTGATAACAGAATCAACTTTGAAAGAGGGATGATCAAAATTGGCATGTCCATCCCTATGATAGATATCTCTATCTCATAATAGAAAATTACCTCAAATGACAAGAAACAAATTATTAAATATATGGAAAATTAGAAGAAAATTCACCTATAATATTTTGGAAGGACAAAAATATAATAAACATATAATTTGAATGAAAAGCCATTAGCCATGTGGCTCCATATTGTGGCTATTCCACTATCTAGTAGTGGAAAATCTTCATGTTAAATATGAAGATATTGAAATTAAAAAAGATAACTATCAAAGATCTATATTTGTGTTTTAGTGATAACAAATATACTACCTAATTTTAAGAAAAATAATAGTCTTAAATGTATATGATTAAATAAAATAAATGAGTACTAGTTGTAGCTATATAATTATACTATTACTAATTATGTAAAATAAAATAATGATGAAGTACCATAAATGGATCATCTACTCAATCCTATTATAAATTAATGTGAATGGATACGATCATTGCTTGGACAATATTATGCATGATATATTTACTCAATCACCAAGAGATAATATAATATGTAAATATAGGTTTTTGTATACTTAGTTTGGTGTGAATAAATTCAACTGAATGCAAGGATAATTTCTTGTGTGAATTCAAGAAATGAATGATTAATTTAATTTAGCACAATTACTATGCAAGTGTGTGTGTGTGTATGCATGTAACTAAGTTCACATAGTGAACTAATTTATATACATACATCCACATATGCATAAAATTATCATAATCGGTTATCCTTGAATCTAACTAAAGCTATTATATATGAACAAGAGATACATGTCTAGAAGGAGAAAAAAATAACATTTATAGAGGTACCTCTTCTCCCCTTCAAGAAAATCATAGAGAAAGGGCATGGAGATCACAAGGAAACAACAAAAAAAAATATAGATCTCCATTGACCTCCACCAACATTTAGAGCTGTCCACCTTCATTTAGAGCTTTCCACCCTCTTTCACATGAAACTCTCCATAATCAATTAAAACAAATGGGGAAGGATTAATGTCATGTTTTCTTTTCTCTTTTGTTTATAACCCATAATCCATAATCTAAAAGATCTCTCTCTCTCTCTCTCTCTACACACACACACACACATACATGAAAGAAAAAATGCACTTTATAGGATTTTACAATTGTTCAACAAAATTAATGTTTTACAAGAAAATGCATCTGGAGAACTATTAGCTTAGAAGCATGAACATGGTGTTGAAATAATACAAAAAGTGCTTGACATGAGAGGTTTGCAAGTGAGGGTGTTGACTAATCTTGAAAAATTGGATGCTGAAATGAAAGTTGTCAATGATTAAAGACTTGTGCTAGAGTTACAACACACTATGAAGTTGATTTTAGATAGGTAGAGGTAGATATTCAAAAGTTTGATAATCAAAATTTAAGGCACAAGAGTGAAGGAGAAGGAGCAAATTTAGAAAGAGAACAAGGAGAAGCTTTAGAAAGAGACTACATCGTAGAAAATAAAATAAAAGATAAAAATAAACATAGAGATTATTATGGGAGCCACTAGATAAAATCTAGGAAAGTGTTGTGGTAGGTACTATGACATTGCAAACAATAATTAAATTGATATACTTTCTAATTAACTAGGTTGATTACTTCATTATGATATGATCCAATGGTAATGTTAGTTATTATTTTGACATACATGAAAACATTATTATTATTCATTATTATATATACATACATAGATAAAAATAACAATGCACTTTGTAAGAGTTTACAATTGTTCAACAAAATTAGTGTTTTATTAGAAAATGTACTTGAGGAACTATTAGCTCAAAAGAAAGAACATGGTGTTGAAACAATATAGAAAGTCCTTGAAATGAGAGGTCCAAAAGTGAGGCTATTGACTAATCTTGAAAAAATAAATGTTAAAATGAAATCTATAGATGATCAAACACCTATGCTATGGTTACAACATAATGTGAAGTTGATTTTAGATAAGAAAGAGGTAGATATTCAAAATTGAAGGCATAAGAGTGAAGGAGAAGGAGTGGCTTTAGAAAGAGACTACATGGTAGAAATAACATGTTGGGGTCAAGCCAAATAATAGAATGGACACAATAGGAAAGGGAAACTATATTAACTATGAAAAATGCTAATACACTTGGTAAAAAGAAAACATACTTCAAAACATACCCTATGGGCTTACAATAGTATAAATTTAGAGATAGTGTCTCCTTCCAGTACCTCCTCTCAAACTCTACTCCAAACTACCTTTTACAGTGCTATAAATGTTCTTAAATAGACCCCAATGGGTTAAGGATTAGGAATACATTCTAGAAAGTTCTAGTTGGCATCCACCACCCAAATAGAAGGCTCAAAAAGTCACATTAGAGGTTGGCACAAAATTAGAAGAATCCAGAAATGGTAGCCAAACTTTTGGAAGGCATAACTTTTGAACCGTAGCTTCGATTGACGAACTATTTACATTTTCAAAAAGCTCTTAGAGTGCTCTATAGCCCTATGGATGAGCTTTTCTTGTCCCCCATTTTTAGCCCTATTTGAGGTCATTTAATTCCCCTGACCTAACTTTGAAGCATTCCTAGGAGGTCTCTAGAAATTGAAAACTGATTTAACTTTCAAACCATGGGGTCTTTTACCCTGATTCTCTTTTTGGAATGTTCTAAATTACAATTATAATCATCCCACCAATTTACACCTTCTAACTCACCAAAATTATGGCTCAATTATATAGTCCTATTTTTTTAGCATTTACATGTATCCCAAGGTGCTTAAAAACTCTAACCTAGAACACTAATAGTGGAACTGTGAGAGTTGGAACCTTTATTTGACCCAAATGGGTATCTAGAAATGAAAACACATGAAATAGAAACTATGTCTAGGTATTTTTTTTTTGGGTGACATAGGATTGCCCTTATACCTCTGGATGCTCCTACATCATAACAACTAGACAAAATAGAGGATATTATGGGAGCCATTGGATAGAAGCTAGGAAAGTTTTGTGGTATGCACTATGCCGCTGGAATCACTTGCAAGTGTCTTTGAGAATTTATAGTCTAACTATCAAATGATTATAAGAGTGTTTGAAGTATTGGCACAATCTCCCTTTGATGATCCCAAGTATCAAATTCTTATAAGAGTGTTTCAAGGTTGGGAACCACTTCAACATCCATTGCATGGTTTAGAGGTAATTTCATTATGGCAAAGGCTTCCACAAGGAAATGAGCCTCATGATTATGGTACTTACAAAGAAGTAGAACTTGCTTCTTCAACTCCTTACACTCAACTCTTCATTAAAGTTATTCTTCAATTCCTTGCATATGCAATTTTATCACCTTGGAAAATTTTATTTGATTCTTCTAGCTAGGAATAATTTCAATTGTTCATTTTATTGTACCTAATCTGATGATAGTTTTACAAGAATTTTTAATCAACCCAGCTAATCAGAAAACTAGCTCTGTTTAGCTAGTTATGACTAGTTTATTGCTAAAAATACTTGCTATGATATGTTTTTGTAAAATTTGTTGTGGAGGATCTTGAGGTAAACCACTTAGCATGGGTTGAGTGAATTTTTATTATTATTATTTGGATTCTAGAATATGTATGTAGCTGGATCAATTTTTCTATTGTGATAAGATGTAATAAATACCTTGAAAAATATCTCTAAATATAAATGTTAGAAGGAGATATAAAGAGATACCTATTTAGAAGAAAAAGAAATCAAAATTTGTATACCCTTGAAGAAAATTTTAGAGCTAGGGCATGGAAAGAAAACCACAAAGCAAGGACACAACATGACAATGAAATTGTAGAGTAAGGGTGTGACATGGCAACACAATCATAGAGAAAGGAAACAAAACCAAAATAAAAAAGAAAGGGCATGGAAATGAAAGGCAGAGATGACAAGGGCATGACAACCAAATCACAAAGCAAGGGTATGACAATGAAACACAGAGATCACAAGGTCATGACTACCAAATTGCAAAGCAAAGACACAATAATGAAACGTAGAGATCACAACAATAAA
This sequence comes from Cupressus sempervirens, assembly GCA_028749045.1. Taxonomy (NCBI): domain Eukaryota; kingdom Viridiplantae; phylum Streptophyta; class Pinopsida; order Cupressales; family Cupressaceae; genus Cupressus; species Cupressus sempervirens. Next base: position 121,870,902 of record CM053789.1, on the reverse strand, counting down.
ATTGTAGAGAAAGGGAACAACAAGGAAATGTAGAGATATATCATAGGAAGGAAATGTACCAAGCACAAGGGTATGATGACATTCAAAGCTCTCTACCTTCATTCAGAGCTCTCCACCTTCTTTCGCATGCAACTCTCCACAAGTAAGACAAATGGGTAGTTATTTATGTCATGTTTTTTTATATATATACTTATGAGGGCTTCACAATTATGATTCTTACATCAACATTGTGATGGTGTCAGAGAAAATTGCAAAAAATAAAATGAAAATCACCACAAATTAGACCGTCATCACAATTTTACCCCAAATATTGTAGTGGTATTGTTTTTAAGTATTGTGGCTACTAAGCATTTGCATTTAGAGTAGATTGATATTAAAATATATTTTGTTCATAGTGATTTGGATGAAGAGATATATATGGCATAGCCATAGGGAATTGATGTCAAAGGTAAGTAGAAATTAGTGTGAAAATTATAGAAATGTTTATATATTTTGAAGCAAGCACCTTAGCAATCATATTTGAAATTTGATAGTTTTATGTATGAGCATGGATATAGTAGGTATCATTTATATCATTGTGTTTATTTTAAGAGCTTGGATGATGAGAGATACAATATTTTATGTTTATATGTTGATGATATGCTTACAGATGGGTCTAACATAGATCACATTAAGGGGTTAAAAGAATAGTTGGCACATTCAATTGTTTTGAAGGATTTGGGGTAGAAAAATAAATCCTTGGTATGAATATTTAAAGAGATAGAAATAATAGAAAATTGACATTATTCTGAGAAGGAATTGCAACATTTCTCTATGGAGAATACCAAAGCTGTCAACACACCTTTACCTAGTTATTTGAAGTTGACTAAGGAGATGTGTCCCAAGGCATGGGAAGTGGAGGATAAAATGTCCAAGGTACCCTATGCTTCAGCTATAGATAGCTTGATATATGTTATGGTATGTACTAGGCTAGATATTGAACATACAGTGAGAATTTTTAGAAAGTATATAACTCATACATGGATTAAGCATTGGAATGTGGTCAAATAGATTCTTAGATATTTGAGAGGAACATTGAGTAAGTGTTTATATTTTGGGGGCTCTACTACTTATTTATAAGAAAATGTTGAATCATATTTGGTAGGGGATATTGATACAAGGTAGAGTACTATAGGTTATGTATTTACTATTGGTGAGGTAGTAGTGAGCTAGGTTTCTCAATTGTAGAAGGTTAATGCTTAATCCACTATCAATGTAGAGTGTGTTGCTACTGTAGAGGTAGTAAAGAAGATGATATGGCTTCATTTCTTCATGGAAGAATTGGGACACCCACAAAGGGATAATTATTTGTTTATAGATAGCCAAAGCATCATTCATCTTGCAAAGAATTCTTCTTTACATTCAAAGAAAAAATACATACAGTTGTAGTACCATTTCATTTGGTCAATTTTGGATGATGGATAGTTAAAGCTAGAGAAGATAAAATTAGATGATAATCCAATAGATATGTTTACCAAGGTAGTAACAAGGGAGAAGATAAGCTCCTCTTTAGCTTTGGTTTGCCTTCTAGTTTGAAGAGAACAAAAGAAAAAAAGATTCTAGGGTAGTTTGATATTCTAGTGGGAGCTATAGATTTAGTGGTGATATGATTAGTCTCTAAGTGGGAGTTTATTATTGTGGAGTTTGACCAGTCTCCAAGTGGGATACTATTTTTCTATGGATCCTAATAAAACTTGAAGGTTTATTCGGCATGGTTTCCCCCTAGATTATTTCTACAAGGGTTTGGGGGAAGCAACCCCAAATCTAAAAATGACCTTATATTGTAAAAGGTGTCAACTTCTATTTTTCTATTGGATGTCTTATTCTAGCCCTAATTTTGTAAGTGGAAAAATCTTATATAAAATGTCTTAGGGTTACAGATTTCATATTGTATGGTGATATTATAGCTTTTTGCAGTGGTATTGAGTTATAAGGGATTACATATTGTAATCACTAGATAATAATAATATTGGACTTATTGTTGGTGGATGTAGCCCAAGGATTGGGCGAGCCATGTTAAATATTTGTGTATTGTGTTCTCTTCTGTGCAATCTATTATTTTTTAATATTGGCTATATTTGCATGTAATTGTTATTTTTGTCTATGGTTAATCCTAACACTTCATGAGGATGCAATGTAGAATATGCTATCAAGTGTGCATGACTTTACCATTAATATACAATCTATATGATCACATTCTTTATTTTCTATTTTTCTAGTCTTCACAAAAATAATACTATGTTGAAATCAATGACAAACATAGTCATGAATGCAATATTTCAATCATGTTAATAATCTCCCTAATTCTTAGGATACTCCCCTAGAGGAATACCATCAGCATTCAAGCAAGCAAGAATTTCAAGAATTTTTTCACATCATTTTAGTATTTTGAATCACTTCTACCATGATATTAAGGTGTCCATCCCTTTTTATCTATTGTCTTCCATGCATTCTAGTACAAACACTTGTAGAGAGATTTTTTTTTGGCAATACCCCATTCATGATGGTTTAATTTTTCTCATGTATGACCACAATAATTAAAATTCTATTGGTAAAGTCTTAAAGCTAAGAGAAATAGAAAAAGATGAAGACATGGACTCTCAAAGTTCTTATGATTTCTCTAGAAATAGAGGATAGTAAAGGGTTGCATTTGGATGATGAGGTGACTACAAAAAAATTCAAAGGAAAGGGTAATAATTTCACATATAGAACCCATCTAAAGACCCCAAAGAAGCTTCTTGCTGGTAAGAAATTAAAAAATTAAGTGTGGGATTCAGAAGAGGACACATATGATGAGGATTCCACAGACACTAAAAGTGAAGCAATGGGATTTAGTAAGAAAAATTAGGGCAAGAGGGTTGAGAAGAAGATAAAGTTGGAAAAGCCTCTTAAAGTGGATAAATCTACTCAAAAAATAAAGTTTATTATCTAGTCCAATGAGTATGAGGAGGATGGTGATGACATAGATACTGATAATTAGGATGTGGGGACTAGTCAATAAGTTGTAAAGAATTAAAAGTATGGCAAGGGTGACATGAAAGAAAGGAGGAGCTTGGACTCACCTCTTAATCTTATTAAAGGTTGGTATGGGGGTTACTCCTCTCTAGAGGAAGATGATATCACCCATATGTATGTTGCCCAAGCCAAGATAGTGCCTCCTGATAGTGCTCCTCAATAAATTAGAAAGGTGGCCTAGAAAAATATGAGCATGTACTTTGTTAGTCTTGGGATTGTGAGGGAGATTATTGCTCTAAAATTTGGTGAGTTGGAGCTAGGAAAGGTATACCTCCAACATCTCATTAACCCCACAATGATTATTCTAAATGAAAATAGCAGAGATGGGGATATGTACCTTCTAAATAATTCCATAAATGACTTATTGGATAACGTCAAGTCCATAAAATGGCTCTTTCATTAGGCCATGGATTTGAAAGAGAGTATGGGGGTTGTGAAACAAAGAAATAAAGGGAACAATATATTTGGGAATAACATGCTAGCCATAGGATCCTTAATTGATATGGCTACTTTCTATTGGCTTGAGGCCCATTCCATGGATGTCAATAATAGAGGGTATAACATTGAATAATTTCAATAGAATATAGAAGAGCACATGTACAATATGTTGAAGGCCTCAATGACCACATGAAAATTATCATTAGCAAGTTGGTAGGAATTCTGGGGGAGAAATGCATACTTATAGCTATAATGGAACAAGGTAGATATGTTAACAATAAAGAACAGATTGGGAGGAGGACCAATGAAATCACAAGGAAAATGAATGTTGGGGCCCCTTTTCACTACTAGTTAGTTGAAAGATGCTATGGATAATATGGACTAATTGGAATTGCAAGAAGCCATGATGATGAATAAGATGAGCTACTTTACTTTGGTTCTTGTGTCTTTTTGGTTCGGTGATGTGAATCAACTATCCTCAGGTCTAGATGTACCAATTCAAATTTTACTAACTTTAAATAGATTAATCAATCTTAGAAACTCAATTGGTCTATATAGAACATCATAAATAATTTAACTTTTCATACAATTACTTAACTCATTATCTCCTACAAGTATTGATTTCCAATAAATAAACTACTATAAATTATAGCATGCATAAAAATAACACTTTGACACTAGGCATTGACATGGAAACCCAATTTTGGAAAAACCACCAAGTAACATGCTACTAATTTTTAACCATTCTCAAGTGAGCTTGATTAAGAGGCAACATTATTAAAGGTTATGAAAAAAATTGTTAAATGTGACCCTATTAAAGTATTTAATCACCTTGTTAGGAGTGACCTTGTTATAGGACTTTGGATCATTCCATTAGAGTGTCACCTTGATTAAAGGATTTATAAAATAGTTGTTAGGTCAACTTGATTAAATGATTTTGACTGATAGAATGGATAGAATGTAATGGTAGGTTTGATTTATTAAGTACAACTCACTTTTCAAGCCAAGATCTTCATTTTCTCATCTTCTTATTCATTAAATGGCCCCCATTAACATCTTCATCACTGCTCTACTTGGCATCTCCTCAAGAAAACACTCTTCACCAAAATATTCACACTTTACTTTTGTTGTTCTTATTTTAAAAAATTCTTCATAATATCATCAATTAACAATGAACCAACCTCTAAATTTATTCCTCATGCATCCTCAAATAGGTAATTTTGATCTTTTTATGCTTAAGCATCACCATTGATCTTAGGGTAATGTTATATTCATCAAATCCTTCCATCTTTTTTTTTCTCCTTCATCTAGAAACATTTGATCAAATCCTTTCCTTTGATCACTTAAAAAAATATCCTCATGCATTGAATACATTATCTCATCAATCCTTCTCTTCTATGCACTTTGACTAATTCAAAATTATAATTGTGTTAGCCTCAAAATCAAAACTTTCTCAAACTATGACTTTTGTTGTCACTCAATAATCATTCTATTCTTCTACCTAGTCATCACTATGTAGTTCAACATATACTATAATTTCTTGGTAGTAACTTGTTTGAAATACAAATGGGAAAATGTATACTTCTGAGAAGGGGGAGGGGGGTGAATCAGAAGTACTAATCTCTAACCAATAAAACTTTTAACTTTAAAACATTGCATGCATAAACATATAGAAATAACATGTAAAGAAAATGCATCCACATAAACACTTGACACTAGATATGATTACCCAGAAACTCTCCAATGAGTAGATAAAACTAGGGTGAGGATGACACCCATAATTCTTCACTACTACAACAATAAATTTCACCTATTAAGGTTACATATTTTGACCATTCTCATGATCTACCCTATGAAAGGCCTACTCTATTAAAAGCTTACAAAAGATTGTTAGATCCTACCCTATTAAAAGTGTGCCTAGCTAAAGGACTTTAGAGCAGTCACTTTGAATTTCACCCTATTAAAGGATTTCTATATGACTATTAAATCAACCTTGATAGAAGGATTTCATCCTATTGATACAATTGTTAGAAAGTATAATATAATATTTGATTTGATATACTTACAATATTTTATTGCTGATTTTAGATCCCAATTTAATTCATCTTGATCCTCTCTTATCTAATATGAAATTGTTGTAACCTTGATCCTCTATTCTACTAACTGATTCTACAATTTTGTCCTTCTTCTAAGTCACCTTGATTGTATGTTGATCAATTCACCCCTTTCACTACTATCATCACCTACTCACCTGCATTCTTTCTTTTACATACTAAATTATGGAGCTTTTTCTCCCTTTAAAAAGACTTTGGTGGCTTAGGGTTAGGTATGAATCTATGATTGAGATTCATCCAACTTTCTTGCTCAATTCTCTCTATTTTTTGATTGGTTGTATGTTGATCACATAGGGAATCAAATATATTTGATCTTATCTTCAAAGCTTCAAGATCTATCCATATGTTGGCTCACAAATGGTTTACATAGTTGTTTGTGCCATCACAAACAAATAGGTCATTTTTGTGTTACTTAGTACTTGTTAAATATTGATGCTCGACACATACTATAATTTTGTCTAGCTCAATGCTTGAACTTGCTCAGCATCTACTATTCACTTGACACTTGAAACTTTCTCAAAACTTACTATTTACTTGGCACATGAGTGACTTGACACTCATTGCAACTCGACATCTACACATGTTATACTCAGCATATGTTACTAACTCAACATGAACTTGGAAAATTTCTTAAGTGTTTTGACACACAATTGTCAAAACCAATCTGAGATAAACAATCTCCCCCTTTGACATGAGTGACAAAAACACTTCATTATACATGATGAATCTAACTTCCTTGAGTATAATGTATATTTAATTCAGCATAGATACAAAGCTTCAAAATTTTTTCAAATTTTTTTAAAGAACTATATACCTCAAAATTTTGTAACTCTCCTTGAGTTAATGTGTCTTTTCTATATCCAAACTCTCTTTGAGTAGATTGATTTTCCTCTACTATAACTCTTGTCTTTCATCTGATACAGTTTATCTAATTTGTTTTGATATGCCCTATTTCTAATTTTTGCTCCCCCTTTCTTTTCTCTATTTGTTTTGTAACTCCCCCTTTCATGTCTCCCCTTCCATAACTATTTCTCCCTCTTTAAATATTTCTCCACCTTCTTGACACTGATGTCAAAGCTTTTATACACTAAGTGTATATTTATCTAAGAAGTTCTTGTTAACTTCCATTATAATCTTTAAAGAAGCATCCCAATTGTCAATTGCAACATCTAGAGACTCAATTTGGATGGATATCTTAGCTGCAAGGTGAACTGACCCATCAAGTGTTAAAAGATAAGAATCTTTCTTGAGTACTATCTTGGCATAGGCTAGTTCTTTTTCTAGAATCTCCATGTGTGGGGTTAGGGAGGCTTGAATTTGAACTACTTGGCTCTATTATTAGCTTCTTTTGCTATGAGTACAGTAAGTTCATTTTGTTTGTGAAGCATATAATGGAAATGCTTCTCACTTTGAGCTAGGTTCTATGGTAACTGCATACCAAATACTTTTGGGTTTCTCTCTAGACTCAAAATTCTTTGGCTTGTTTCTTGTGTGAAGAGTGTGGGGTCACACAATTTTGTGTACAGTGAGAACATATTCTCAAGGACCTTCTTCACCTTTTTTTATCTTTGCAGCCAATTCTACCTATGATATTTCCCATTTACATTACCTTGAAACTTCTTTTCACACCATTTCATGAGTTTTACATTGGTCTCATAGTCTTCATTGGTCACTTGTTCAACAATTTTTCACAATTGTTCCAATATGGGTTTGGTTGCATCAAGAGTTTGAAAGCTAAATGCATCTAGAAAGATGACTTTTATCTCATGTAATGCTTGCCTTTGTTTATATTCTTTCTTGAGTATCTCTTGGTTCTTTATCGCTTCTAATGCCTCTTGCATTTTATATATCTATTCAATGTTCAAGGTTGCATAATCATACTTAGGTATGATAATTTATTCATCTAATGTAGGGTCTCCATAGTGAAGTATCCTTGCAACTTTTGTGGAGCTCAAGCCTGGTGCTGAAATTTGGAGCGGCATTGCTTCAGTGCTCGACTTCTGAAGGACTCTTGTAGGAGTTCTAGTAGTTAGTAAGTTTACCAATATTTGAATTGCTTCCTACTCCTTTTCCTTTGGAATCTTCTTCTCGTCTTGTGATCCTCCTTGATCAATCACTATTATTTGTAGTACACCTTGAGTTTGTGTAGTAGGAATAGATATTTTTTCCTATCTTGTTTGTTCTTTTGTAGGCTCCCTAGTAGTTATAGGAACTTTAACTATGGTATCAACCTTAGTTGATGTATCTATTAATGCTTGCTCTTGAGGTTTTCCACTAGTAGCTATAGGGATGGAAGAGGATGTTTCTTATGTAGCCACCTTGTCCCTAGTTAGGTCTACTACTACTTTCTACAACTCATCTACATTGACCAGTATTGGATTGTCACACAACTTTTCTTGTAAATTTGATTGGTCAAGGATCTTCTTTAGATCCTCTAAATTGAGTGGGCTGATGTTCTAAACTAAGCTGTTAGGAACATCCTTCACTTTTATTTTTTATGTAGGTGTGTTGTTGTCATGTGGAGGGCTTGGTGGTGGCAATTGTGTGTCTTGCACACTCTAATTTGTTTGCTACTCCTTAGCAATTTCCATTTCATCTTCTTTTTGTGGTACCTCCTCCATTGTGTTGCCTTTCTTTTCTTTCTCATCTTCTCTTTCCATATCATTCTCTTCCTCTTCTTCATTATTTCTTCCCTCAAAAGGATCTTCTTATCCTTCCTTGATAGTGGTTAGGCTATATATTAGCTTCCACATTTGAGTGGACTTCTTTACAACATCTTCAATCTTATTTTGAATTATGTTGAATCCTCTATACTTTGGTGCAAATTTATTGCCATGTTTCTTGTTTGCTTTTGTTATTTGGCCATTTGATAAATCTGGCATCACTTGTGCCAATGTAGACTTGCTTATTTATTTTTCCATGTTTAGGCAATAGTGACATTTATTCTCAACAATAGAATATAAATCTTTGGGCATAGTAGTGTTAAATTCAAGTGGAGTATTCTTGACTTTTGCCATCATGGCATACAATGATTCCTCAATCTTATTTTGATCTTCTCTATTTAATTTATTGAATTCAAAATTTTTCAATTTGGTCAAGTTTGCATTATCCCTAATATTTTCACAAATATTATCATTATTTGACTTGGGTGCATGACTTAACACTCTAAACTAGCTATTATCATCTGATTTGGTCCTTTCTTCATCAAATTCTAGTTGTGCAATGTATTTCCTCCTTATCTTCTTCTACACTAGACTTGGTTGCTTAGTAGCCTTCTTCTTCTCCTTTGTTTTCTCCTCAAGCTTTTGAGTTGTGGCCCTTGTAGTTTCTCTTCTAGCTAGGGTAGTAGGATTGGTGGGGCTAGGTTTAGCAATGTTTTTGCCCTTGGATTGAGTGGTAGATTGTTTCTGAGCTTTTCTCTACTTAGGCTTTAGTTAAGCTGGTTTTTCCTTAGCTTGTTACTCCTTAGCACCTTCTTCTTCATCTTCACCAATTCCTTGTGTGAAGGCAAGAGGTTCTTGACCCTATTCTTGTTCTTGTTCTTGTTCTTGTTCTTGTTCATCTTCATTATCACCTTCCATTCCTTCACCAAAATTTTCTTTTAGCTTCTTGACCAATTAATCCTTCTTCTTTAGAGTGAGGTAGTTTCCAACTCCATTTCTACCTTGGATTTTACAACATCATAGTTTCCAAAAATCTTTGCTGATTTTTAATTGTCCTCTACAAGTAATGTAGTGATGGTTGTTGATGCTTCATCTATATTAATCTCATACCCCAAAGGCCTTAGCCATCTTACTCTAGGAACTGCAACTTGGATAAAGGTATAATCAATGTCTACTAAGAAACATATGTCATTGTAATACTTTTCTAGTAGGGAAACTAGTGCTCTCAGTCTTTGTTTCATGGTTTTCTTGAAATCTTCAAAATAACTAGTCATTATAGAATCAAAATTGTCTCCCATTTGCTCTATGTATTCATTAATTTGAACTACCATAGACTTGTTTCTCTTCCAACCTACCTTACCAAAAGAAGGAAACTCATTCTAAACATAAAAGAATATAGATATCAAAACTGAACCAAATTTGCATTGAGGTCCTTTTGATCTCCTTATAGCTCCTAGGTTCTCCATGATTTGTTCCAATTGTAGCTCGATCAGATCATAAGTGTGATCTTTCTTTACAATCTTGTACCCTACATAAACTATAATGCATGGCACACTATTCAATCAGCTTCACTAATATAATTTGTGATATATGACCCTCACAACAAATTCTAGAAGTGGATCTTTAATGGTGTCAATAGTCATGCCCCTTTTGTTCCACTTTGCCCTTGTATTCTTCTTTATTGCTTCTTTAGAATCACTTCTTAGGGTTTTGGGTCATTCTAGGGTTGGAAATCCTATAACCCTATACACAATCCTTTTTGACAGCTTGATAGGCCCTCCCTCCAACCATAAACATCTATCATGGATTCTACTCAAAATTATTCTTATCCATTTAGTCTTAAAAATAGTACGGAAATCTAGGGCATGAGTTAAGCACTTTCTCTTAATGATCTAAAATTATTCCTTCAACACTCCATTCTCACACAATTTATCATATGCTTTTTTAATCTCCATGTATCCTATTTCTCTAACCTTGCAATTATAGCATTTCCTTACATCCTAGACCATTACGACCTTGGGAAAAATGATTGACAATGTCCTTGTTGGGTCATTCTTATATGCAACTTTAGAATTTGGCCGAAAAACTTGTTGCTTGACCTCATTACTAAACAACTAAACTTCGAAAGGTTCCTTATCCTTGGGACTTCTAGAAGTAGAGGCCATTTTGCAAGCTAGGGTTTCAAAATATAAAATTGTGTAACTACATGACCCTGCTTGTGAGGAATACCTTTTAAATTGATGAAATAATGCTTGAACTCTACTAGAATTTATATAAAAACTTCAATCTCTAGTTTCCAATCACTTCTATGCTCTACTTGCTCCTGCTCTATGTTTTTAATGATGAATAATGAGTGAAAAGTTTCCTTGTACCCTTTCAAAACATCATATTTAATGCATGGTGCATGTATAGCTATAAAGTTAGCTTCTATACAATCTTTGCTTCACTCGACATCCATTCATTTTCCATTACTTGGTATCCACTAGAGTTACCCTTACTTGGATTCAATAGGAGTTACCTTCACTCAGTAGATACTATTGACTCAGCTTCAACTAGCTTTGGCTAATAACTTGGCTCACACTAGAATTTACTCGACGATTGAAAAGTACTTTTCACACTTGGCAGTAAGATGAAAACTTAAAGTTTTGACCTTGGTTTTTCCTTGTTAACTTGCATCTTTATTCATGTTAATTTTTTCTTTTCAACACTAACTTTATCTTGGAAATGATGTATGATGAAACATTTAAATACCAGTCCCACATACCTCTTTTTGCTTAGTTTGATGAGATGTGACCACTTAACCTTTTAGGTGAAGTGATCCCTTCATTTGATGTGTTGCATCCATCTTACTTCTTCCATGCCTTGTTCATCTCTCCTCTAATGTGCTCAATATCTACCTTGCCTTTTCCCTTATTTGACTCTAAGTTGGGTGCCTTTGTCATTGTTGGGTAGTGTTTGCTAATATGACTAGTCTTCAAACAACTAAAGCATGTAGTTTGAATCAACCATCTATTGTAGCTTCCACTAAAATGTGTTCTTATGCAAATTTTCAAGAATTTTTCCATACTCTTCACAATAATGATAGTTGTGGCTTGTATTGTAGTCCCAATTGTAGGAATTTTCAAGGTTTCTTCCCTTGTTTGATGACCATGTGGGCTTGGATTTGCATTCAAAGGCTTTTTGTCCAAACTTTTGACAATTGTAGCAATGTCCTTCAAATCTTAGTGCATGCATGGTTCTTGTTCTACATTCATGTGCCTAATGACCTTGTTTGTTGTACTTGTAACAATGTGTCATGTTCTTTGGCTTAGTATTTTGACTCACATTCTTGCTCCTACAAACATTAGCTATGTGTCCTTTCTTTCCATAATGATGAAAACTAGGTTTAGAGTTCTTACCTTTATTGCTTCTTTCCTCAACAACTTTGGATGATTCTTCTTCTTCAGTGCTTTTATATCCCAATCCTCATGTGTCTTTGCTAGATCTAGGGGATTTTAGTAATTGATCAAAGTACTTGATAGCTTTGTTAGGTTTGTTGAAACTTTCTACAAACTCCTTCTCTCTTTTTAGGTCATTTTGTAGTTTCTCATTCTATAACTTCAATGTATTCATCTTAATGTCCTTGAGATTCAACTCATGATGGGCATTCATCATTTGCCTTGGGGTGTCCAACTACATGTTCGAGATCCTAGATAGCTATACTGATTTTTCTTCCAATCTATTTGACAAGATTCTTGTGTCTTCCTCAATCATGTCCTTGTCTTCTATAGCTTTATTCTTTTGCTTAATCACCTCACATAGTAGTATTGCTTGTGATTCTTGCTCCAGCTTGAGATTTCTAATCTCCTTAGCTTGTGCTCTGTTCTTGTCCATGAGATTTGCAATTGTTTCATAAAATTTACAAGAGTTACCATCTACAAATAACTTTGTGGTGTCAATCTCTTTGTATTGAGTGTCATTTTCTGCTATAGCAATTTCTTTCCTTCTCTCTAGCAAACTTCTCAAGGCATCTCTAACTTCATCATGTTGTTGCAATAATAGATGTATCTCAATCTCCTAATTCTCAATGGTCTTTCCCAACTTGTGAACCTCCATCTCAAGGGTCTTTCCCAACTTGTAAACATCCATCTCAAGATCTTTTTGCCAAGTTATAAGGCTTCTCCTAATGAGAACTTAGCTTTGATACCAATTATTGGAAATTCAAATGGGAAAATGTATACTTTTGAGGAGGGGGGGTGGGGGGCATGGGTGGTGAATCAGAAGTACTAATCTCTAACCAATAAAAATTTTAACTTTAAAACATTGCATGCATAAGCATATATAAATAACATGTAAAGAAATTGCATCCACATAAACACTTAATAGTAGATATGATTGTCTTATACTTCATTCTATACACTTTAATTTTTTTTTTTAATTTTTCAATTTTTGGTGCATCTTATCCCCTACACACAAATAGGTACCAAAATTTTAGGATGTTGTTAGTTCAATAATTCATAAAAAAGTACTCATTAGAAAATTACAAAAATATACACAACTTCTAGATATCACTCTTAAAGGGATTTACAAAATACTAAATATAACTACTTCTTTTTTGCTACACAAGAAAATAAGTAAGTTCAATTTTCTAAGAAAAGTATGAATTATATGTTATACTTAATTCTATACACTTTAAAAATATGTTGCACCTATTTGTGTGTAGGGGATAAGTTGCACCAAAAATTTAAGAGTGATATCTAGAAGTTGTGTATATTTTTGTAATTTTCTAATGAGTACTTTTTTATGAATTATTGAACTAACAACATCCTAAAATTTTGCTACCTATTTGTGTGTAGGGGATAAGTTGGACCAAAAATTGAAAAATTAAAACATTTTTTTAAAGTGTACAGAATAAAGTATAAGACAATAATAAGTAATTTATTTTTCATTTGGTTAAGTATGTAAAAGTTCATTAAAAAATGTTAGATAAATGTCTATGAGGACTATGAACCTAGCGGTAAAATTAATTAAAGTTTACATTGTTAATGTTGTCCAAAAGAGGAAAATTTTATATGTTCAAAAAACTAAAAAGATATGTGAGATTATGGTGGTGATTTTAGATATGCTCATTTTATCATTGGGAAACTTGAGGAAGGAAAAGAAGTCAACTCATCTTAGAAGATGAAAAAATGTCTAAACTAATAAAATTGAAGGGAAAATGAGTTCCCAAGCCTTTGGGTAAACTCCAAAGGCTATTACCAAGCCATAAACTGGTTGGGTTTTAGATATTCAAATAATTTTATTGGGTTATAGAAAAATTAAAAAGTACATTTAGAACCTGGTTTGGTTTTTAAGACATAAAAATGGGTTCTATTTTAAAGGTCCTAACTTTCACATCCAAAGTCTAATTGAATTCATTAAAAATGCATAGGGAATTTATTAAATAGATAGACATCATTATGAAGATAAAAAAAATCCAAGGACATCAATTTTTTCTTTCCATTTGAATCAAGCATAGTCTAAAATAGGTAGTCATTATTTTCCAAACATGGAACCAATAGGTAAACATAAATGTAAATATATTTTGAATCTTCACTCTCCCCCCATCCCTCACTCTCCTTACCTCCATTCATTGAATATTAAGTTATCTCTTGTACTAAATACTAACCTCTCTCATTCATTCACTAAGTTCCAACCACACACACACACACACACACAGAGGATATCTCTCTTACTAACTCCTAAACACTTCCATTCTCCTACTAATTCCTAACCTCTCTCTCTCTAACTTATTACCTTTATCCTCTATCTCTATCTAACCATGGATAGAAATAACAATTACATGGAAATATAACTAATATTAGAAAATAGATCACATGCAAGAGAACATGAGACATAAATATTTAATGTGGTTCACCTAATCCCTAGGCTACATCCACCAATATAAAGTCAATTATTATTATTATCCAGTGATTATAATATGTAATTCATTACACCGCAATGCCACTTCAAGGAGATAAAATCTCATCAATCATTATGAAATCCCTAACCCTAATCCATTTGATACATTTTATTTTTATATACAAAAGTTAGGGCTACAATAAGACATCTAATATAAGGATAACAACTAATGCCATTTAAAATAGAAAAATAAAAGCTAGTTCCATTTAAAATAATGTATTTTTCACCTTCTAACCTTTTAAAATAATCACAATGATTATAATGACACTGAGTATAACCATGTTCATTCATAAAACCATCAAATATAAGATACCATTTTTTGAGGTGCTTGCTTTAAGCCATATAATCTTTTCTTCAATATGCAAAATAAATTCTCCGTACCTTTGACTTAAAATCCCTTTGGTTGTGCCATATACATCTCTTCATCCCAATTACCATGAAGAAATGATATTTTAACATCAAGTTTCTCTAAATGAAAATCTTTAGTAGCTATAGTAATAAAAATGTTAGCATGAATTTTGATGATGTACTACATTGGGGGAGTATCCTAAGCATTGGAGAGTATTCACATGTTGTATTCATGAATGTGTTTGTCATTGATATTGACACAGAAGTAAGTTTATGAAGACTAAAAAAGTAGCAAGCAGTGATCTTAGTTGTATGAACAATGTTTTAATTGTTTGGGGATGCAAGTTCATTGACATGTTTAGTATAGTGTCCTACAATGAAGGTTCAATGTGCACCATGTAAGTCAACACGTATGAAAGTTGCACTTGATTTTTAGAGAGCAATACAAAGATAGAGTACTTTAAAAGCAATTTTTGATGTTTTCATTATATCTTTTGAGAGTGATATAATCTGTTGATGCATAGTCAACCAGTGACTAATGATAGGTTGGTGATAATGTTAGCAAATGCACAAGCCCTACTGTCACACATGTAATAAGTTGTATAGATTGTGAGATGGAAGTGCTATTGTAATTGTAAATTAATTAATTATCTTGTTATAATTAATTAGGAAAGCCTCAAGGTGAACTAAATGAATTATTTTGAAAATATGGTATAAATGAAAGATATTATCATTGTTTGTAAGATATACATAGAAGTGTTGCATTCATTGTATGAAGTGCAAAATGCAAAAGGGAGAAAAGTGTTTACTAGATGTGAGTAAGTGATCCAAGGGATTATTGGAAGTGAGATTTGTGATCTAGTTACAAGATCATAATGAGAAGAAGTCCAGTTGATAAAACAAAAAGAGGTATGATAAATACTATTCATTTCTATTATTGTGCAAGGAATAATACAAAGATTATTTGGACTATGGGTTCATTGATCTTTCTCTTGAAGTTATTTGGGCAATGGATCCATCTATCTTCCACAACTCCTAATAGGGTCCATCCTGCAACAAGGAATATGTGTGTGTGTGTGTGTGTGTGTGTGTGTGTGTGTGTTCATCATCTTGTGGGTACCATCCCCATTTAGGTTTTTCCTTAGATCCAAAGTTTCCCTTGTTAACATATCTGGTGTTATTGTGCATGATTATCTTGTTATATTTTCTGATTATATTTCTTGTATGGTTAAAGTTTAATAAGGTTGATAATTATGATATTAGTTGGATAACTAATTCAAACCCCTCCCCCCCCCCCTCCTCCCCCCTCACCCACTTAGTTATATTGGTGGACTATATATTCTAACAAAAAATAGTATAAACTAGAGTCATTTTGACACTAGGAGAAAATATCTCATCAAAATCAATGTCATTTTTCTTTGCAAAGCCTTTTACAACTAACCTGGCTTTAAATATTTTCTTACCTCTATCATCTTTTTTCATCTTGTAAACCCATTTATTCTATAAATCCCTTTTACTTGTAGGAAACTTACATAAATCCCAAGTCTAATTTTTTAGCAAGGAGTCCATTTCTTCATTCATTGAAGATTCCCACAAAATCTTTGTATCCACTAGTAACTTCATCATAACATTTAGGCTCACCAACATTCATTAATAAAATAAAATATAAAGAGGGAGAGAATCTTTCTAGAGGTCTACTTAGCCTTATTGATCATCTAACATTCACTAGGATGTGTGGCATTTGTTGTTGTAATTGTTGTAGAGAATGAGGGATTGCTAGAACATCATCCTTTTGTGTATCATCCAACACTGCATAATCATTTTCTTTCATCTCATTTTGTTGCAAAAATTCTTTGTACAAAACTTTATCATTGAATATGGCATCCTTTATTCTTATAATTTTATGATTCTAAAAATATGAAATCCTATAAGAAAATTCATCAATGCCATATAAAAATATATATAAATTTCGTTGGCTTGTCTTCTAACTTATTTCTATTTTCAGAATCTATATGTGTGAATTCTTCACGACCAAAAGTTTTGAGAAAAGAATAATTTTTGTTCTTAAATTTCCATGCTTCCTTTGGAATACCATAATACTAAGGAGTAGAGGGACCTTTATTGACCAAATATATAGTGTTATTGATAGCCTTAGCCCACATGTTTAAGTATAGCCTGATGTGCAACCTCATGCTCCTTTCATGCTCCATTATTATCCTGCACATGCATCTAACCACTCCATTCTCTTGTGGAATCCTTGGAAAATTTTTATACCAATGAATACCATTAATGTGTTGGTTAATAGTTTGTCTTCCTTGATATATTGGTTGACTCTTTGACTACCCAATGGATTATGATAAAAAAAGAAGCTAATGATAGAATGGACCAATGTAGTAATCTATCAAAGACACCTGAATTAAAAGTTATAACTCCCTTATGAATGAAAGATATGAAATGAATTTTTATTTTAGGTTTTGGGGATATGCTCTTAACTAGAGAGTAGAAGAGACAAAAACCAAGTTTCTAAATAGTTTAAACAACCTAGGAAAAGAAGGGGAACTAACTCACAAAATGTCATCTATCACAACCTACATGCAAGAAATGGGGACATACATAAATAACTACAACAATATGAATAAAGTAAGAGATGGTGAAAATAGTAATTCCTAGATTATGTGGTTAGCCAATGTTTTGACAATACCTAGATTGTGTATCCCTTAGCTAATCCACAACTAGTTTCGAGCTTCCTTATGCAATAAACTAAACAAAACACATAGACCATGAAGAATAGCAAAGAAAATAAAAGACATGCTTATGTTGATGACAGTAAGGCATATGATCTATTGAATGAAGAAAATAAATCCAAGTTCATTCACATTCATTCAACTTTCAACATTAACACATCATTCCATATAATAAAATTCTAAACTAGATAAACAACAAAACTTAAAATGAACTTACCTAGAGTTACACACAGTAG
This sequence comes from Cupressus sempervirens, assembly GCA_028749045.1. Taxonomy (NCBI): domain Eukaryota; kingdom Viridiplantae; phylum Streptophyta; class Pinopsida; order Cupressales; family Cupressaceae; genus Cupressus; species Cupressus sempervirens. The sequence goes on along the minus strand of CM053789.1, from coordinate 121,853,365 downwards.
TCCCAGGTATAAGGGTGTGCCCAAAGTAAATTTTTTTGATCTTATTAACTTCATCAAATATTACATTTAAAATCCTTCTCAAAATAGCCAGTTATGTTGAATGATTACTTCATAGAGCATCTCTAAATAGAAAGACTAAAAATAAGATAGGATTGAATCATTGTCTATTACATAGACTAGAAAAATGCCAAGAATGGCTAAAATTAGAAAAGAGAAGAAGGAGAAAGAAAGATGTCTAGAAAATCATCAAAACTCCATGTCTTCTTAGAAGTAACTAATTTATCTCTATAAGCTTCCATTGCTTTATTTACTTTATCTAGCTCTTTGACACCTAGAACAAGGATATTGTTAGCTTAGATCATCCATTAGTCATGCATCTCTAGCAGTTCATCAATTTTGGCCACCCTTGATTGGAATTTTTGCATTTATCTCATTATGACTCCATCTACTACTGAGAGTTACTCGATCTTGGACACTTGGAAGTTGAGTAGTTCAATGGCTTTGTTGACAAATGCCAAGAACTTGGACTTCATTATTTTGATGTCCTCCAACTTGCCATTAGTTGATACAAAGGTCTATGTCTGCAAGATCTTCAAATACTGAAACATCTTTTCAATGATATTTTGCACTAGGTCATGCACATCCTTGAGTTTATTTGTAGATCTCATGGAGATTTCAATGAAATACTGCAAGGATTTCTTCCAATGGAATAATGATTCTTTGCTAGTCTTTAGAATCCCATGAGCAATGGCCACATTAGTCTTCATGCCCATCACTTCTTGTAGAAGATCCAATTGCTCTGTCAGCTTGTCTACTAACTTCTATATTATTGTTTGATAATTTGAAGCCTCTTCTCTAAGCTTGTGAGAATCTAGCACTAGGCTTCCCAGTTTTTCAACTAATGGGGGACCTTGGGCCTTGATTTGATCTACCCATGCCCGATCCTACCTACCTAAATTGTCTTTTTTGTTGCATTTTGAGGAGTAAATTCTTGTTCTCCTTTGAATTTGCATTGAATTTATTGCAAGAAGTACTTCTAAGTGTAGACTTTATGTAATCCACTAGATCTCTATTTGAGGGCTTCAATATCTCCTTCTTCACTCTAAGCTCTTCCAGCTTATCCTCAATTGTCTCATTAGTTGACTTCCACATGCTCACCATGGAGTCATGAATAGGAATATCAAGATCTAATGTCCTAATTTGGAAGTCATTCCTTAAGAGTTCATGAAATCCTTATTCTTTTTGAGGCTCAACAATCTCAACTAGCATGTGGCTAGTCATTGAATCCATAGCTAGTGCACCAATTGTCTTCTACTTTTTTATTTTCTTTGATGGCTTAGAGGAGGTGACTTTTTTGATCAAGTCCTTTGATGGGGCTACATTCACACATCTCCTCTTCTTCCTATCGATGGTCTCTTCAAGCCAAGACTCTATAGAGAGCATATTGATAGCATATTGCAATGTAGAGGGATCAAACAACTTACTTGGGATTAATGAAGTTGGCTTTCTCTAGGAAGGCAACAACCTTGGTTACTAAAAGGGCTAGAGTATCCTCTTTTTGAGATGCTTCTTGTTCTTGGCCATCAATGGGATGGGTTTAGGGAAGATGGCCTAGCCACTAATTTTTATTATTTCTTCCCCTTATCCTAGTCATCCTCCTCTTTAGTCTTCCAAATTTTTGGAAGAGGGCTAGCTCCACAAGTAGGGGTGAGTGGCATATTATTTTCTAGAGGTTATTCTCCACCTTTCCCAATAGACTATAATGGCCCTATAGATGTTGATGTAGTGGATGTAGTAGTGGTTGTTGAAGCTGACTAGGTAGCTCTAGTAGATACTCCCCTCATAGACTAGTGCTCCTAGTCCTTTTCTTCCTTACTTGGTTCACTCCACCTATATGTTTATTCTCTTGATTATCCCCTACATGAGAACCTCCATTATGTCAATGACAAGGTCTACAAGTGGGGTAGATAGGATTGGTGTGCCCTTGATCTTCTTGTAAGAAATAGGGTGGATGTAGGCTCCATCATTTGCAATGTTAGAAATATCTGTAGAATTGTTATATAGTTTCATTTCATCAATATTTAATCTTGACCAAAATCTCTACTGAGTTTGGTACTCATTGAGACACTGAGACCAAAAATCTTTAGTATTTGGGACATTCCTATAGGCATCTCCCAACTTCAAATGTTCCCTTACAAAATTAATTGGATCATATTGAGGCCTAGGCACCTCACAATATAATAAATTTATCTTTCTCTCAAAGCTCTTCACAAAATTTTGGGTATCTAATCTAGAGGCACATTAATATAGGCCTACCACTATAGGAAATAGAATCCTAATAATCTTCTTTAGATTAGAACACAAGGTGTTCACCTCAAGTATCTATTAACATAACTCAACAAGGACCATCTTGTCCTCCAAATATCTAGGCAAACTCTTGTGAAATCCATCATAGGCTCCTATTCACAAATAGGAGAAACTCAAAAATTTGATGAATGAGCATCTGAACTAGCTTAGAGCCAAAATTGCCTCTAGTGAGAACCTCCTTTTAGGGCATCCTTACAATTCTTGGCATAGACTCATTATAAAATCATCTTTGACAGCTATGTACTCCTTATTTCTTCTTTATAGATATAGAAGTAGGTACAATTCATAGACCTTGGTGCACTTATCATAATTTTGCATGCTAGGGAGACCAGGCCACAAGTGGTGTGTTTCCAAAGTATAAATCAAATAAGAGAGCATGTAGAATTGCTTGAATCTTCTGACAGAATTCAACCATCAAGTAAGCTCATCAGAGATGAACTGTGCCTAGTCAATCTACATAGCCTTAGTGTAGATTACTTGTACTATGAAGAAATGGTTCTCAATGAACTCCAAAATCTCCTCTTTTCCTTTTAGTCTAAGTATTGTGAGGATATCGACAATCTCTCACTTTAGATTTGTCCCAAATAGAGGCTTCAACATTTTTCTCTTCTTTGAGTGGGTGGTCTAGAACTAGGTCCCCTACATTTCTTCCTCTCTAAGGGTATTCTTTTAATTGAACATGGATGTAGAGGACCCAAAATCAACATCACAATATTTCTCCTCCATAGAAATACCAAATATTGGCTGCATCAGTGCCTTGCTAATTGATATGAGAATGGACTAATTGAGAAACAAAATCATCTTTTTTTTTGGATTGTATCTCTCTAAACATTCCTTCACTAACTTAGGTGCATGAACTTCCATTGGAAAATTGGCTACTTCTACCAATCCACTGTCTTTGAGCTTCTAAGTAATTGGGTGAATGGGTTGAGTGTTAAGTATTCAATGAAGGTCACCCAAATTGTAGAATTTGAAGGATGCATCTGTAAGCTCTTTTAACTCACTCTCTAAGCCAATTAACTTATTGTAACTAATAGCTCTAATTGTCATTCACTATGATTTGATAGAATTTAATTCTCAACAAATAGTCATTTAAATACACTTGAGGAAACCAATTAAATGCAATTCTGATGAAATAGATTTAGGAATTAGAGCATTGGCACCATGATGGCATGAAGAAATAGATGTATTTTTAACCCCTTTTGTGAACTTTTGTCTATAACATACTAAACTTTATCATCCTTTAAGTATAGTATTTTGAACTTTTGATGTATAAGGTATGGACATATGGCATAAGAACGATAATCAAAATTATGTTTGAAAAGGGTTTATTTTGTTGGTAAAAATCTTCCTTCATAAATGCTTGGTATGGGTAGATCTTCCTATAGGTGAAGAGATTGCAAAAATTGTTAGTTGAATATTAATGCTTTTTCTTTATAAAATAATAAATATAAATAAATGTTTGTAGGAAGTTTTGTGTGCATTAAGTGTTGATTGTAGGAATCCAAGCCAAGTTGGAATTAATCAAAAACAATTGGGAAGGACTAGCACTAAGGAATCATTGGTATTAAAGAGAAATATTATGACATCGTTGCAGCCAGAGACTTGGTGGAAAATCTAGAAGGGACCTATTTTAATGAATAACAACTTGGACGTGATAAAGTGACTGAGTAGGAAAGCAAGCATCAAAGCAATTGGTTGAACATGCAAGGAACTATTACACAATACTTGGATTCCTGGAAACTATTTAAGTTAGATAGAAGAGTAGATCTAGCATCTGCTATGCTCTATATTTATGGGAATTCAAGGAGATAACTAATGTTTTTATGATTACATTCTTTCATAAATCTTGAACTATAATGAACTATCCTTCATGAGGAAGTTATAATTGTATGAGTCAATTATTTCTTTCCTTTTAAATAAGACCTTGTCTATATGTAGGAAGTTGAGTAGTAAGAAAATTGATAGAGTTGATAGACATCTTGTTTCTCCAAGAAATTGTAATACCACATATTTGAATGAATACATGACTTTGCTAAGTTTCTACACTTTTGTCTGAGTTGATCTTTTCTTCATTCTTTTGTGGGGGCCCACATGAAAGGTGGAGTTTACTTTAGTAATTAGGAGTTAGACTTAGTTTTCTAAGTTAAGTTTAGAACTATTTTTCCTACAGCCATTGGAAATAGAACCAGTCACTATTCTTGCAAAAGTAGGTGCATAGATGTATGGTTAAGTAATTAGAATTTTCTTCCAAGCATTTGATAGTTGTCTTTCCTTTTGATAAACTAGATTTCCTTAATGGTTATTACATTCAAAGTAGTAGTGACTTTTAGTGAAAACTAGATCATATACTTTGTAGTCATCATCTCAAGTTCATGCTCCCGGATTGATATTTAATGAAGATCAGCATACTACTTTGGTAGTAAAGGATATCCAATCCTACAACTAAAAAGGTGTTATATTTGCTTGACACACCACATGAATGAAATTAAGTTCACACAATGATTATAATGGAATAATTTTCATTTAATTCCATGACTAATGACTATTTAAACTTTCCATTTATTTGTGCATAAACTACTAAGTTCCTAAAAGAACTCTTACTTTACTTTAGAGTAAAGTGATATGACTAAAAGTCATTAAGCAACATAAGTGCTTAACTTTGTGGGAAGTACCTCACTTTGCTTCAAAATCCATTATGCAGATATTCTTAACAATATTAACATGTGTGGGAGAGAGAGAAACACTTAGCTTTTTTGAAAACTAATTTTCCTTTTATTCAAAATCATAGCATGTGGAGTAATTCTTTTTCTAGCTAGCACACTTCATTTTTTCACTTTTCACCTAAGGTCTTTTAACACTACTTTTCCTTTATATTGGGTTCATATTTCCATCACTAAATTCTCTTAAAGTATCTTTTAAGCATCTCTAGAGGATATTCATAGATTAGGATATCTTGATTTTTTATTCTCAAAGCCCCTAGAAAAGTAGCCCTTTTCACTACAGTAAAAATTCTCAAATTGAAGCACAACAAACAACATTTTAACCTTTTACTTCAATTTGATGGCCTCAAAGTTAGATCTTTAAGCATGCTTCACTTGTTATGATCCATTAAATAGTTCTTTTAATAATATTATCATGCTATCTGATCATTTGAACTAAGATTTGGCTCAAGTTCATATAGCCTCGAAAACAAAACAAATGGCTTTATTTCTATGACTGTGTAGCAGAAAAACCATAGACCTATATTCCCTAGCATTACTTGATTGTATCTCCACAAATCTAAATAATAATCACCCTGGCATCTCACCACAATTTTGTAGGCCTTTAGGTATAGACAAAATCATATTCACAACTTATTACTCACTGGCACAACTTTATCCTTTAGATTCACACTTGATATAGTTTGCACAAGGGGAAAGTTATCTTGAAAGCTCAAAAACCATGGGATATGAAATGTTAGGGCAAGATAGTAGAGAATAAAATTCCAAACACTTACTTCTCATTGAAAGGATGCAAGATCACATCCCAACTATGGCTAAATCACCTAAACTCCATGCACACTAGAAAAATAAGAAACCCACATTGAAAGATTTGGTAAAGCTATGATACAGTGCAAGGTAGGAAAATTCCCAAAGGAGATTTCCTAGCCTCCAACAAATAACCACACAACAAGAACACAACAATAATGCAAGATATGATACCAAATCACTACTCTTTATTTATAAAATAATTATTTACATGCAATATGCCCAACTATAAGGGTGAACCCACAATAGTGGGTACCACTTTTGGGGGACGAAGGAAATTGTGAAATGATGAAAATTTTGCATGTAGAATTTTACATATGTTTTCCCGAAGGTACTAACTATGTTCATGTGAACATATTAACAAGGTATGGTCGCGTGAACATGTTAAGTTTAAATAAGGTATGTTCACGTGAACATACCTTGTTAATATGTTCCCACAAACATATTAGTAACGATGATTTTGCAATTGAAATTCCACTTTTCCATTCAAGATCTTGATAATTTTTCCCTTTTTGCATGTTCATACGAACACAAATTATTATAAATGTTCACGCGAACATGTTAAATAAAAATTTTGGCTATCAGATTATTTTTCTCATACGTTCCTACAAACATGGGTTCGCACAAATATGCCCAATATGTTCGCATGAACACATAAAATTAGGAAAATTTTAACCCTTTTTCCTTCTTCTTTTTTTTTGCTATTTTGACTCCCATAATTACAAGAGAATGATCTCCTACTATAAAATAAAAAATGTCAAAATGTGCTACTAAAAGCAAGCTTTCCAATGACTATAATTGTAATACATATTTTAGTCATTAAGACTTTCAAATATGAGTTTAACTCATTATAGTTTCATTACCGATTGAACATCAACCGACTTCGACACCTTGGGAAAATTAGTAAATCAGGTCAATTTTTTTTTGAAAAATATGTAGGAACTAGCTTATTGAGATACCTTTCTATTCAAAAAAAAAAAAAAGTTTATGATCAATTGACTTCAAATTATCTATGTCAAATGGAACGTATATCTGAATTACAATTTGTGTCACTTCAAAACTTCATAAACTATACAATATTCAACCAAAATAAATCAAACCAAATTCATCCTCTAGATATTGATGTTACAAATCTAACACTAAAAGAATTACTTCATTATCATTTCTAATAAAAAAGTTGTGTGTCAAACGGACTGTCACTCTTTAAAATATTAAATTTTATTATGTACCACTTTTCAGAGGAGATAAAAAAATTGATATAAATAATTTTATTTTATTTTATTAAAAAATATGGTTACAAAGTAGGAACAAAGTACTCAAAATCACTAGTTTATGTCATCTTGAAATTATTTATATTTTTGGAGATATAGTCACTTGAATGTCACGTTTGTTGCAAAAATATTGATTTCAATGTCAAAATTGGTCAAAAAGTGAAACCCATTATTATGGGATCACCGATAAGGCCTTTTGGGTTAGGGCCAACTACAACAACAATTAGAAAAATAGTTATGCAAGATCCCTCAATATACAAATCAATCCTTGATAGCCTAGATATGTAACATAACAAAAATATAGTAGAAACCTCCAAGATCTCAACTTTTGCTTGCAAGCCACCAAGAAACCTCCTTGTTTCTAAACTATAGCTGCTAGCTCTTTCAAAAATGTGTAACTCCACCACAATGTTATTGTAAACTACGTCAAATTTGGCACTCTATCCATAGAATTAGGAAAACTCACCCTTCAACTACTCCACACTAAAATTAGGATCTAATCCCTCTAAATGAATTAATCACTCCATAAATAGATGACCAAAGACTACATAGACCCCCAACTTATACCCAACTAAACCACAAATTGGCCTAGCAATTAAAAAATTAAATAAACCCCTTATATTAAATGCATATTTAAGCCACAGGTTAGATCACAACAAACATTAAATACAAAATGTCAGCCCTTGAATTAACCAAAAGCTAATAAGTGACAACTACACAAAATACTTAAGACAAGCCCTAAGTTTGCAACCAAGATTAAATGCACATAGGAGAGATAACCAAGACCACAAATAGGTCCACACAAACTCCTAGATTGATCCATGTCATGACCACATGCTACATGCATTAAATACACCAAGATATCCAATTGGCATCAACACAGTGCTGAGTGTTAGCAAACTCCCAAGCATCATCAAGCTCCTGCAAACATGTTGAGCTCCCTGACCATGCCGAGTAACCAATACATGCCAAGCACAACAATATCTATCAAGATCCTTCAGAGATTGAGTATCACTACAAGAACCCTCCAAAGCAACTACTGAGCCTCCTCCCAAGAACTCCAAAGCAGCTACTAAGAAAACCCAAAATGCTCTTGCATCAAACTCCATAGGTAAATAGAAATATTTGTCCTACACTTTGATGCCCAAAAAAAAGATCAACAACTATCTTCATCTTCACTTAAGCATTCCACTCCAATAGGGACAAGAAAACCAATTTTCACATCATTCACAAGTACATCATTCTATCAAAAACCAAAATCTCAACCACCCAATCAGCATGCTCACTCCCAGGAATAAACTGAACATAATGCTTCAACATCAAATCCTCATCCAAAATAACAACTAGTGAATCCACACTAGTAATAAAAAACTCCATATTAGAAGAAATATGTAGATCTCCATGAACACATGCCAAACTCACAACACCAACAATCTTATTTCTCATAAAAAGATGCTCTGTAATAGACAACCCACTACCAACAATAGTTAAATTATCTATGACCAAGTGCTCTACAATTTCCATCTCAAACCCAACTAATTGATAATGAAAACCAACCTCCATCCTAGCATCAACAAGGTTAGGAATATCCTCAACAACAACCTCTAGTTGCTCTACAAGTTTTGTATCAGACTCCAAAAATTGATCAACAAAACCAACCTCTTCCACCAAAACCTCACTATGTCATCTTTGTTCTCAAAAAAGTCTTCTTCTTGGCCAAAGAACTCTCTTCTAGATTGGTAGATTCCAACTCTACAAAAATCCATTAAATGCATTTCTTACCTCATCCTTTACTTGATCATCCAAACTAGCTTCAAACCATGTAAACATCTTAGAAAACCTCCTCACCACCACATCATGGAGATTCATAATCATCTCAAGGTCCAATCCTTTTAGAGCCCTCTCTCAAGATCTTCACAAACCCTCTGCAACAAATCCTTCCCATGCTCCTTGTGATAAAATCAAATTATTTGCAAGTCAGATCACAACCTGCCACCTTGCATGAGCAATCAAGAACCAAATAGCAAGACCAAGAACATAGATCTACAATATGCATCATGCAAACTCTCTACAATCATGACTCAACAAGATCAACCTTCCATATTTACATCCATTGATCCATCTACAAGCCCTTTGAAATTGCAAGTTAGAATCATGATATGCCACCTCACAACCAATATATCTAGGACTCTAGAAAGAATAATACACCACCAAATCAAGATTTTCTTAGATCAACTTCTCTCAACCCAAGTACTGGTGCAAAATGCCACAACTTCAATGATCTATCTACACACTCAGGAACAACCTTTGCTCTAATACCACCTGATATAGTGTAAGGAAAGAGTATCCTCAAAGGAGATGTCCTAGCCCACAACAAAGAACCACATAGTGGGAACACCAAAAAAATGCAAGCTCTGATAGCAAATCATAGGTATTTATTTATAAAATAATTGTTTACATGCAATATGTCTAGTTGTAAGGCCTTCTAGGTTAGGGCCAACTACAAAAAAAAATTTTAAAGTAGTTTTACAAGATCCCTCAACATCTAACTCAATCCTAGCTAGCCCAAATCTATAACATAACATAAATCTAGTAGAAACCTCCAATATCTCAACTTGTGCTTGCAAGCCACCAAGCAACTTCCTTGTTTCTAAACCATAGCCACTAGGGTATGTGCAAGATCATGGTGTACCAAACTATGGCCTTAAGTGGCAGTGAAAAATTAGCAAATTAGGTTTATGTCAACTTGACACATAATTTTCAAGTGGTTATGAACTTTATATCAAAAAGTTGTAAGAAAATAATTTGTAAGAAATTGAATGTAGTTTATAAACTACTAGGCCTTATCAGGAGAAAAAAAAAATAATTGGTCAAAAGTTTGAATTTTAATGCAGTACTAAAAAAATTTCAGGGCGAAAATAAAAAGTAGGTGTATGTCTGACCACTTTAATCAAAATCAAATCATAATATTTTTTTAATATAATTATAGATATGAAAAGTACACTCATGCCCAAATGTGATGCATATTTTTTGATATTTTTATTCCAAATAAATAATTAAATATGAATTTTCTACCAACAATTTTTCAGAAAAAAAAGTCTCGTGTCTAACCACCTAACTAATAGAAAATTTTACCAAATTTAAATTTATTTATTTTTCTTATACTAGGCGAAGTATAGAATGTGATGCAACTTTTAGATTTAAAAAATGTTAAATCGTTTGAAAGTTATAGCTATTTTTCAATCAGTATGTTAATCAGCACTTTACAATAATCTTCATTGATAATTAACTAATAAATACTTATCAAACTTAGAATTTGACAAAAATTATATTGATGGAATCTAGAGAGTGATATTAAAAAACTCTTTTTGTTTCATTCAATTTTGATCAAAATAACATTGTTAGATGGCTACCCAAAGTTTGAGTATCACTAAAACCCTCTTCAAACACGTCTTTTGGGTTGACCAGGTAGACTTGGTAAATACCAAGCCTAATTAGATATCCAATTTCAAATTGAATATCCGATTTGAAATCGGATATCCGATATGCTTCGATTGAAAAATTTCAAATCCCAACCCATTTTAGAGGAAAATTGGGTTTAAACTTTATAGCTTATGATTTATAAATTATTTCACTTATATTACTATGTAAAGACGTATTTTAATATATTGTGTATATGATAACGTAATGTAAAGATATAAGATATAATCTAGTAATATATAATAATATATTATGTTAATCTTATTACAATCTATAAATATAATTTATATTATTATTAGTTTTACTAAATATAATAACGTAATTTATATATATAAAATACGTATTATATATTATTATATTAATATGTATGTTATTAATATATATATATATATATAATAACATAATACATACATACATATATATATATATATATATATGTTATTAATATATATAATAACGTAATATATATATATATATATATATATATATAAAAATAATTTTATATTATTATATTAATATGTATGTTATTAATATATATGTTTATTATTAATATATATGAGTCAAAGGAGGTCATAAGTCAACCATTGACCCCCTTTGACACATTAAATGACGACATATCTCCTTAGGGGTCCTAGGACCCCTAGGGACATATTACAATGGTTAATATGGGTCAAAGGGGGTCATAGGGTGACCTATGACCCCTTTTGACAAATTAAATGATGACATATGTCCCTACGGGTCCTAAGACCCCAAGAGACATATTTGAATCATTCATATGGGTCAAAGGAGGTCATAGGGTGACATATGACCCCCTTTGACCCATTAAATGATAACATATGTCTCTAGGGGTCCTAAGACCCCTAGGGACATATTCGAATGGGTAATATGGGTCAAAGGGGGTCATAAGGTGACCTATAACCCTCTTTGACCCATTAAATGATGACATATGTCTCTAGGGGTCCTAGAACCCCTAGGGACATACTAGAATGGATAATATTGGTCAAAGGGGGTCATAGGGTGTCTTATGACCACCTTTAACCCATCAAACGATGACATATGTCCCTAGGGGTCCTAGGACCCTTAAGAACATATTCAAATCGTTCATATGGGTCAAAGGGGGTCATAGCATGACCTATGATTGCCTTTGACACATTAAAGGATGACATACATCCCTAGGGGTCCTAAGACCCATAGGGACATACTCGAATCATTCATATGGGTCAAAGGGGGTCATAGGTCACCCCTATGACCCCCTTTGACTGATTAAAGGACAACATATGTCCCTAGGGGTCCTAGGACCCCTAGGGACATATTAAAAAGGATAATATGGGTCAAAGGAGGTCATAGGGTGACCTATGACCCTCTTTGACCCATTAAATGATGACATATGTCTCTAGGGACCCCTAGGGACATATTCGAATGGGTCATATGGGTCAAAGGGGATCATAGGGTGACCTATGACTCCCTTTGACTCATTAAATGAAGACATATGTATATAGGCATCCAAAGATCCTTAGAGACATATTCGAGTCGTTCATATAGGTCAAAGGGGGTCACAAGTGACCTATGACCCCTTTTGACTCATTAAACGATGACATATGTCTCTAGAAGTCCTAGTACCCCTAGGGACATATTTGAATCATTCATATTGGTCAAAGGGGGTCATAAGGTGACCTATGACCTCCTTTGACCCATTAAACGATGTAATATGTCTCTAGGGGTCCTAAAACTCCTAGGGACATATTTGAATCATGAGCCACAGGGGGTCATAGGGTGACCAATGACCCCCTTTGACCCATTAAACGATGACATATGTCTCTACGGGTCCTAGAACCCCTAGGAACATATTTGAATCGTTCATATGGGTCAAAGGGTGTCATAGGTTGACCTATCACCTCCTTTGACTCATTAAACAATGACATATGTCCCTAGGGGTCCAAGGACCCCTAAGGACATATTCGAGTCATTCATATGGGTAAAAGGGGGTCATAGGGTGACCTATGACTCTCTTTGACCCATTAAACAATGACATGTGTCTCAAAAAGTCCATGGACCCCTAGGGACATATTTGAATAGGTAATATGGGTTAAATGGGGTCATAGGGTGACCTATGACCCCCTTCAACCCATTAAATGATGACATATGTCCCTAGGGGTCCTAGGACCCCAAGGGACATATTTGAATTATTCGTATGGGTCAAAGGGGATCACCTATGACCCCCTTTGACCTATTAAACAATGACATATGTTTCTAGGGGTCCTAAGACCCCTAGGGACATATTCGAATTGGTAATATGTGTCAAAGGGGTTCATAGGGTGACCTATGACCCCCTTTGACACATTAAAGGATGGCATATGTCCCCAAGGGTCCAAGGACCCCTAGGGATGTATTCGAATTGTTCATATGGGTCAAAGGGGGTCATAGGGTGACCTATGACCCCCTTTGACCCATTAAAGGATGACATATGTCCCTAGGGGTCTTAGAACCCCTAAGGACATATTCGAATTGTTCATATGAGTCTAAGGGGGTCATAGGTCACCCTATGACCCCTTTTGACCCATTAAACAATGGCATATGTCCCTTGGGGTCTTAAGACCCCTAGGAACATATTTGAATTGTTCATATGGGTCAAAAGGGGTCATAGGGTGACTTATGACCTCCTTTGACCCATTAAACGATAACATATGTCACTAAGGGTCCTAGGATCCCTAGGGACATATTCGAATCATTCATATGGTTAAAGACCCTTTAACTCATTAAATGACGACATATGTCTATAGGTGTCCTAGGATGCCTAGGGACATATTTGAATAGGTAATATGGATCAAAGGTGGTCATAGGTTACCCTATGACCCCCTTTGACACATTAAATGATGAAATATGTCCTTAGGGGTTCTAGGACCACTAAAGACATTCAAATCATTCATATGGGTCAAAGGGGGTCATAGGGTGACCTATGACACCCTTTGACCCATTAAAGAATGACATATGATTCTAGGGTTTCTAGGACCCCTAGGGACATATTTGAATGGGTAATATGGGTCAAAGAGGGTCATAGGTCACCCTATAACCCACTTTGACTTATTAAATGATGACATATGTCCCTAGGGGTCCTAGGACCCCTAGGTACATATTCGAATCATTCATATGGATCAAAGGGGGTCATAGGGTGACTTATGACCTCTTTTGACCCATTAAATAATGACATATGTCCCTAGGGCTCCTAGGACCCCTATGAATATATTCGAATCGTTCATATAGGTCAAAGTGGATCATTGGGTGACCTATGACCCTCTTTGACTCATTAAACAACCACATATGTCCCTAGTGGTCCTAAGACCTCTAAGGACATATTTGAATGGGTAATATGGGTTAAAGGGCCCTATGACCATCTTTGACCCATTAAATGACAAAATATGTCCCTAGGGGTCCTAGGAACCCTAGCGACATATTTGAATCGTTCATATGGGTCAAAGGAGTTCATAGGGTGACCTACGACCCTCTTTGACCCATTAAACAATGACATATGTGTCTAGGGGTCCTATTGACCCATTAAATGACAAAATATGTCCCTAGGGGTCCTAGGAGCCCTAAGGACATATTTGAATCGATGATGTGGGTCAAAGGGGGTCATAGGGTGACCTATGACCCCCTTTGACCCATTACAAGATTACATATGTCCCTCGGGGTCCTAGGTCCCCTAGGGACATATTCAAATCATTCATATGGGTCAAAGGGGTCTTTGACCCATTAAATAACGACATATGTCCCTAGGGGTCTTAGGACCCATAGGGACATATTCAAATGGATAATATGGGTCAAAGGGGGTCATAAGGTGACTCATGACCCTCTTTGACCCATCAAATGATGATATATGTCCCTAGAGGTCCTAAAACTGCTAGGGACATATTCGAATGGGTCAAAGGGGGTCATAGGGTGACTTATGACCCGTTTTGATCCATTAAATGATGACATATGTCCCTGGTGGTCCTAAGACTCTTAGGGACATATTCGAATGGGTCATATTGGTCACAGGGGGTCATAGGGTGACCTATGACCCCCTTTGACTCATTAAACAATGACATATGTCCCTAGGGGTCCTAGGACCCTTAGAGACATATTCAATTGGGTCATATGGGTCAAAGGGGGTCATAGGGTGACCTATGACCCCCTTTGACCCATTAAACGACGACATATGTCCTTGGGGGTGCTAGGACCCCTAAGGACATATTCAAATGGGTCATATGGTTCAAAGGGGGTAATAGGGTGACCTATGACCCCCTTTGACCCATTAAATGACAACATATGTTCTTAGGGGTGCTAGGACCCCTAGGGACATATTCAAATTTTTCATATAGGTCAAAGGGGGTCATAGGGTGACTTATGACCCCCTTTGACCTATTAAATGACGACATATGTCCCTAAGGGTCCTAGGACCCCTAAGGACATATTTGAATCATTCATATGAGTCAATGGGAGTCATAGGGTGACCTATGACCCACTTTGACCCACTAAATGATGACATATGTCCCGGGGGTCCTAAGACCCCTAGGGACATATTTGAATCATTCATATGGGTCAAAGGTGGTCATTGGGTGACCTATGACCCCCTTTGACCTATTAAATGACAATATATGTCTCTAGCGGTTCTAATACCCCTAGGGACATATTCGAATCAGTCATATGGCTCAAACGGGGTCATAGGGTGACCTATGACCCCCTTTGACCCATTAAACGATGACATATGTTCCTAGGCATCCTTGGACCCCTAGGTTCATATTTGAATTGTTCATATGGATCAAAGGGAGTCATAAAGTTTCCTATGACCCCCTTTGTCCCATTAAATGACAACATATGTCCCTAAGGGTCCTAAGACCCCTAGGGACATATTTGAATCATTCATATGAGTCAAAGGGGCCTCTTTGACCCATTAAATGATGACATATGTCCTTATGATGTAGGAGCATCCAGAGGTATAAGGTCAATCTTGTGTCACCCAAAAAAATGTACTTAGACTTAGTTTCTGTTTCATGTCTTTACATTTTTGGATACCCATTTGGGTCAAATAAAGGTTCCAACTCTCACAGTTCCACTATCAGTGCGTTTGAAAATCTCAAAAAAATAGGAGCATGCAATTTGGCCATCATTTTGGTGACCTGGAAGGTGTGAATTGGCCAGATGAATGTAATCATGATTTGGAGCATTCCAGAAAAATAATCAAGTCAATAGGCCCCACGGTTTGAAATTTATTGCAGTTTTTTGAGTTTTGGAGACCTCCAAAGAATGCTTCAAAGTCAAGTTTGGGGCATTAAATGACCTCAAAAAGGGTCAAAAAAAGGGAGATGAGCGAAGCTGGTCCATAGGGCTATAGAGCGCTTCGAGATCTTTTCGAAAATGTAAACAGTTCGTCAATCGGAGCTACGGTTCAAAAGTTATGCCTCCCGGAAGCTCGGCTACCATTTCTGGATTCTTCTAGATTTGGACCGACTTCTAACGCAGCTTCTGGAACCTTCTATTTTGTCGGTGGATGCCTACTAGCACTTTCTAGAATGTACTCCTAGTCCTTAACCCTTCGGGGTCTATTTAAGGAGATTTCTGGCATTGTAAAAGGCAGTTCTGAGTGGAGTTTGAGAGGAGGTGCTAAAAGGAGAAATATTCTCTAGATTTATGCTATTGTAAGCCCTTAGGGCATGTTCTGAAGTTTATTTTCTCTGTACTATTTGTACTAGCTTATTTTCTCAGTTAATATAATTTCCCTTTTCTATTGTGTCCATTCTGTTCTTGGGTTGTGTCCCCATCACCTTAGGTGTCCTAAGACCCCTAAGGACATATTTGAATGGGTAATATTGGTGAAAGGAGGTCATAGGTCACCCTATGACCCCCTTTGAACCATTAAATGATAACATATGTCCCTAGGGGTCCTAGGACCTCTAGAGACATATTTGAATCGTTCATATGGGTCAAAAGGGGTCATAGGATGACCTATGACCCCTTTTGACCCATTAATTGACGACATATGTCCCTTGGGGTCCTAGGACCCCTAGGGACATATTCAAATCATTTATATGGGTCACCCTATGACCTCTTTTGACCCATTAAATGATTGAATCATTCATATGGATCAAATTCATATGGATCAAAGGGCACCCTATGACTCCCTTTGATCTATTAAACGTCGACATATGTCCCTAGGGGTCCTAGGACCCTTAAGAAC
Organism: Cupressus sempervirens; assembly: GCA_028749045.1. Taxonomy (NCBI): domain Eukaryota; kingdom Viridiplantae; phylum Streptophyta; class Pinopsida; order Cupressales; family Cupressaceae; genus Cupressus; species Cupressus sempervirens. Next base: position 121,836,503 of record CM053789.1, on the reverse strand, counting down.
ATATTTGAATCATTCATATGAGTCAAAGGGGGTCATAGGGTGACCCCCTTTGAACCATTAAACAATTACATATGTCCCTAGGGGTCCTAGGACCCCTAGGGACATATTCGAATTGTTCATATGGGTCAAAAGGAGTCATAAGGTGATGTATGACCCCCTTTGACCCATTAAATAATGACATATGTGGCTAGGGGTCCTAGGACCCCTAGGGACATATTCAAATTGTTCATATGGGTCAAAGGGGGTCATAGGGTGACCTATGACCCCCTTTGACCCATTTAATGATGACATATGTCCCTTTGGGTCCTAAGACCCCTAGATACATATTCAAATCATTCATATGGGTCAAAGGGGGTCATAGGGTGACCTTTGACCCCCTTTGAACCATTAAACGATGACATATGTCTCTAGGGGTCCTAAGATCCCTAGGGACAAATTTGAATGGGTAATATGGGTCAAATGGGGTCATAGGTCACCCATTGACCCCCTTTGACCCATTAAATGATGACATATGTCCCTAGGGATTCCTAGGAACCCTAGGGACATATTCAAATCGTTCATATGGGTCAAAGGGGGTCATAGGGTGACCTATGACCCCTTTGACCCATTAAACGACAACATATGTCTCTAGGAGTTCTAAGATCCTTAGGGACATATTCGAATCGTTCATATGTATATGGGTTTAAAAATGAAAGGATATACATATAGGTACTATTTATACTATTTTATGATAATAATAATAATAATATAAATAAACACTAAATATTAATATTATTATTTCTATAGTAATAATAATATAAATAAACACTAAATATTTACACTATTATATCTATAGTAATAATATTAATACTATTATAGGTATAATAATAATATCTATACTATAGCTATATTAATACTTTATATTAATACTATTATACTATTAGCTTAGTAATAAACCAAAGTCAGTTTTCCTCTAATGATTTTCATAATATTAATATAATTATGGCAAAAGAGAGAAATTATAGCAAGTTTTCCCCCCAAAAATTCACTTTGCAAAATCGGATATCCAATTTTACTGGAACCAATTTCCAATATTTTCCTATCCCTATAGACTCGACATCACTTTTTCACTTTTTTTTTCATGGGTTTTGCAAAAAGTCGCATTTCGGGGCCCAACCAATTGAAAAAAATTCAAAAATATAACCTTAGGTGTTTGAATTTGTCATCTGAATGGGGAGTAGCAGTCGTCGAAAGGATAAACACAAAAGGAAGATATCTAATGAAGACATTGCGACATATAGGGAAAGGGACAAAATGAAACACCGAAGAAAAAGACAAGGTATGCTAAATATCAGTCAAGTTGACAATGAATTAATCGAAGATGAAATCATAGAGTCGGATAATGAATATGGATAGTTGGGGAATGAAAATGTACCTATTGAAAATGATAATGCCAAAATTGAAAATTTGGAGAATGAAAATTTTGAAGAAGAAATGCCACCAAGTCATAATCCAAATTGCATAATTGACCATGTCGAAGATGACAATGCACAGGAACCTAATGCATAAGAACTTTACATATCTCCTAATTATAATCGAAATGAAGGTTCTAAAACACCAAAATGGATAATTAAAATTGATGAAACGATTATTAATAGTTTGGAAGGAAAAAATTAGAAAGAATCATTCGGTTATGGGCTTTAAGACTATATCAGATGTTTTTTGGCAACAAGATAGTGGTAGAGCAATGTTAGCTTTTCATGCACTTATTAAAGATGAAAAAGATGAGACATATGCTTTCCAAATTGAAGATTCATGTTAATAAAAACTTGGAAAGAAATGCCATTATTGTGAAGAATCTTTTTAGTGCTCTCAATAGCATTGGGAAAAATAGTAGAGAGAAGGATAATAGAGTTGCTCAAAGGTTTATTACAACCTCTTTGGTAAGTTATCATTTGGGAAATGGTAGATATATGAGACAAAATTGTATTGATTTGAATCTAAATTGTACTACTTTGAGAAGAACACTTAGTCGACGAGAGAAAATTGATGATCCTCTTCAAAATGAAACATGGGCATTTGGTGGGAGACTTCCACATTTTGATAAGAAGCTATCCGACGATGTGAAGGAAGAAATTATACAATTTTGGAACTCTAACTCACGAGTATCACCCAATGCTAAAGACATCTTAAAGTTGAGAATTGGCATCAAAGACCACACGCCACATCCTAAACACCATTTGGAGGTAAGTCAAAATATGTTCAAATAATTTAGAGAGAGTCATCCAAGTCTTCATATATCACAAAGGGCTTTTGAATATTTGAAGCCATTTTATTGTGTGCCACTCAAAATTCAAAATACATGTTGTTGCAAATATCATGTTGAGTTTTCTATGCACCATGAACTATTATGCTCCATCCGTTCTACTTTGCATAGTAAAGAAATGTTGGAGGATTGTGGAGCTAGTGGGATTCCAAAATCATCAAGAGACTTGCTAGATCAACTTTTATGTCATAGAGCTGATAGTTGTTCCTTTTATAGAAATGCTTTCTTAAATGAGAAGTGTTCAGAATGTGGTGGCTTATCCAAGTTTGACACATGTTTATATGAGGGGTGCGAATAAGATCTTGGAAAGATAATACTAAAAAAAAGGGTACATGAAATGGCGAAATACACATTGAAGAGTGGGAGTGAGAGCTCTAGATGTGAATTGGTTGGAAAAGATATCAGTGTGGCTAATTTTATTTCAGATTTCAAGGTAAATCTTTTTTACAAGTATGCAAGACATAGTCATAGGTCTCAGTGGTTGGATCAACAATTTAGAACATGTAAGGAGACTTTTCTCATTGGCACTATTATATTAGTTATTGATTTTGTTGAGAACTACAGATTGGAACCTCAAAATAAGACACAATCTCAGTATTACAACTCCATTCAGATTGCAATTTTTGTTCACATAACATATAGACATGCCCCTGATAGTGCAGAAGATAATCAAAATATTATTAGAGAGTATCATTTTTATATGAGTGATGATAGATCTCACTCTCATGAGTTTGTGCAAAATTGTTTCGAGAATTTTTTTGATTTCTTACATGAGCATGCAATTGCTATGGATAGACATATCATTTGGTCAGATAACTGTACAAGTCAATTCAAGAATGCTTGCATGTTTTATTGGTTGTGTAGGATGCACATAGAGAGAGGGGTGCCTCATATTTTGATTTTTTCTGAGTCCGGACATGGAAAAGGGGAACATGATGGAGCAGGGGCATGTGTGAAGAGAGCTCTAGTTAAGGAGCAACTAAAGATTTCAACAACAAAACTTCTTGATGCTCATAGCATTGTTGATTGGTGTAGTTTAGCATTATTACAGAGGGGGACTCTTGATTCAGTGGTACGCAGGTTCTTTTGGTTGGTTGAGGAAGGGTCCATAGGTGATAGATCAGATTGTGCTACAATGAGAGAGTCATCAAAAATGCATTCATTTCGAAGCTCTGATTCTAGTACATGGACCATTTGGACATGACAACTAGCTTATTTTTGTCATACTTGTTTTCAGTGTGATTGAGATCACTATGAGTCAAGTGAGTAGGTGGACACATGCACTCCACATTATCTTACTCCATTGTCTATCATACCCTCTATCAAAAATGATGACATGGAAAGTTCACTTGAGCATAACCATCTATCAGTTCTACTTCAACCATGACATGTCTTTGCATTGGTTGCACCATAGGGGAATGATGAGAAATCTGATTATTGGTTAGCACATTGTTTAAGAGGTAAAAAAAAAACTTTCACAACCGATCATAGATGATGATGGATTCACATGTCCTACTAGTTCAGTGGTTGTTGTTGGAACATGACTGCGGACATACATGCTTAGAAGGAACAAAATTCCTGCATTGGAAGACTATCAGAAGAACAAAGTAATTCTCATATATTCACATCTTATTATAGCAACAAATGTAAATTTATTGAAGCATCAATGAAGACCAAAAGTAAAAGAACTTTTTACTATTGCTAATGTTGATTATGAAGCCCTGTTGGAGACCCTAAAATAGAGAGAGGAGACTATTGGAATACTCGACTAGATATATATACTTCTTATGTTATTTTTTTCATAATGATTTAATGAATTGATGATTATCTTGTTTAATACAATAAGTTACTAATTTTTTTATGATATTGGAATGTAGGTACATCATGAAGAGTTGGAGGGGGGTGGTATTGGGGAGATTTTCTAAAATTTATGATGTATTATGATGTAAAATGTGTACTTTTTTTGTATATGTTTTTTGTATTTTGGTAGGTTCTTTGTAAGGAATTATAAGAGGAAGATATTGAACAAGTTCTTGCAAATCATATTTGCATGTGATCAAAGGCTATAAGGACAATTTTAAGAGCATTTATAACTATATCAAAGATAATTGCTTGCGAGTATCTCATTACAAGTTTGGCTTTTTCCTTATTTGACATAAAGATGACATTATGATTATTAAAACTATTTTTATCAAACTAATCAAATAAGAAAAATCTAGAAAGTAAGGATGAACAATTAGAATACTACGTAATTTGACTTTTTTAAAAATTTGATGTAATTCTTCCCAAATTTAATTTGAAAAAGATTCATTATTGCAATTGTCTACAGTTTTTTGGGCCTTATTGAAATGACCATGTCCATGACATGTATGACACCAAACATTCAATTCTCTCTTGATATAAGGTTATCTCTCATGCTAAGATTGCTAAGTAAGATCATGAAATGATTTTAAGGTTCCTTTAATTTTGGATGTTCACTTAGTGAAGTAATGTGATTTTCTAGTAATCACTTAGGTGACTTACAAATCTTGGGTTCTTTGGCAATCCTAGGTTCTTTGGCAATCATGCATTCTAACAAGGTGGTTGGTGAGTGCTCCCATGGAATCATTCACCCATCCTCTAACTTATCTATGTAATCTTTATCTTAATTTGACCTCCTTATTCTTAGGAATTTTTGATCATTCTAGGACTTCTTTCTTTTGGATAGGTGGATTTCACAATGTTTGAACCCTTGATATTTCCACCTTCATCATTTTTAATTCTTCTTTTTCATCTTCATCTTTGGGTTTGATCCTTGGAGAAATCCCTTGCATGCATTAACATCTTCCATGGCATATTAAGTCCATTTCCTTGCACAAATTGATCATCATCGGGATCACTCCATTGATGGGAATATTATCTTTGCATTCTTTTGTGCCCTCAACCTCAAACTTTGTTATAAGCCTTGGCCATCAATTGGTCCAATAAAGTGGATTTTTTGTAAATTTCATGTTTTTTAGGTAAGTCTAGATGTTTAGAACATTATTAGGGTAACTAGGAGTTTTTAGAGTCCATTTGCAATCAAATTTGCGATAAAACTTGTCTTAGCACAAAAATTGCAAAAAGTTGCTTAGCAACTTTTGCAATTTTCTTGACAACTTTTCAAAACCTAACTTCTAATGGATAGAACTATTCAAATCGTCAGTTCCATTAGCTTTGAGTGGGTGGGTGAACCATAGTGACAACCTTGTTCTCACCACAGAGACCATCCATCATCATCAGCCACCCCGTACCGAGGAGTCCCCAAGGTTCTCTAAGTGTGTTTTGAGGTCGATCTTTTGAGGGTCATAACTTAGACCTCGTGAGGACTATCAATGAATTGTTGAATGCTACAAGACGGTGATGTTGCGACCTAAAATGACCTATCTCATTTTTGAGAGATCAAATTCCTTTTGGATTCGTCACAATGATCTTGCTCGATGCCAAAACTCATAGTGTGCCTTAGTTCATAGTTGCACCACAGTGAAACTTTGAAACTGTTGATCTTGGCATTGAATTTTTAGCACCACTAGCTATGGTTGGGTGGGTGAACCCTAGTCACACTCTTTTTTGGCCTCAGAGACCATCCATCATCCGTGGCCACCTCGTACTGAGGAGTCCCCAAGGTTCTCTAAGTTTATTTTGAGATCAATCTTCTAAGGGTCATAACTTGAAGCTCATGAGGGATATAGATGAGCTGTTAAATAATATAGGATTATGATGTTGAAATCTAAAATAACCTATCTCATTTTTGAGAGATCACATTCTGTTTGGATTCGGCACAACGATCTTGCTCGATGCCAAAACTCGTAGTGTGCCTCAGTTCATAGGTGCACCACAACATAACTTTGAAATCATTGATCTTGGCATTGAATCATCAACACCATTAGTTTCAAGTGGGTGGTTAAACTCTATTCATACCCTTGTTCCAACCATAGAGACCATCCATCATTTGCGGCCACCCAGTACCAAGGAGTCTCCAAGGTGCTCTAAGTGCATTTCGAGGTCGATCTTCTGAGGGTCATAATTGGTAGCTCGTGAGGACTATCAATAAACTGTCAAATGCTACAAGATGGTGATGTTGAGACCTAAAATTACCTATCTCATTTTTGAGAGGTCACATTCCATTTGGATTCAACATAGTGATCTCCCTCGATGCCAAAACTCGCAGTGTGCCTCAGTTCATAGGTTCACCACAACGCAACTTTGAAATCCCTAATCTTAGCATCTAATCATCAATACCATTAGCTCTAAATGGATGGGTGAACCCTAGTTACACTCTTGTTCTGGCCACGAAGACCATCCATCATCTGCGGCCACCTCATACTAAGGAGTCCCCAAGTTTCTCTAAGTGCATTTTGAGGTCAATCTTTCGAGGGTCATAACTCAGAGCTCATGAGGGCTATAGATGAACTGTCAAATGCTACAAGATGATGATGTTGAAGTCTAACTAACCTATCTCATTTTTAAGAGATCACATTCCATTTGGATTCAGCAAAACGATCTCACTCGATGCCAAAACTCACAGTGTGCCTCAGTTCATAGGTGCACCACAGCATAACTTATAAACCGCTAATCTTGGCATCAAATCTGCAGTTCCATTGGCTCTGAGTGGGTGGGTAAACCCTAGTCATACCCTTGTTCCAATCATAGAGACCATCCATCATCTGCGGCCAACCTGTACCAAGGAGTCTCCAAGGTGCTCTAAGTGCATTTCGAGGTCGATATTTTGAGGGTCATAACTGGGAGCTCATGAGGACTATTGATGAACTATAGAATGCTACATGATGGTGATGTTGAGACCTCAAATGACCTATCTCATTTTTGAGAGGTCACATTCCATTTGGATTTGGTACAGTGATCTTGCTCGATGCCAAAACTCGCAGTGTGCCTCAATTCATAGGTGCACCACAACGCAAATTTGAAACTGCTGATCTTGGCATCGAATCATCAACACCATTAGCTTTGGGTGAGTGGGTGAACCCTAGTCACACTCTTTTTCTAGCCATGGAGACCATCCATCGTCTGCGGGCACCTCGTACCGAGGAGTCCCCAAGGTTCTCTAAGTGCATTTTGAGGTCGATCTTCCAAGGGTCATAACTCGGAGCTCATGAGGGCTATAGATGAATTGTCAAATGCTACAAGATGATGATGTTGAATTCTAAAATAACCTATCTCATTTTTGAGAGATCACATTCTATTTGGATTCGACACAGTGATCTTGCTCGATGCCAAAACTCGCAGTGTGCCTCAGTTCATAGGTGCACCATAGTATAACTTTGAAACCATTGATCTTGGCATTGAATCATCAATGCCATTAGGTCTAGGTGGGTGGGTAAATCCTAGTCATACCCTTGTTCCAACCATGAAGACCATCCATCATCCACGACCACCCCGTACCAAGGAGTCTCCAAGGTGCTCCAAGTGCATTTCGAGGTCGATCTTTTAAGGGTCATAACTGGGAGCTCGTGAGGACTATCGATGAATTATTGAATGCTATAGGATAGTAATGTTGAGACCTAAAATGAATTATCTCATTTTTGAGAGGTCACATTCCATTTGGATTCGGCACAGTGATCTCACTCGATGCCAAAACTCGCAGTGTGTCTCAGTTCACAGGTGCACCACAACGCAACTTTGAAACCACTGATCTTGGCATCAAATTGTCAGTTCCATTAGCTCCAAGTGGGTGGGTGAACCCTAGTCACACTCTTATTTTGGCCACGGAGACCATCTATCATCCGCGGCCACCTCGTACTGAGGAGTCCCCAAGGTTCTCTAAGTGTGTTTTGAGGTCGATCTTCTGAGGGTCATAACTTGAAGCTCGTGAGGTCTATAGATGAACTGTCAAATGCTATAGGATGGTGATGTTGAGGCCTCAAATAACCTATCTCATTTTCAAGAGATCACATTGTATTTGGATTCGACACAATGATCTCGCTTGATGCCAAAACTTGCAGTGTGCCTCAGTTCATAGGTGCACCACAACATAACTTTGAAACTACTAATCTTGGCATCGAATCGTCAACGTCATTAGCTCCAAGTGGGTGGGTGCACCCTAGTCATACCTTTTTTCCAGCCACAAAGACCATCCATCATCCGCAACCACCTCATACCAAGGAGTCTTCAAGGTGCTCTAAGTGCATTTTGAGGTCAATTTTTTGAGGGTCATAACTGGGAGCTCGTGAGGACTATCGATGAAGTATTGAATGCTATAGAATGGTGATGTTGAGACCTAAAATTACCTATCTCATTTTTGAGAGATCACATTTCATTTGGATTCAGCACAATGATTTTGCTCGATGCCAAAACTCGCAGTGTGCGTCAGTTCATAGTTGCACCATAGTGCAACTTTGAAACTGCTGATCTTGGCATTGAATCGTTAGTGCCAATAGCTTCAGGTGGGTGGGTGAACCCTAGTTACACTCTTGTTCTAGCCATGGAGACCATCCATCATTCATACCCACCTTGTACCGAGGAGTCCCCAAGGTTCTCTAAGTGCATTTTGAGGTCGATCTTTCAAGGGTCATAACTTGAAACTCATGAGGGCTATTGATGAACTGTAAAATGCTACAAGACAATGATGTTGAAGTCTAAAATAACCTATCTCATTTTTGAGAGATCACATTCCGTTTGGATTCGGCACAGCGATCTCGCTCAATGCCAAAACTCATAGTGTGCCTCAGTTCATTGGTGCACCATAGCATAAATTTGAAACCACTGATCTTGGCATTGAATCGTCAGTGACATTAGCTCTAGGTGGGTGGGTGAACCCTAGTCACACCCTTGTTCCAGCCATGGAGACCATCCGTCATTTGCAACCACCCTGTACCAAGGAGCCTCCAAGGTGCTCTAAGTGCATTTTGAGGTTGATCTTTCAAGGTACTTATACGTCTTTTGTTTCTATTATTATCTGTATAAGTCACACATCTTTTTTATGTTATTACAGTTTATCTTTAAAAGAAAAAATATATGTTAAAAGCATTTGGTTAGCTCAACCACTCAAAATAAGACTTTTCCACTGCTAGGGACATTGAGAATAAATATTGAATTCATATGATATGAATTCATATAGAATGTGTTGTTTATAATTGAAAGTTCTTTAATTCATTGTGTCAATTTTTTTGGGTTACTTCTTATATGATTAGTTTTAGAAAGCTCTTAAATTAGCACTAATATGCATTGAAGAATGATTAAAGGAATATGAATTGAGGAATACTCACTATAAGAATTTTATGAACGATAAAGGGAAAAACTCTTACCCACATACATAGTGATGAAGATCTCTCGGGTTCGGGAATAAATGAACATTCATTCCTACTACTTTAGTTAATCTCAGGGGTTTTGTTTTTAATGTTCAACTAAATCGTCTCATATATTCAAACTTTCAATTTCTCCACTTGCTAAGATTTTCAAATAAATCCTTGAAATAATATGAATCATATAATATTTACAAACCATTACTCATATAATATGAATCAATAATAAAATTTTGAACTGTAAAATACCATTTATTAATAATGAACATATCAAAATAGACCAGCGTATCCATAGACAAAGAACTCAAATATATATCAAAATACATGGATCCATCTACAAAGTGTGGTTGATCATGCCATCAAAATGTGTATAATATCAATGTTTCTATATATAAAGTGGCATATGCCACCTCAAAATGTCTCATGATGCATCCTACAATAACTATACTACCCTAGGGTGCTGGTGGATGATCAAAATGCAGCCTCTTCAATGCACTAGGTGGATCAGATGCCTCCTACATAAACAAAAATGGAAAACCCAAAGTTAGACTACTAAATTTATATGATTCTTTCTATCTAACATTGAATTACTCAAATGCATAATGATCTTTTTTGTAATCAAAATTTATACTATCAAAATTTCATAATAAATACCTCTTCTATTGACCTCCTACACCGGTCAAGAGTCCTCTCATATGCCCTTGGCAATGCTTCTACCTCTCTGATTGTGGGCTATATATGTTCAAATAAGTTTGTCAAATGAATTAAACTATAACATTATAATTCATAGCATGCTAAATTTATAACATATTTAATCATGAATTCAAACTACAACTTACTATTGTAGGCTCCTCCTCAGGAAAGAGTGGATGCATCATCAAATATACATAACTCTCCCGTCAGACCTCATGTGCACTAGGAGTCTCCTATGAGATACAAAATAGTAGTTGTTAATATCATGGAAATTAGTTTTGAATTTATTTATGAAGATAAGGATAATAAAAAATAAATGATACGTATACATACAGTGGGGCTCTGAGTGTGAATGGAAATCCTTGATGGTCTACGATGTGAAATCTGTACATGGTCATCGCCAGTAGCCACACCCTATATACAATAAAGAATGTAATTAAATGAGATTATCACAAACATGTTACAAGAATGCATCAATATTTAATTAAATAGAAAGCACCTAATTACCTTTCCTTTGTCAATGCGAGCCGGCTCACCCTCTGCACTTTGTCCCCCTGGGACAGCTACTACCTGCAAGATAAAAGAAAGTTTAGCAACCATATATGCTACAATATCAAATTAAAAAAATTGCGAACATAGTATAATGTACCATAGATGTCTCAAGGCCAAATGAAATGGCTGAGAGCATGGCATCATCAATCTGTTTGAGCTCCTCCTCGATCATCAACTAAACATGAATGAAGATCACATACATATAAAAGTCAATATGGCTTAAAAATTAAAATTACTCTATTATAAAAATTAACTTTAGATCACATATTTCATAACAAAAAAAATGTATACACATACCGACACTGAAGGAGTCCATGCGGAAACATTCCCCTCCTCTCTCGCATTAGGATCTATAGCCTCTGCATGTGTGTCTGGTATATCCTAGCCTAATACAAAATGATACTCAAGAAGATCACTTATGGGACCTAGGAAAATATTCTTCCATGTAATGCAAGTGTGAGGCACACAAACGTGTGATGAGCTAGCCGATGATGAACTGGCACCAACATCATCAACTTGAGGAGGCAGGACTAACCTAGCCTGAGATATCATTAGGCTACTTAGCCTATGAATGGCTCTGATGGCCTAAGAGCTAGCCTCTATCATAATATCTAGATGTTGCACTTGAGGAGGAGGGGAAATATCAGTGGGGGGGACAAAAGTGCCAGCTTTCTTCCACTGGGAAGAGGGTCTATCCTGAGGAGCCCCTAGACCTAAGCCCATGTTGGGCTTCATGCTCCAATAGTTCACCTTAAGTTTCAACATAAATTATGCATATAATTTTCTAAGGAAATAAAATGGTATGTCTAAATTTCCATGTGGAGGGATATCAAAGATCATCCACCAACGATCCCAAAAGTTTTCACGTATGGCATCATTTGTGCACCGTTTAATGGATAGTTTAAATTTTTTTGGGTCGACTGGTAAACCCATTTTCGGGTTTGCAAAAAGGCTAGCCAAAACTTCTTTAGTTATGTTGAGGGCCACAATCTCATCATAGTCCAAACCATCATCAAACATCGTGTGCATTTCATCACACTAATGAAGAGCAGCATTTTGTTGGTTTGTAAGGGTTTCAATGTTATCCACTATGGTGTTTAATGTGGATAAGATAGGAGCCAATGCGAGTACATTATTATATGTTCTATGCAAACCTCTCAACTCAGTGAGATTCTCATTTATCAAATCTTCAATTCGAGGAGGGTTTTGAGGGGGTAGAGGATCATTTGGTGGACGATTTTGTGGGGGTACTAGATTGTTTGGTGGGGGGTTACGAGGAATATTATTTTGTGCCTCAGTGTCATCATTCTAATCAGCCATTCCTATTGAATTGCAAAACGTAATATATATTAAAAAAAAATCTTAATTTTAACCAATTCTTTCAAAAAAACCCTAGATTCAAATAAAACAAAAAAAATTATGCTAAAATCTATCAATTTAGATTAAAAATGAATTAAAAAAATAAAACAAACTTACTTGGATATCTGATATCTGATCTAAAATCTGATATCTAATATATAAGCCGATATCGGTCTTGATTGGCCTCAAAATACAAAATATGCAAGCTGCAGGTTTGTGTTTTTTTAATAAGTGCTGACAGATATCGGATATCTGATATTGTATCGGATATTCGATATTGTATCGAATATTCGATATTGAATCAGATATTTGATATATCACAAATCTCATATTTTTTATAACGCAAATCATTTTACATAACATATGATATATTATATTATATTTTAAATTATGTTATATTATTATATTATTATAATTTATAGATTATATTATATATTATTTTTTATTATATATTATATTATAATATAAAATATTATAATATATTAATTTTTTATTATTATAGTATAATATTATTATTATATATTATATTATAATGTATTTAATTATTATAATACATTATGTATTATAATATAATATAATATTATAATGTATTTAATTATAATATAATATTATATTATATTATATTATATTATAATGTATTGTATTATATTATACTATTATAAGTAATATTTTTTATATTATTATCGTATAAATCAGATATCCGATAAGGGTCGACCTTACCTTCTAGGTTTGATACCTGGATAGGTGAGAAAAAGTCAGAGTGGATTTTGAAGCACTTTTAGACGTTTTCAAACTCTATTTTTTTCACATCGCCACTTTTTGGCACACCATGATCTTGCACATACCCACTAGCTCTTCTCACAAATGTTTAACTCTACCACAATTCTATTGTAAACCGTCTTACATTTTGCACTCTATCCACAAACTTAGGAAAACTTTCCCTTCTGCTACTCCATGCTGAACTTAGGATCCACTCCCTCTAAATGAATTAATCACTCTCTAAATGGTTGACCTAAAACTCCACAAGACTCCCAACTTATACCGAACTAAACCACAAGTTAGCCTAGTAATCACAAAATTAAATAAACCCCATATATTAAATGCATATTTAGGCCACAAGTTGGATCATAACAAAAACTAAATACAAAATGTTAGCCCTTTCATTAACCTAAAGTTAACATGTGATAACTACACAAAATACTTAGGACGAGCCCCAAGTTTGGAACCTAGATTAAATGCACATAAGAGAGATAACCAAGACCAAAACTAGGTCCACACAAACTCCTAGATCAATCCATGTCATGACCACATGCTACATGCATTAAATACACCAAGAACTCCAGTTGACATCAACACACTACCAAGTGTCAGCAAACACCCAATCATCATTGAGCTCCCACAAACATGCCAAGCTCCCAGACCCTGTCAAGCAACCAATAAATTCCAAGTGAAATAATATCTATCCAAGCACCCTCTAATGAAACTATTGATCCCCCTCCCAATAACTCCAAAGTAGCGACTAAGAAAATCCAAAATGCTCTTGCATCAAGTTAATGCAAAGGGAGTCCCACAAATGTAAAGAAATTATAGCACTTGGGAAAGATGAGAAGTGACCTAAATAAAACTAGAAACAACTCTCTCTAAACACACTCACTAATAAATTTAACATAATAATGATATCATCCAAGGGAGGATAGCTAGACTAATCCCCATATATTTGTACAATGAAGCTCTAATTTCTCATTTTTATTTTCCTTCCCACTCTTCACAAAACTCTCTTATATTTTTCATAAACACTACTTTCACTAAAATCTATATTAACACGTTTGAGACTTGGTAAAAATTTCTTTGAATGAAGTAATTTCATACCTTTCTCACTCATGTGCCTAAGTCTATTGTGCCATAATGTTCCTTTAGAATCTACATCAATTATTTGTTCTCCCCACTCAACTACAACAATTATTCATGAACTTTCATTGTTATGTAGAGTAATTAAAGTAGAAGGAATAGTATGACTTATACATATATATAATGTGTCTACTTTCACACCTTTTGATATGATAGGGAAATATTTTGAAACCTTCCAATTTGTATCATTAAAAGTAACTTTGCAACCCTCATCACCCAATTACCCTACTAAAATTAAATTCCTACTCAACCTTGGAACATCTCTTACCTCTTGTAGTAGCCAATAATTCCCTTATATAACTTAGTTTTAATTTTTCTCTTTCTAGCAATATGACAGGGTTCATTATCCTCCAAATAAATAAGCCCAAAATCCCCTTAGACATAATCAAGAAAATAACCTCTATTTTGAGTAGCATAAGATGAATCCCCTAAATATAGAATCCATGAATCATCAACACTTTATAAAGAAAGAAGCAAAGAGTCCTCTTCAAATTTTTTACTTACCATATTTACCTTCTATTTTCCTTTTTTGTTTGTCTCCTTTATTATTTGTTTGAGGCCAACAATCTTTTTCTTTGTATGCCCTACTTTTCCATAGTAACACTATCTTTTAGTCCTCTAGATTGAGATTTCTGTCCTTTTGACTTTCCTCTTGATTTTTGATGATTCCTAGAATTTTTTGCTCTTGGATTCATTATGCCTCTTCTTTGTATGTTGAAAACACTTTTTAATGTAGATCTACCTAAGTTTTTCCTATGATTTTCCTCACCTAAAATAACACCAATCAAATAACCAAATTTTAAGGAATTAGATATAGAAACATAATTATTCAAAACCATTACTAGGCCATTGCTATTGGACATATAGAAGGAGTTGTTGGAAATATTCAAGATATGATAAGTTATTGAGAGGGGAGGGGTGAATCAGTAACTTCTAAAATTTTAAACAATAAAACTGTAAGCTGATATATTCACCATTCATCCAAGTAACCTACTATAAGCATGAAACAAAATCATTTGCAACACTTGAACACACAGATTTGGTGACCCAAAAACCTTCCAAATAGAAAGTAAAACTAGGGTGGGGATGAAACCCACAAGCTTCGTTATTGTAGTATGAAGTTGGCCGGTTAAGGCTTACAATGATCACTTCTGGTGATCTACCCTGTTAGGAGCACAAAGGATTGCTAGATCCACCTTGTTAGAGGATTTCCAAACATACAATAAAGTATGCACTCTGTTAGGAGATTTACAAAAGACTGTTAAGTCTACCTTGTTAAAGGATTTACAAAAACTGATTCACCTGTTAGAATGAAACAGTGGATCTGATTACAACTGATTGTTGATAAGATCCGCTATGCTCTGATTCACCTTGATGTGATAGATAAAACTTTTCTGCTCCAAAATTCGACCTTGCTGAATATCTTCACAATTCAGCCCACATACTTTCGTACGCATGTATTTCTTTCGCACTTTCACACTTTCACACTTTCACATTTCCATTCATTACCATTGCCATAACAACTATATTTGAATGATACAATACATCATATATATACCATCCATATAAATAATACATGCAAGGTTGGCTAAACAATACATGCAAGGTTGACCAAAACAACAAGTGCAAATCTCTATACAAAGTCGGCCCAAGTTAAAAACTCGGGTTCACTGAACTGACTCAGTGTCCTTCTAATACTCGACGTCCACTGTGTTACTCAGCATCGTCATGCACTTGGTAGAAGTGAAGGCATGGTCCATACTAAACACTTTGAGTAGTTCTGAACTCGGTAACCACTGGAGACTCGGTAGAAGAGATGTCACTCGGTGAATACTTCTATCTGAACTGTAGCTCAGTGATCAAAGGAAACACTCGATAGAACCTTGTGACTCGGTGATAGTTAGTTTCCTTGATAACTGTCTGAGCTCGGTAAAATTAATTTCCTTGATAACCTCAGGAGCTTGGTTATCACGAAGTTCTTGGTCAATACTAAGTACATCTTCACTCGGTAAACACTGGCTGCTTTGTTCACCTTGATCACTCGGTAAACACTGACTTCTTTGGTTACCTTTATTACTCGGTAAACACTGGCTTCTTTGTTTACCTTGATTACTCGGTAAACACTGGCTTCCGGTGAGAGCTCGGTAAGCATTCAGAATCCAATAAGTGTTGTAACTAATGACAAAAATGTATCATAATGCCAACAATCTCCCCCTTTGGCATTAGTGACAAAAAAACACTTATGAGACAAAGTTTATCTGACATGCTGATGACTGATTCTAAATATACATAGCTTCGTTATATACAACTCCCCCATAGAATATACATACATTATTTACATGAGTTGTATATCTCTTCCTTTGTACAATTTTTCTGAAAAACACTTATTCACCCATAGTATACATATCCAATAATAATCTCCCCCTTTTTGACAATAATGCCAAAGAATAAAAGAATATATATACTTATATAGAAACACCAAAATGAGAGATGAACTCTGAATGTACCTAGAGAATAAGCTGGAGAGTCTTATCCCAATTCTCTTGCAAAATTTTGTAGGTGGAAAGAGCTATTTGAACTTCAGCCGAAAGTTCAATCACATGATCTGCAATGGAGAAGTTATTATCATGGATTAATGTCTTTGAATGTGCAATATGCTTCTACATTGAATCCATGATGGGAAGGATCATGTTTTGGATATCTATCAATGTAGATCGGATCCTTGCCTCTTCCCTCAGCAGCTTTGCCTGCTTCTCTGACAAAAATTTGATTCTGAGGTGATGAGATGAGCTTGAACTGGGGTCAAGCTTCAAGTTCTGTGTGCTTACCTTTAGATCTTCATCAATTTTATTTAGTTTCTCTCTTATTCCTTTAGTGCACTTGGTAACATCACAAAGCTTAGCAAAAACAGATGTTACATTATTAAAAGAATTTTCCATATCTGCCAAAACTGAGGTTAATGCAACCTGATTTATTGCAATGTTCTGGGCAATGTGCCCTAATACCTTATTATCAAATTTCTTTTCTGCACGCTCAATTAGCTTTTCTTGTTCGGAGGCATCTTCATTGAATTTATTAACTGCCTCTTCCAGTTGAATCAAAATGTGTTGAGAAGTATCAACATCAACACCTATAGCCTCAGTAATTATGTTCTGGGCTTCCTCAATTATCCTATATTCCTTATCCCTTTCTGGTCTTAACTGCATTTGAGTAGCCTTTTTCTCAATAAGTTGACTAGCATACCTCATTTCTTCAATGGTAGCATTATCAAAGTCAATCTTTGGAATTACTATCTCTGTGTCCAAGTCAATGTCTTCAGGAATTTCCTTTCCAGTGATCATAAGTCTTAATGGTTGCTTTTGTTTGACTTCTGAGATGACTGGTTTGACCTTTGGAATAGACACAACAGTAGAGATAGAAGGACTAGCAGTAAAAATTGGGATGCTTGAGGTTTGAGTGCCAATAGAAGTATGTACAGGGTCAAAAATTTGAGTGCTGGCCAAAAATGGTGATACACTCAGTAATATAGTATCTGAGCTCACTGTGCCTGAAGTAGATGGCGACAAAATTGTAGAACAAATTTGAGTTGTCAAAATTTGAGAACTTACAGCAATACCAACTAATGATGATGGAGTCGAGGAGGCTAACTCGGTAGATGAAAAGGGGTGCAGCTCAGTAGTCAAAGAGGGATGCAGCTCGGTAGATGAAGTGGTAGTCACTTCTACTGATGATACCTGGAGCTGAGATATGGCAGGTGTAGATGGTAAATCTGGTGTAGATGAACCTGCTGAAGCTAACTCCAACCTTGATGATGTCACAAGTTTGGCTGGGGAGTGAGGAAGGGATGCAATAACTGCTGCTGCAATTTTTACCGTATCATCCTCCTTATCTTCCTCTTCAGCTTCTTCCTCTTTGTCTTCTTCCTCTTTTTCTTCCATCATTGCATGCAACTCTCCTAGTGTAACTGTGATGGATGGAGTGCTATCTGATTCATCACTGCTGCTGCCGTTGTCATCATCCTTTATTTCTATTGGGTCTACACTGGGCTTATGTAGATGATAGATGTTTTTCCACATTTTTGTAGCATCATTTACAACATGCTCTATATCTTTGATCAAAACCAAACAAGTGTGGAATCTGATCATCATTTTACCTTCATAGGTTTTCAATGTAGATTTTACCTCTGCTCCAATGAGACTAGGCCGAAGATTTTTCAAGGATTGCTCATATATATCTTTTACCGTCTTGGTGGCTAACTCCCATCTTGGCTGTACTCTCTCCAGTAGTTCTTTAGAGATATGAGGAGCAATCTGGTCCAGGGAGTATTTCCATTTTCCCATTTTGTTAAGTACTAGTTCCTCAATTTGCATTTTCTCTGCATCAATCCTTGTCTCAAATCTTAATGCCTTGAAATTTGTGATTCCAGCTCCTTCTTCCAATGATTTTAGCCTTTGCTCAAATGTAGGGGCAGGTTTGACCAATACAGGTTCCTGAATACCTTTTCTCGTTCTCTGAGTGAATACTGTAGTAGGCTACTTCTTGGGCTTGGTAATGATTACCTTGCCTTTCTTCTTTGTCGGTTGCTCTTTTTCTAATTCTTTTTCTCCTTCTTCTTCTTCTTCACTTTCTTTATCTTCACCTTTTCCCTCGGTGAGCATAAGAGAACTTATTTCAGTTTTCAGTTTGGCCACTTTCCTTTTACCTTTGCTGATGGCCTGTGGAATTTTGATTTCTAGTTAAATTCTGGCCTTTGCTTCATCATAAGTACCAAAAATTTGCTGCCTTGGGTCTATTGGCTCATTTACCAGTGTTTCAATGATATCCCTTGTTTCATCAATATTTACCTCATATGGAAGAGGTTTCACCCATGCAACTTGGGGTCTAACTGCTTGTATGTACACTTTGTCATAGTCAACCATGAAACAGACATCATCCTTATACTCTTCAACAAGTTTTGGAGGTATTCTGAATCTGTTGTTCATCCTTTCCTTGAAATCTTCAAAATAATTATCCATTACTTTGTCAAAGTTCATACTTATTTCTGCTATGAATTCATTTATTTGATACAAAATTGGAGTATCTTTCCTCCATACAACTGTACCTTTGGATGGAAAGAATTTCTGTACATAGAAAAATAAACAAACTAGCAAAGAACCAAATTTACAAGGGTTTGTCTTTGTAGTCCTTATGCTTTCCATGTTTTTATTGAATTGTTTTAATAGCACATCAGCTAGGTCAAACTCCATATTTTTCTTTACAATTTTATATGCCAAATCTATAGCCTCGCAAGGTACACTATTCAGTCTGCTGGAACTATACAGTTTGTATGCAATAACATAAATACCAAATTTCAGTTCTATATCTGAAACATTGTTGAGTTTTAAAACTCTGCCATCCCATTCAGCTTGGGTTTTCTTTTGTAACTCATCCCATCCTAGGGTTTTGGTGGTTTTGGCTTTGCTGAGCATTGGGAGACCCGTGATTTTGTGAATCATCTTCTTGGTTATCAAAACTGGTTGTTCCAACCACAACTGACCATTATGTACTCGGCTCAAGATATACCTCACCCATTTCACTTGGAAACTTCTTGGCAGATGCGGGATATGGGTTAAGCCTTTAGTTTCCAAATGTTTGAACTCAGATTTTAGGGTTCCATCCACGTATAACTAGGCTAGGGTGCTATCCATATCTAGTGTCCCTATTTCTTGCATAGTACACTTGAAATGAGTATGAATATCATTGATTAGAAGTACCTTTGGAGGAATCTGTGATTGAGCTCCATGTGGGTCGAGTGATTCAGTGATGGCAGGAACAAGCTTGAATGTCGGTGCCTTCCATTCCATTCCCTTCACAAGCATTTCGGATCCTTTCTTTGCCTTGCTACTGCTGGTGCTTGCGGAAGCCATTGCTGCTCGGTGAGTAAGAAGATTTTGTAAGAATACTTCGCTGGAAAATCTCTTCAACTCACTTGAACTCGCTTGAAAGCCCTCTTTTTGTAAATCTCGAATTCGCGGTGAAAAATGAGGTTGAAATTTTCCCTTTTGATGAAAAATTTGCCATTAATGTTCAGTACGGAGGTAGATGCGATCGACAGACTGTCATCCACTAGCTCAGCTTAAACTTCGCAACTCGATGACCAAAAGAAAATACGTCAAACCGCTCTTAACTCGGTAAGAGAAGAACCAACCATGCTCGGTAAGTGCAACTTGGTGAAAGAGGCCTTATTGCACCCGATCGAGCTCGGTAAGGTCATGTACCGACCGTGATTCTGATGTATCTGAAATACTGATTTGATCATATTTTCATTCTAGGACTGCTTAGGATATTGCTTTGTAGATACAGTCCTGATCTTATCCTGATGAGTCTTAATTGGAAATGGTAGAGTCACTCACTTCTTGAGTGACCATTCCATCACTTGAATTATCTGGCTCGGTAGACTTAGAAATCCATTGCTGCTTCATTTGCTTCCGAATATTTTCCACTTTGATTTTCTTTTCATCCTCGACTTTCTTTATGTTCATGCAATTTTTAGATATATGACGAAGTTCTGTACATGTATAACATCTTACAGTGGTATCCCTTTTTCTTAGGTGATACCTTGCACAGTTTATGCCAGTATGACCATATTCTCCACAATAATGACATCTGCACCAAGTGTTGTAATCCCAACCAAATATTGCTTTGACAAGTTGTTCAGCTGGATTAATTGATTTGAATTTGCATTGTGATGCCTTATGACCTTGCTTTTGGCATTTGTGACATTTACCTTCAAATTTTGGTTTCTTTTTGCATTCATTGGCTTTGTGTCCATGTTGATTGCAATTGTAGCACTTTCCATTAAATTTTCCTTTTCCATTGCTCCAACATCCGTTAGATGTATGACCTAACTTACCACAGTGGCTACATGTAGGTTTTTGACTCTTTTGAATACCCTGTTTGGAGGATTCACCTTCTTCCTTGTATCCAAGGCCTGCTTTACCATTTTGTTTATGAAAGTTTTCTTCATTTTGCAGATTCAATTGATCCATGTCCTTTTGAGATTTTACCATTCTCTCATTGACTTGTTTTTCAGAGATTAGATCACTTTGTAAGCTTGCATTGATTTGTCTTTTAGTAATTAAGTCATTTCTCAAATTCTCATTCTCAGATCTCAGATTCATAATTTCTTCATTTGCATTAGATAATTGAGTTACAAGATTTTCAAGCTGAGAGGATTGATTATTCCTTACCTCTAAATCTTCAGCTGCCTTGTTCCTTTGCTCCAAGATTTCGCATAGCCTGATGGACTGGATTCATTGTTCCCTTTTGAGCTTTCTTACTTCTTCCTGCAGAGATCCATTCTTTTCTAAAAGTTCTTTGATTGCTTTGTCAGCTTCATCTGAACTATTTGATGGTGAGAAATCTTCAATCTTTTTTTCAACATACTGATGGTCATTCATTTGCTCTGCAAGTTCTTTTCTTCTTTTCAAGGATTGTGAAAGATGCTCTTTTGCTTCATTGAGTTGAGCCATGGCCATTTTTAGATCTAGCTTTTCATTCTCAATAGTTTTGTCAAGTCTGAATATCTCCATTGTCTTTGATCTTTGCTCAAGCTGTGAGACTTTTATCTTGAGAACCTTAAAGCTCTGATACCAATTGTTGGAAATATTCAAGATATGATAAGTTACTGAGAGGGGAGGGGTGAATCAGTAACTTCTAAAATTTTAAACAATAAAACTGTATGCTGATATATTCACCATTCATCCAAGTAACCTACTGTAAGCATGAAACAAAATCATTTGCAACACTTGAACACACAGATTTGGTGACCCAGAAACCTTCCAAATAGAAAGTAAAACTGGGGTGGGGATGAAACCCACAAGCTTCATTACTGTAGTATGAAGTTGGCCGGTTAAGGCTTACAATGACCACTTCTGGTGATCTGCCCTATTAGGAGCACAAAGGATTGCTAGATCCACCTTGTTAGAGGATTTCCAAACATACAATAAAGTATGCACTCTGTTAGGAGATTTACAAAAGACTGTTAAGTCTACCTTGTTAAAGGATTTACAAAAACTGATTCACCTGTTAGAATGAAACAATGGATCTGATTACAACTGATTGCTGATAAGATCCGCTATGCTCTGATTCACCTTGATGTGATAGATAAAACTTTTCTGCTCCAAAATTCGACCTTGCTGAATATCTTCACAATTTAGCCCACATACTTTCGCACGCATGTATTTCTTTCGCACTTTCACACTTTCACATTTCCATTCATTACCATTGCCATAACAACTATATTTCAATGATACAATACATCATATATATATCATCCATATAAATAATACATGCAAGGTTGGCTAAACAATACATGCAAGGTCAGCCAAAACAACAAGTGCAAATCTCTATACAAAGTCGGCCCAAGGTAAAAACTCGGGTTCACTGAACTGACTCGGTGTCCTTCTGATACTCGGTGTCCACTGTGTTACTCAGCATCATCATGCACTTGGTAGAAGTGAAGGCATGGTCCATACTAAACACTTCGAGTAGTTCTGAACTCGGTAACCACTAGAGACTCGGTAGAAGAGATGTCACTCGGTGAATACTTCTATCTGAACTGTAGCTCGGTGATCAAAGGAAACACTCGATAGAACCTTGTGACTCGGTGATAGTTAGTTTCCTTGATAATCGTCTGAGCTCGATAAAATTAATTTCCTTGATAACCTCAGGAGCTTGGTTATCATGAAGTTCTCGGTCAATACTAAGTACATCTTCACTCGATAAACACTGGCTGCTTTGTTCACCTTGATCACTCGGTAAACATTGACTTCTTTGTTTACATTGATTACTCGGTAAACACTAGCTTCTTTGTTTACCTTGATTACTCGGTAAACACTGGCTTCTTTATTTACCTTGATTACTTGGTAAACACTGGCTTCCGGTGAGAGCTCGGTAAGCATTCAGAATCCAATAAGTGTTGTAACTAATGACAAAAATGTATCATAATGCCAACAAGAGTAACTGGGGGGGTGAATCAATTACCACTAAAATTAATCCCAAATCCCTTAGATGTTAACTACAAAATTCAAATGGATAAAATAGATTACTATTGATGCTTAGTAAACACACATAAATTACTTTAACTTGATAAATATAGAGTGTGAATTACTTTAACAGATCTTAAGATGTTATTACTAATTACTTGGAAGTATGAAATAAATAACATGAACACATGAGACACTAGGATTTAACATGAAAACCCTATTTGGGAAAAACCACCAATGTAACTAGTTACTATTTTTCACTCTTCTGAAGTGAGCCCTATTAGGTGCCAACCCTCTTAAAGGTTACAAAAAACACTGTTAGGTGTGACCATGTTAAAGGATTTAATTACCCTATTAGGAGTGACCTTGCAAGAGGTCTTGAAACAATTCAATAGAATTGCCACCTTGCTAGAGGATTTACAAATGGTTGTTAAACCAACTCTGTTAAGAGATTTTAGTGCATTGCTACAATGGTTGGAGAGTAACAATGAAATGACCCAATTGTGATACAACTAAATTGCTGATTATAGATCTCTACTCTGGTTCATACTTGATCCTTCCTAATTGAAGAACACTTTTTTGCTCCACTAGGATATCTGCTTATCCTTCAAGTTTACTTCCTCTACTTATCTCTCTCAACTCATTCAAGTTGCATCTTACACACTTTGAAATCACAACTTGAACTTTCACTTATATCTTCTAGATTATCAAGTCAGCTCAAATACAACTTAGAATAAACAATATTCATCACCTCAGTTGGCTAGAATCAATAGGTAAAATAATTAAGCTTTACATGCCAAAATAAGGAAATCCTTTTGAAACTAATCCTAAATTGATTTCCTATGTTAACCAATAGAAGATTAGTTAACCCTACAAACTTGCAAAATTCCTTTGGTAATTGAGTGAACTTGGTTAGCACTGACTTTGCTCAACTTTCCTTTTATTAATTAAGTGAGCTTAGTTAGCACCCTTTTCTACTTGAATTCCTTCAACACCTGAGTGAGCTTGGTAGAAACTACCTTCTACACAAAATAAACTCAAGAAAACTCAGTAGACTAGGAAAACTATCTTTGTTGACCAAGTGAGATCAACATGCACTATCTGTCAATTGATATGACATTTGTGTAACATTAAAGACAACAAACAATTAATCAATTGTATCCAACAATCTCCCTCTTTGGCATTAATAGCAATGAAACATGTCATAGCACAATGAAATTTTGAGAACAAGATTTCCTCTATCAGAAAGTTTCTCCTTCTTTGATTTTATGTAGAAAACTTCTCTTATAATGTTCTCCCTCTATGAATGAACTTCCTAACTTCTCTCTCTACAAAATTTTAGAAAGATATGATAGTAAACATCTCCCTCTTTGACAACACATGCTAAAGACAATCTTGAATAATATCAATATACCTCAAATATAGATTCATTTGTAATATGTCCTTGTTAATACTACATCAACTAATTGATCTTCAACTTGTTTCCTATTGATGAATAATTAAACTTTATTTAGTGAGATTCAAATAGGGGAATGACCCCTATCTTACCTCTTAGATAAAATAATGCATCCTTAGGTAATGGCTTTGTGAATATATCTACAATTTTTTCTTTTGTATGCACATATTCCAATCTTATTTCTTTTTCCTATACTAATTCTCTTACGAAGTGATATTTGATGGTAATGTGCTTTGTTTTGGAATGCATCTCTAGATTCTTTGATATGTTTATTTCACTAGTGTTATCACAATACATCACTATTGGCTCTTTGATTTCAACCTCCATTCCTTCCAACAATTGTTTGAGCCAAACAATGTTAGAGAAAATCATTGTTGATATTACATATTCTACTTCTACTATGGATTGAGATGTGTAATTTTTCTTCTTTCTTGTCCAAGATATTAACATTTTGCCAAGAAATAATGCTCCACCACTGGTGTTCTTTCTATTATCAAGATTTCCTACCCAATTAGCATCAGTAAATACTTTTAGGTCAAGGTTGCCTCCAAGTTTGTACCATAAAACATAGTCTTTAGTACCTTTCAGATATCTCAAGATTCTTATTATTTCCATCATGTGATTTTCTCTAGGTTTAGCTGAGAATCTTGCCACTATCCCAACTACTAAGGCAATATCAGGCCTTGTATGTACCACATATTATAATTTCCCAATCATTGATCTATATAAGGTCTAATCTACTTCTTTAGAGTCTTCAGCTTTGGTAAGCTTAAATCCAGTACACATGGAGGTTCTAACTAGTTTTGAATCTTCCATCCCAAACTTCTTGAGTGTCTCTTTCATGTACTTAGATTGAGTGATATAGATATCATTCCTGTTCTATTGTATCTATAATCCAACAAAGAATTTTATTTCACCAAACATGGACATCTCAAATTTCTTATTCATTTGTTCTAAGAATGCTTTGCATAGGTCATCATTTCCTATGAATAGAGTATCATCCATAAATATTTCTGCCAACACAATCTTCTTATCTAGTCCTTCCTTGATGTATAGGCTATTGTTATCATTTGTTCTTTGAAAACCAATTTGTATCAAATAGTTATGCAGTATTTCATATTAAGCTTTAGGAGCTTGTTTGAGACCATATAGGGCTTTGTGTAATTTTTAGACCATGTCCCTTTTATTTGGATCAAAAAAACCTTTTGGTTGTTCAATATAGACTTCCTCGTCAAGAATTTCATTCAAGAATGTAGATTTAATATCCATCTTATATACAATGAATCTTTTATGAGCTACATAAGCCAGTAAAGTCCTAACACCTTCTAGTCTTGCAATAGGGGAAAAAGTTTCACCATACCTTCTCTTTGAGAATAGCCTTTACATACCAATCTTGGTTTTTTTCTTAACACTTTTCCCTCTTCATTTAGCTTGTTCCTGAATACCCATTTTGTGCCAATCACATTTTTATCTTTTGGCCTAGGTACAAGAGTCCAAGTTTTGTTTTTTTCCTATTTGTTCTATTTCTTCATTCATAGCCTCAATCCAACTTTAATTTTCCAGTGCATCTTTAACACTTCTAGGTTCAAATTCAGCAATTAAACATGTACCTTTTAGTTTGCTTGTTGTCATTGTTCCATCAGATTTGTCTTTAATAATATAATTAGGTGTATGATACCTTCTAACATATCACTAGTACATTTGGAGCAAATTTTTGACCAAAGTTTGTTTCTATTTTTCTCTTCAAAATTTTGACCAACTTGTAATTTATTTGTCAAAATTTCAACCAACCTACAATTTGGTCAAAATTTCAACACGAAAAATAATGACGAACCTTGGTCAAAATTCAACAAAAAATGGTTGAAAATTGGGTCCAAATTTACTAGTGTATTTAGCCAATATAGGTTTTTGAATTTTTAATGAATTGCATTGTTTTCATTTTGAATTTCAACTTCTGGCTTGGGTCCTTCTATCTATGGCTTAGGTTCTTCAAACTTGGTATGCACTAGCTTGGTAGCCTCTAAAAGTGACTCTGGTCCTTGAGACTTAGTTTGAACTTCGCACAACTTGATAGTTGATGGAGATTTAGAGAGCTCGAGAGATGAAGTCTCATTTTTTTCAAATGTGTTTGGCAATGTATCAGGTTCATAGTAGACAAATCTCCTATAATCTTCTAGTTCCTTTTTTCTTTCTTCTTCAGTATTTTCTACAAATTCATCAATTCTCACATGTGCAGTTTCTATGATTTTATGAGTAGACAATTTTAGACATTTGTATGCTTAACTTCTACGAGAATATCCTAGAAATATACCTTCATCATCTTTTACATCAAATTTTCCTTTTCTAAATTCTGTCAAGACATAACATTTGCTGCCAAATACTTTTAAGTAACTTAAATTAGGTTTGTATCCATACCATAGTTCATAGGAAGTTTTGATTGAGTCCTTTTTTAACCAAACTCGGTTCAAAGTATGAATTGTAGTGCTGATAGCTTCCTTCCAATATTTGATAGCAACTTTCTTTTCAATCATTAATGTCCTTGCACAATCCATGATGGATCTATTTC
Organism: Cupressus sempervirens; assembly: GCA_028749045.1. Taxonomy (NCBI): domain Eukaryota; kingdom Viridiplantae; phylum Streptophyta; class Pinopsida; order Cupressales; family Cupressaceae; genus Cupressus; species Cupressus sempervirens. The sequence continues at coordinate 121,809,361 of CM053789.1, read as the reverse complement.
TTCTTTTAGCTATTCCATTTTGCTCAAGAGTACCAGGGGCTGATACTTGTCTATTGATTCCTCTTTCAATGTAGAAATTGTTGAATCCATTTGAGATGAATTCACCACCTCTATCTAATCTTAAGCATTTCAATATTTTTCCAATTTCCTTTCTACTCTATCTAGATACCATTTGAATTTCTCAAAAGCTTCTAATTTTTCTTTGAGATACATGACAGTCATCATTCTAGAATAATCATCAACAAAAAGAATGAAAAACTTTTCTCCACTATAAGTCTCTATTCCAATGGGTCCACATAAATTAGTATGCACAATTTCCAAGACATCTTTTGACTGATAGTTTTTTCTTTTAAAACTAATCTTTCTCATTTTACCAATCTAGCAATTCTTGCATAATCCAACATAAAGTTTCTTCAAATTAGGAAGACATCTTACTCTTCTAAGTTTGCTAATCTTGACCATATTATCAAAGTTTAAATGACATGGTCTTCTACGCCATAGCCAACTTTCTTCTACTTGAGTAATAAAACATAAAAAATCACTAAGATCAAGATAAAATAGGTTACCTTTTGTTTGCCTACCTAATCCAATCAAATTTCCTTGGTTATCCAACAGACTTTCTTTTCCATTCATGAGTTCTACCTTGAATCCATTATTGTTTAGCTATGCCACACTCACTAAATTATGTTTTAATCCTTCAACCCAATTGGCATTATCAGATACAAGTTCATTAGTTAATGAGATTTGACCTTTCCCTTTTATGCAACAAGGTTCATTGTTTCCAAACCTTACACTACCTCCATCGTAGTGTTCAAAATTAGTTTTGTCTCCAGTCATATGGTGAGAACATCCACTATCTATGATTCATGTGTCATTTTTACTATCATGAGAGACAAGTGCCATCTTATCTCCTTCATCATCAAATTCATCTTTTACAACAATATATACTATTTCATCTTCACTTTTATCAGAATCTTTAGCCATAAAAAAAGTTTTCTTAATTTTGTCTTTCTAGGATTTGTGACCTTTGAATTCCTTCTTGCCTTTGTACTTTTGAATTTTCTTCTCTTCTTTTCCTTCTTTGTTTGGACACCTAGCAGCAATAGGACCAATTTCTTCACAAGAAAAATAGAATAGAGGGATTTTACCTTTGTATTTTTCTCTATTCCTGAAATATTTCTTTTCAAGTAGAGCTTCAACAATTTCAAGATCACTATCAAAACTTTCTTTAGTATCTTCCTTACTTTTTGATTGATTAACTTTTACTTTCTTACCTTTTTCTTTGAGAGAGAGTTTAGCTTCAAATTTAGACTCAATATTCTTGGAAGTAGGAACATAGTTGTCAAAGTTATCTAGTTCAAAAGATATCAATCTTCTTACTAGGGAATCCAAGCCTATCTTGTTATTTGGATCACATCTCTTTTCTTGAATAGTAGACACTTTGATCACATTGATGGGAAGCAAAGTTCTAAAAACTTTACTTACAATAGTTTCTTCTTTGATTTCTCCTCTAGATGCTTTGATTGCACTAACACTGGCCTTGATCATTTGCACATATTTTGCAACATTTTCATCTTCCCTCATTCTCATCTGATAAAATTATTCTCTTAGGCTTTCTTCTTTGGCTTTTCTTACATTTTCATCTCCTCCATAGATTTCTTTTAGTTTTTTCCACATATCAAAAGTAGTTTTACAATCTTTGACCTCATCAAATTCAACAAAATTGAGGGTAAATGCAATGTCAATCATCATGATATTATGATTCTTCTTCTTATCATTATAGTCAACTAATAATGTTCCAATGGGAGTTTTATATTCTTCATCAAGATAATTTCATCCTAAATCACTAATGGTAGCTAGCTGAAGCCTCATAAGTCCTTGTCATGTCGCAAAGTTGTCTCTATTTAGTTTTGGAATCTCTCTATTATAAGACATCCTAATCTTTATCTTAGGTCCTTGAAACCTTCTCTACAACACCAAAAGCTCTAATACCAATTGTTGGAAATGTAGAAGTAACTAAGAGGGGTGTGAATCAGTTAGCCCTAAAATAAATCTTGGATCCCTTAGATGTCAACTAGAAAATTCAAATTGATAAAATAGATTACTATAGATGCTCAATAAACACATAGAAATTACTATAACTCAGTAAATGTAGAGTGTGAATTACTTTAACATATCTTAAGATGTTATTATTAATTACTTGAAAGCATGAAAGAAATAACATGAACACAGTAGACACTAGGATTTAATGTGGAAACCCAATTTGGAAAAAAATGTCAATGTAACTAGTTATTGTTTTTCACTCTTTTGAAGTGATCCTTGTTAGGAACCAGCCCTATTAAAGGTTAAAAAACACACTATTAGGTGTAACCATGTGAAAGGATTTAATCACCTTGTTAGGAGTGACCTTGCAAGAGGTCTTGAAACAATTCAATAGAATTGCCACCTTGTTAGAGGATTTACAAATGGTTGTTAAACCAACTCTATTAAGAGATTTTAGTTCATTGCTACAATGGTTGGAGAGTAACAATGAAATGAACTGATTGTGATGCAACTAAATTGCTAATTATAGATCTCTTCCCTAGTTCATACTTGATCCTTCCTGGTTGAGTAACACTTTTTTGCTCCACTCAGATGTCTACTTATCTCTTTCAACTCACTCAACTTGCATCTTCAAGACCTTTTACTTATATCTTCTAGATTGTCAAGTTGGCTCAAATACAACTTAGAATAACCAATATTCATCACCTCGGTTAGCTAGAATCAATAGGTAAAATAAATAAGCTTTACATGGAAAAATAAAAAATCCTTTGGAAGCTGACCCAACTCAGTAGAAACTAATTCTAAATTGATTTCCTGTATTAACCAACAAAAGCTCAACTAACCTTGTGAACTTGAAAAATTCCTTTGGTAATTGAGTGAATATGATTAGCACTAACTCTACTCAACTTTCCCTTTGTTAACCGAGTGAGCTTGGTTAACACTCTTTTCTACTTGACTTCCTTCAATGACCAAGTGAGTTCGGTAGAAATTTCCTTCTACACAGAATAAACTAAGGAATGCTCGGTAGACTAGGAAAATTTTCTTCATTGACCAAGTGAGCTTGACATGCATTATCTATCAAGTGATATGACATTTGTGTAACATCAAAGATAACACACAATTAATCAATTGTATCCAACAATTCTAGCTTTTAGGAAAATAATATAAAATCAAAAGAGCCCTAATTTGTTCATCAAAATTAGAATTTACAAGAGATAATTGACTAGTAACTTTATTAAACTCATTTAAATGATCTACAATGGACCCACCTTTTGTCATTTTCATTTTAAATAAACACTTCATGAGAAATACTTTTTATTTGTCTTCTCTTTTGTAATATTATCTAACACCAATTGTGGTAGGCATAAATGAATCCTACCATAAATCCTCCTAATAAAGATAGTTGTCAATTTACATATTTCATTACAAAATATTCTTCCCATTAAAATTCCCAATTCTTACCCTCATCTGCCATTGCTCCCACTCAACCATGAGACCTTCCTATAGAGGATAACTATAAAAAAAAATGATGACACCTTACTTGGATACCATTTGTTAGGATTAACCATGGAAAAAAATAATAATTACATGCAAATATAACCAATATCAAGAAAAAAACATACAGAAGAGAACACGAGACACAAAGATTTATTGTGGTTCACCCAATCCCTAGGTTAGATCCACCAACAACAAGTCCAATATTATTATTATCCAATAATTACAACCTACAGTCCCTTACAACTTAATACCACTATAAGAAGCTACAATCTTGTCATACATTATGAAATCTCTAACCCTGGGTCATTTTATACAAGTTTTTTCCTCTTACAAAATTAGAGTTTGAATAGGTCATCCAATATAAAATAAAAGCCAATGTCTTTTATAATAGTAATTTCATTTTTTCCTTTGGAAGAATTATCCCCAAAAAACCCCATGGGGCCATTGCTCCTTAATCACACCTCAGGCACTATCTTAGAACACCATATGGGGTATTGCCCCTAGATGTTGTCTTGAGGGAGCCACCCGAAAAACCTCATAGTAATAATCTAGGGGGAAACCATGCCAAATAAAGTGAGGAAAAATTAACCTCCAAGTCTAATTAGGATCTAGATCACAATAAGAACAAGACAAAAGGGATTAAAAATATTTTTTGCATGAGAGTTAGTAAGAACACTAGAGGAAAGGACTATAAAGACTAGCTAGTTTTTTGGTAGAATAATCCTATTAAAGATATTTCTTGGATCATAGAGGTTGAGTTGGATCTTCATGATATTTCTTACAGAATCTTGACTTCTTGATGCAAGCATAACTTCTTTTTTTACCCAAAGTGTCTAGTGCAAGAGTATCTTGGATACTTTGACAATCTTTCATCATAAAAAATATTCCCTTTCTCTTGTTCAGGTTCGTTGTTTGGAGAATGCTCATTGTTTCTCATGGTTTCTCTTTCCATGAATTCATCTAATTAATGTGGATTTATCATGGATCATTTTTCTAAAATAATCAAACATAATTACATCATTTGTAGAAGTTATCCTTCTCTTTGTCATAGGTGGGATGATTTCTTGGAAGTCTAGGTAATGTTTAGGTTTGGCTTCAGTACAATCTCATATGACATCTTGGCATTTTGAACACATGGGATTCCCTTATAGAGGTATGTGTGTACCTATCCTTTTCCCCACATAAGTTAATTTTTTTGTTTGATGTGTTTTTGAATTCTTCTTTGGGGAAGGGCCTATAACTATTAATAAATTAGCTAATTGGTTGAGCTGTCATCTTACTAGCTATAAAAATAGAGATTTAGGATTAGGTAAAGTATAATGAAGTTAGATAGAAGGAAATACCAATATTTGTATTTATAATCATGAGATCTTAAGCTTGATGATTGTATTTAAGACTTGTATGGTTGTCAACCAAGTGGGACTTATGCTTGGTATGTTGACTGAAGATTATTTGATAGATATTGCATTTATTCCTCTATAATATATTGGGTTATCTCCATTTGGTATCTTGCATGTGTAACTCTAAAAAAGGATATCTTAGAGGTGCCCCTTTTACCCTCTAACCTTGAGTTTGATATCTAATATTACAACATTATTTTAGAGTGATAATAAAAAAGATATGTAGTGCCCCTATGTGCTAGGGGTTAGGTGGAAAGTCCCCTTGTGCATTCTTGGGGAAGCACCTTAGGCGAGGTCAAAGGGCAACACCCCATGTAGGTTCCTTGGGTCAGTAGACCTAGGGGTGCTCCATGTTAGAATATAGGGAGAGGTCAAGGGGCAATTTCCTTAAAGCTAAAATTGAATTTACTATTATAAAAGGTGTTTCAATTTATATTTTTTCTATTATCTATCTTACACTATCCTAAAATTTATAAATAACAAAAATATTGTATAAAATGGTTTATGGTTAGGGATTTAATATTGTATGATGTGATTGTAGCTTCTTGTGATAGTATTGATTTGTAAGGGATTGCAAATTGTAATCATTATTTGGTGGACATAGCCCAAGGACTGGGTGAACCATGTTAAATATTTGTGTCATGTGTTCTCTTCTATGCAATTTATTATTTTATGGTATTGGTTATATTTGTATGTAATTTTTATTTTTGTCTAATTAATCCTAATAAGTGGTATTAGAGAAATTTTTTTTTTAGTTACTTCTATAGGAAGGTCTCATGGTTGAGTGGGAGTAACATAAAATAAGGCTAAGTTGAAGGTTGAGAAGTTTAATGGCTAGAAGTTTTAGTTATGGAAAATGATAACAGTGGACTATCTTTATCAAAAGGATTTATGGTGGTCATTGCAAGAAAAATTGAAGAAACCAACCACTATGATAGATGAGGACTAAGATCTTTTGGATCAAAATATACTTTGAAATATTTTTTAATGTTTAACACAATTAGTGGCATTTAATATTACAAAATCTAAGATGATGAAAGAGTTGATGCAAACCCTATAAAAGTTACATATGAAAAACCCTCTACTTCAAACAAGATATTTCTCATGAATCCTTTATTTAATATGAAAATAGTATAATGTAATTTTTTTGATAATTTGAATGAGTTTAAATGTGGCTACCAATAAATTATTTTCTTAAAATGTTAATTTTGATAAAGAAATTAGGGCTCTCTTGATTTTGTGTTCTTTTCCTGAAAGCTAGAATGGCTTGGTAATAACTGTGAGTAATTATGTTTCTAGATCTAATATTCTAAAATTTTATCATTTGATTGGTGTTATTCCAAAGAAGGAAGATTGTAAGAAAATCTCAAGAATATATACATTAGGAAGCCTTTTGAATACACAAAGAAGATGCATAAGAAATGAGAGAGGAAATAATTCTGGAAATCATGGGAAATCAAGAGAAAATTTAGAGGGGAAGACATCTTAATCTAGAGGACCAAGATATTATTAGTACTATGGGAAACTAGGGCATAAGAAGAGAGATAGTTGGACTCAAAAAGAATAATGACGGAAAATGTGGTAACTAAAAAAATTGAAGAGGATACTTTTCCTCTTTCTTGAGAAAGTGTTAATGATTCATGGGTTTTAGATTCAAGGCTTAATTTTATGGTACTCCCCATAGAGGTTATTTATTAATTATGTCCAAGGAGATTTTGGGCTTATTCATTTGGGGGATAATGAACCCTATCATAGTTTTGAGAAGGGAAAAATTAAGATTAAGCTACAAAATAGGAATCACTGGCAACTACAAGATATAAGACATGCTCCAAGGTTAAGTAGGAATTTTATTTTAGTAGGGCAATAAGGTTTTGAGGGTTGCATAGTTACTTTTAATGATAAAAATTGGAAGGTTTGAAAAGGTTCCTTAGTAGTAGAAAAAGGTGTGAAAGTAGGAACCTTATATGTTTGTACAAGTCATAATGTTCCCTTTACTTTAATTGTTTGAGAAAAAAATGAATGTTCAAGAATAATTGTTGTAGATGAGAAGGTAGAAAAGATAGTTGATGTAGATTTTGAAACACCACTATGGCACAAAAAACTTAGGAACATGAGTGAGAAAGGTATGAATTTAATTGAATCAAAGAAATTTTTACTAGGTTTGAAATGTGTTAATAAGGATTTTTTATAAAAGTTGTGTGTATGAAAGAAAAAAGAGATCCTTTAGCTCTCTTATCTTGATGATGGATCATAGAGTGTGATTTGAAATGTTGATGCAAAAATTGTCACACAATCTACCTAGAAAATACAACAAAGAATACACAAAAGAGAGGTAGTTTTGTAAAGAGAAGGAAGGAAAATAAAAATGAAAAACTAGAGCTTGTGCATAGAGATTTATGGGGATGAGCTTAGGTAACTTCCTTCGGTGGATCTCATTATTATGTTACATTTATTAATGATGCAAGTTAAAAAGAATAGGTTTATTTCCTTAGACAAAAATTTGATGTGTTTTAAACTTTTAAGAAATAGAAATGCTTGGTTGAGAATGAGACTAGTAAAAGATTAAAATGTCTCAAATATGATAATGGTGGTGAGTAATACATAAATGAATTTGAATACTATTGTTCCACTAATGGTATTTTTAGGTCAAAAATTGCTCTAAGGACTCCACAAGGAAATGGAGTGGCTAAATGAATGAATAGGACAATAATGGAGCATGCAAGGAGGATGAGGTTGCATGTTGTGTTGCCCTTAAATATGTGGGAGGAGGTTATCAATAGAGGTCCCTCTAGTCCTTTGGATGTTGTATTCTAGATGAAGCATGATATGGTAAGAATATGAGTTATTATTTTCTTAGAACCCTTAGTAATGAATTATTTGTGCATATAGATTCAAAAAATAGAACTAAGCTAGAAATTAAGTCTAAGAAATGAGTATTTTTTAGATATTGAAATGATGAATTTGGTCATAGATTTAATGATTTTGAAAATCATAAAATGTTAAGAAGTTGGGATGTCATATTCAATGAGAAAGTGTTGTACAAAGATCTATTGTAGCAACAAGAGAAGAAAGAGAATATTTATGGAATACTAGATGATACTCTAAAATATGACATTCCATTAGTTCCTTATGTTCCACAAGAACAACAAAAAATACTACAAACCCTAGTGAATGTTATATGGTCAACAAAGCTAAGTAGATCTAAAAAAAATTGTCTCTCTTTTTGTATTCTATTTTACTAATTGATGCTAGTGAGCCTGAATTTTATGATGAAGTTGTGTGGGTGTATATAAAGCTTCAATGAGAGTCTGCAATGATAGAAGAAACAAACTCTTTTCTGAAAAATCAAACTTGGGGGTATGTGCAGGATCATGAGGGTCCAAAAAGTGGTGTTTTAATCAAAATTTGATTAATTGAAAAGGGTTTCTTAAGTACATTATCAACTTTTCATAGATATAATTGTTTTCAAATTATAAGTTTAGTTAGTAATTATTACTCATTTTCTAATGGAGGAATCTATAAGTGTTAATTTACATACTAATTAAAAAGAATTATAACATTCAAATGAAATAATATCTTCAAAATTCAAAAGATGCATAACTTTCTATGTTTTTCATACTATGAGAATTTTTTTAAAAAAAATTAATTTTTTATAGGTTTTAAATAGTTAAGGTGGTTAGACATGACCTTTTTTTTTATTCCAAAAAATATTGTAGCATAAAATTCTAAAATAATTATTTACTTCAAATATAATTACAAAAAAAAGTATGAGTCTACTTCTTATATCTAGAATATTTAAAAAAATATTATCATTTGATTTTGATTATGCTTGTCAGACATATACCTACTACTTATTTTTTCCTAAAATTTTTCATACTTTTTAATTAAAACTCTAAACTTAGTCCAATTACATTAATTTTTTATTAGATAACATTTAGTATTTATAAGCTAAATTAGATTTACTACAAATTCAACTCTTACAGACTTTTGATATAAGGTTCACAATGTTGGATACAATCATTTAATCATATATTGTCTTTAATGTTAATAAAAGTGTCAAGTCTTTACCAAGAAATCAGTGTCAGCTGAGCTCACTTGGGCATCAAAGGATATTTCTTGTGTATGTGGAGCATTCTAAGAAACAAAACATAGAACCAATGTTAACTGAGTTCACTCAGTTATCAAACGAAGTTGGCATGGAACCAATGTTAATTGAGCTCACTAAGTTACCAAAGGAAGTCTGATGGAAAGTCCTTTCTAAGTTAGTGTTGACTAAGTTGAGTTGGCTAACAAATGATTTTCCTGTACCAATATATTTGATCTAGCAATTTTTTTAGTTAGTTCTAACCGACTCATGGGATGAATTTTATTTTTTTGAAAGTGTATTCAAGCCAACTAGACAAGGTAAAACATATAAATATAGGGTCAAGTTGAGGATTGAATTAAGAAAATGCATGAGATTGAAAAGATAAATCAAGGAAGAAAATTGGAAGGATATCAAAGTATCCTAGTTAAAGCTATAAAGAAAATTCTAATCAAGGAGGATCAATTATTCAAGCTAGAAAAAAGACCTAAAATAAGAAAATGTAGTTGCATAAACAATTAGGTCAAGTCATTGTTACTCTCTAATAATTGTAGCAGTGAATCAAATCTCCTAAAAAAGTTAGCCTAACAACTATTTGGCAAATCCTCTAACAAGGTGGCATTTATAGATTGAAGTGTCTAAAGACCCCTAACAAGGCCACTCCTAATAGGGCAAAGTAAATCCTTTATTAGGGTCACACCTAATAGTGTGTTTTGTAATCTTTGATAGGGTTGGCTCCTAATAGGGCTCACTTTAGAAGAGTGAAAAATAGTAACTAGTTACTATTGGTGGTTTTCCCAAATTCGGTTTCCACATTAAATCTTGGCGTCTCTTATGTTCATGTTATTTTCTTTATGTGATAACTAAGTTAATTAAGGTTAAAACACACTGAACATCTAAAAAAGTGAATATTTTAGTATTTTTTGAGTGACATTAATTCTTAGTGTAAATTGAGTGTTCCTATGTTCACTAAGTTACAACAACATTTCAATTTCATTAGAGTACTAGTTTTTGAATTGTATTGACATCTTAAGGGATCTTGGATTTATTTTTGTGGTAACTAATTCATTCCTCCCCTCTCAATTACTCCTCATATATTTTCAACAATTGGTATTAGAGCTTTTGTTACTTGTAGAGAAGGTTTCAAGGACCTAAGCTAAAGATCAAGATGTCTTACAGAATGGAGATTCCCAAATTGAATAGAGATAACTTCCAAGAATGGAAAGAACTCATGAAACTCCATTTGGAAACCATTGGTGACACAGGTTTGAAATATTTAGAGAATAAATATGTCTCACCTATTGGAACTTTGACTATGGATTAGATTATGGAAAAGAAGAATTGTAACATAATGATGATTGACATTATTTCCACTCTCAATTATGTTGAATTTGATGAAGTCAAATATTGTGGTACTCCCCATGAAGTGTGGAACAAGCTAAAGGATATCTATTGAGGTGATGATAATGTGAGGAGAGCTAAGGCATAAAGTCTAAGAGTTCAGTTTGATCAAATGAAGATAGAAGAAGATGAGAACATTGCATAGTACAGTAAAAGAATCAAAGCCTTGAGTGGTAAAATTGATGATGTGATAGTGGTCAGCTAGGTACTCAAAACACTTTTTCTTGTTTATGCAATTAGAGCGTCAACTATTCAAGAAATGATATATGACCCTAAGAATAATATAACTTTAGATGCGCTAGTGGGAAGGTTGATAGCCTTTGAGTTAGATCATTTTGATAATTATGTTCCTAACTCTAGCAACCTTGAGTTTGTACTTCAAGTAAAACTATCACTCAAGAAGAATGCTGAAAAATCTAAAAGAAAGAACTCTGATAGTGAGAATGAAGGTGGTTCTAATGATGATCTTGAATTCATTGAAGCATTTCTTGCAAGAAGACTTCCCAAAGGCAAAGGAAAGTACAAAGGTGAAATTCCTTTGATCTTCTTTTCTTGTGAAGAAGTTGGTCACATTGCTGCAAGGTGTCCAAACAATGAAGGAAAAGAAGCATGACAAGTACAAAGGAAAGAAAGATTTCAAAATCTATAAAGACTACAAGGATAAAGGTAATAAATATCATTACATGGCTGAAAATTATGATAGTAATGAAGAAGATGAAATGGTTTAAATTGTTTTAAAGGATGAATTAGATGACGAGAATGATAAGATGGCCCTCATTGCTCATGTTAGTAAGAACGATACATGAATCATAGATAGTGGTTGTTTTAACTACATGACTAGTGATAAATCTAAATTTGAGCACTTTTAACACTAAGATGGTGGTGAACCTTGTTATGTGAAGGGAAAATGTTGTATTGCGCTAACTAATGATCTTAGATGTGACAATACTTGTTGGGTTGAAGGACTAAACCACAATCATTTTAGTGTGGAATAATTTAATAACATTGAATTCAAAGTAGAATTCATGAATAGGAAAGCCAAGATACTAGATGGAAAATGAAATCTAGTTGGGTCTAACAATAAAACAAGAGGTAACCTATTCTACCTAGATCTAACTAAAAATTCATGTTTCATTGCTTAAGTAGAAGAAAGATAGTTATGGCATAAAAGGTTGTGTCATGTGAATTTTGATAACTTGGTCAACATAAACAAGAATAAAAGGGTTAGAGGCATTCAAAGCCTAAAGAAACATGATATGGGCACGTGCAAAAATTGTCAAATTGGAATGATGGAAAACACAAGTTTTAAAAGAAAAAATTACTATTCTGAAGAAGTCTTGGGGATGGTTCATACAGACCTTTGTGGACCTATTGGCATACAAAGCTACTCTAGAGATAAGTAATTCTATTTTTTATTTTTTTATGATTATTCTAGGATGATGATAGTTGTGTATTTAAAGGGTAAATCATAAACTTTTCAAAAGTTCAAATGGTATTTGTCTAGAGTTAAGAAAGAAATGGGTAAGAAACTAAAGTGTCTAACATCAGATAGAGGTGGTGAATTCATCTCAAATGAATTTAATTAATTTTAAAATGAAAGAAGAATCATGAGGTATCTAAAAGAAACTAAAGATTATGGTTTATGGTATATTAAAGGAGGTAAATTTTAATTGAAAGCATTCATTGATGATGATTCGGTGGGAAGAGCACTAGTGGTGGAGCACTCTTTCTTGGAAAGAGACTAGTATCTTGGACAAGGAAGAAGAAGAATTGTATCTCTTAGTCTATAGCAGAAGAGGAATATATTGTTCCAATAATCAATTGTTCCAACATTGTGTGGTTGAAACAACTATTATTAGGCATGACGAAGGAGATCAAGGACCCGATTGTTATCTTCTATTATAACACTAGTACAATCAATATATCCAAAAGTCTAGTGATGCATACCAAGACCAAGCACATTGAAATAAAATATCATTTCTTGAGAGAATTAGTGTAAGAAAAAGAGGTAAGATTGGAATATGTGAATACAAAAGAAAATATTGCAAACATATTCACCAAGCCATTGTCTAATGATGCATTTTTTTATCAAAGAGGTAAGCTAGGGTTCATTTCTCCATCTAAAGCTCACTAATCAGATTTTAGTGATGCATCAACCAAGCAATTTGAAGATTAGACAAGTTGATGTAGTATTGATTCAGCATATTGCATATGAATTAGTACATCAGGTACATGGAAACTACACTAGTTTCTATCTTTGGTGTGAGATATTAAATAGGGATAGTGTGTCATATAAGAGAAATCTTTGTATTGGTAAAGAGAAAGAGTTTGTCATATCAAAAATTTTGAGTTAGATGTCAAAGAGTAGAGTTTGATGCCAAAGGGAGAAATTGCAATTAGAAAAATCAAATAAATCAAAGAGATTGATGTCAATGGGAGTTCACACTAATAGAGGGAGTTATCATGGATGAGAATTAGAATGAAACTAAGGATATATTTTTCTCTAAAAAATTTGGTGTACCATAACATGTTGTGTTTCCATAAATGCCAAAGAGGGAAATTGATGGATATAGTAATTTAATTGTATATTGACTTTGAAGTTAACCCAAATGTCAAGTCTTTACTAAGCAATTAGTTTCAACTAAGCTCACTTGGGTGTTGAAGGATGTTTCCTGTGTATGTCAAGTGTTTCGAGAAAGATAACATAGAACCAGTGTTAACTAGGTTCATTTAGTTACCAAAGGAGGTTGGCATGGAACCTATGTTAATTGAGATCAATCAATTACCAAAGGAATTTTGAAGGAAAGTCTTTTTTGAGTTAGTTTTGATCGAGTTGGGTTGGCTAAAGAAGGATTTTCTTGTACTAGTATATTTGATCTAACAGTTTTATTGGTTAGTTTAGCTGACTCATGGGATGAATTTTATTTATTTGAAAGTGTATTCAAGTTGACTTGATAAGGTATAAAAAATTAATATGAGGTCAATTTGAGGATTTAATTAATAAGAAGTAAGGAATTGAAAAGATAAATCAAGAAAGAAAATTGGAAGGATATCAAAGTATCCTAGTTGACCAAGCTACAAAGAACATTTTGGTCAAGGAGGATCAAGTATTCAGGCCATAATAGATATCTAAAATTAGAAAATATAGTTGCATAATCAAACAAATCAATTCATTTTTACTCTAAAATAATTGTAGTAGTGAATCAAATCTCCTAACAGGGTTAGCCTAATAGCTATTTGCCAAATTGTCAAACAAAGTGGCATTTCTAGATTGAAGTGTCTAAAGACCTCTAACAAGGCCACTCCTAATAGGGTAAATTAAATCCTTTAATAGGGTCAGACCTAACAGTGTGTTTTGTAACCTTTAATAGGGTTGGATCCTAGCAGGGCTCACTTCAGAAGAGTAAAAAATAGTAACTAGTTACAATTGGTGGTTTTCCCAAATTGGTATTTCCATGTTAAAACTTGGTGTCTCTTGTGTTTTTGTTATTTTATTTATGATTTTGCAACTAATTTAATTAATGTTAAAACACACCAAACATCTTAAGAATAGATTATTTTAGTGTTTGCTGAGTGACATTAATTCTTAGTGTAAATAGAGTGTTCCTATGTTAACCAAGTTACAACATCATTTCAGTTTCAGCAAAGTATTGATTTTTGAATTGTATTGACATCTTAAGGAATCTTGGATTTATTTTTGAGGTAACTGATTCACCCCTCCCCTCTAAATTAATCCTCTTATATTTCCAACACATAACACATTTCAGATTTCACATCAACTTAACTAACATTGATGTCCTAATTTTTTGTTACCACTTAATGTCATAGTTTGGCCCACCATGATCCTACATATGCCAATGGGATTTATGAAAGTTACATGTAGGTCAAAGGTATTTACAAAATAAATGGGTTTATAGGTTGAAAGAAGATGATCGAGGTAAATAAGGATTTCAAGCCAGGTTAGTTGTAAAAGGATTTGCATAGAAAAAAGACATTGATTTTGATGAGATATTTTCTCTTTTTGTTAAAATAACTTCTAATCATATTATTTTAAGTATTTTGGCTACTGAAGATTTGCATTTAGAAAAGCTTGATGTTAAAACAAATTTTCATTATGGTGATTTGGATGAATATATATATATATATATATGTATGTATATATCTTTATATATATATACACACATATATATATACATATATATATATATGTATATATATATGTGTGTGTATATATATAAAGATATATACATACACATATATATACATATATATATATATACATATATACATATATATATATATGTATATATGTATATATGTATATATATATGTATATATATATATGTATATATATATATATATGTATATATATATATACAACCATAGGGATTTAAGGTTAAACCTAAGTCTAAAACATGTATAGAAAAACCAAAGAAAAACTCTGAAACTAATGTCTAAAACCTTTCTCATGAGATAATATGTTATCATTTCTTCATTAGTGGGATAGAACCTGAATGTAGGAGGTAGTTGTGCATGACCTTACCATGATTGTAACCAATGGTAAGAGTGTTGGCAATATGACCAATCAATCAAATTAGGTGAGATATGTGGTTGTCATTTAAGGTTGTATATATATATATATATATATATATATATATATATATATATATATATATATATATATATATATATATATATATATATATATATATATATATATATATATATATATATATATATATATATATATATATATATATATATATATATACAACCATAGGGATTTAAGGTTAAACCTAAGTCTAAAACATGTATAGAAAAACCAAAGAAAAACTCTAAAACTAATGTCTAAAACCTTTCTCATGAGATAATATGTTATCATTTCTTCATTAGTGGGATAGGACCTGAATGTAGGAGGTAGTTGTGCATGACCTTACCATGACTGTAACCAATGGTAAGAGTGTTGGAAATATGACCAATCAATCAAATTAGGTGAGATATGTGGTTGTCATTTATGGAAACATATGTTTTGCAGTTTAATTGTGATTATTTGTGAAGAAAATTTATCTAAGTATTGGATAATGTTACAGCAGCATGATAAGATTTATTGATAGTTGAATATTTTCTTAGAATATTCTCTTACATAGTTAACCATAGATGCATGACATCACTCTGATGATGCATACTGGTGTGCATGTCTGTACAAGCAACCAAGTTCAAGTTTTGAAGGAAATACCTATGCAGTTACTTCATAATGTAGAATAGAGCATGTTAGCAAATTGAGTTGTATGACTTATAGAATTGTTTTGATTACTAAATCTTGATGAACTAACTCTAAGGATGATATGTGAACAAATAAGAAAGAATTTATTTATATGATTGATATAAGTAAAGAACTTTAATTATGAATTTAGCATGCTATGTGATGCTATGATATGTGATGCGAACTAATGTTACGTGACATGATAATGCAAGATATGATGCAAATTGATATATATATATATATATATATATATATATATATATATATATATATATATATATAGATATATATATATATATAGATATATATATATATATATATATATGTATGTATGTATGTATGTATGTATGTATGTATGTATGTATGTACTCCTTGTATGAAGAACTAAGAATCAGAAGAATTGTGAAGTATACAAACTGAGCTATTATTGTATGTATATCTATTCTCTTGAAGAACTTATTGTATAGTTGCATGTTAGGATAGTGGGCTCTTCTTGTACACATTTGGATATGATACACCAACTCCTAACAAGGTTGAGGCTTCTAACATGGTCTAGTCTCCTAAAAGGGACTCGAAACATTATACATTCTTCATAGACTCCTAATAGGATCAATATCCTCAACCAAATTCTTATATATAGTGAATCATTTTATGGGTTCTATCCCCATTGGGGTTTTCCCTTGGCTAGGGTTTCCCTAGTTTAAAAAAAATGGTGTTATGAGCTCTCTTTATGTATGGTTGTTTATACTATTCAACATTATTGGATTACTTCCTTATGCATGTATAAAAGTAATTAATAATATCCATTTGTGGGCAAAAATATTGAAAATATTGATTCTCCCCCACTCTCAATATTATCTATTTCTAATAATTGGTCTAAGAGCCTACTTATTCAAAAGAGGCTTAGTAGCTTAAATAAGATCCCTATGGATATGCAATAGTTGAAGAATAATCTTAAAGAAGCTCTCAAACAAAGTGATCTCCTTAGTGATGAAAGAGATGGCCTAAAAGATAGATATAAAGATGTAAAAGCTTACATTGATGAACTAAAGGACAAGATAGATGACCTAAAGGAAAAAAGACCTAGAGAGAAAACTAGTGATGATGATATTAAAGATCTAAAGAAAGAAAATGAGATCTTAAAACATGAGTTAAAAATATTTGAACTCAAGCTAATTCTTGAGAAAAATAAAAGAAAGAATGACTCTGAAATAAAAGCCAAAAATGCAGATCTAAGATCCCAGTTAAGAAAAGTAACATCTAAATTAGAATCTATAAATTTGGAGCATGTAGAGTTAGAGAAATACAAAAACACTATTGTGAAAGGTGAATTGGTGCAAACCAAACAACTTGAGAAATTAGATAATAGTAGTGAAAATATTGAAGAACAAATATCTATACAAAGACCTAGTTATGACAAGATTGGACTTGGATTCTTTCTTGGACAATTTGCCAATAAATCTATTGAGAGAAAAGAAACTGATACTCCTAAAGTCAAAAAGGATCTAAACATGAGCAAAATAGATGATACATCTAAAGACAAAGATAATGTTATGCTAAGAAATCTAAATAATTTAATCAAGATGAGGATAATAGAAGAAAGGAATCTTGTACCAGGCATAATGAACTTGAACATACTAGAGATGATTGCAAAGGTAAGTCTTGTGAACCTATTTCAAATTTTTATTGTCATAATAGTCATGGACATGGACATCATGCAGTAGATTGTAAGAAACCTAAATTTGATAATGATAATGCAAATAGTAGAATGTTTAGGAACACTAACCATGTAGGCAACAAAAGAAGATCTCATAGCAATGAAAGTGTAGAAAGAAGACAAATTGTTTGTTATAGATGCAACAATATTGTACACATCACAAAGAATTATAGAGTACATGTCATCTAGAATGATGAACAAAGAAGGAATGTACTTGCATGTCAATTATGTAATAACTTTGCACACACAATAAAGTTTTTTAGAATGGATAAAAGAAACCTTAATAGGAATGAGAACTATAGAAGGAACAACAGAAGAAATGATGATAGTCTGAAGGAAGAAATGAAGGAGCTGATAGAAGAATTTAAGAAACATTTGTAAAGGAAAAAGAAACTGGAAGTTCTCATATAGTTCAGTAAGAAGCACATCCTATTGCACTTGATAAGACAAAAAAGTTTCTTATTGTATATGACCCATCTTACCTACATTAAGCATTCTTAGTAAAAAAATGTGCCAGTTAATAATAACTAATGTTAGAGAGAATATCACACGTTGCACAGTTAGGAGTATATACTAGACATTGAGAGAAGCCTTTAGTGAAGAGTGCATTGCTTAATATGACTAGTATAGGGTTATGTAAGAAAAATAACCTCTTTGTTATATAATTTTTATATAGAGATAGTATTGTAAATTGGTGGTAGATACACATTTAATGCAAAGTACAAATTGCAAAAGATTTAAAGTATGCAAATTGATTTATTAACGTCATTTTCCTATGTGATATATTAAGTGCAAGATTGAAGAAAGATTTGAAGTCCTAAAGAAGTTTGTAGATACACATGATTGTTGAAAACCATAAAATGTGAAATTGAGGTATTTTTTGAATTTGTGGAGCATAGTTTCAGTAATGGAAAGACAAGAAGTGTTTAATATCAATGATAGACCTAGATATAACTTCAAGAAACACCCATTTGTTTCCCTACTTGATGACCCCATTGGAGCATTTTTGCAAGTATCAAAAAATGTTCTTCATGTCAAAGACCTAATAAGTTATAGTCACTATAAAATAGAAATTTTAGGAGATGTTGAGATTCATAAGGAATTAGAGAGAATGTACAACAATGATTTATCATCGAAACTAGAATATGCATATCTAGAAAAACTTAACCTAGTTAAGCATATGTTGTATAAGAACTTTGATAACCACAAAAGGACAAGAATCATTCTAAGAAGAGTTCATGATGACCTTCTATGGTTGGGAGATTTAATTATATGCATCAATAATGACCCAATTCACAAGGTCACAGGTTTGAGTAATGAAGGATGCAATCCCATGAACATAATGAATGTGTGCAAGTTAGTTGAAACAAATCTCAACACAACTTTTGATGGAAAAAACATGAAGATTAACAAAATTCAAGATGATGGAGTGGGACTTGTTAGTAAAATTGTTCAACCATGGATATAGGATAGACTTATTCCTTGTTGAATTTCTTCATGCAACTTGTGTGATGGCAGTAAAGGGTGAAAAGGTTAATCTATATAATATTATCTGAACTCAGTTATTAGATAACATATCAAAAATCAAGTTGTCTAGGAGTGTAGCCTTTACGTTTGAATCCCTCCTAACTCATATATTCTTCTACATAGCAAAGAAGTTTCTTGGTATCTCAAATTGGGATGGAAGCGAGTGTGCAATGCAAACTATCACTTGTGCTTATAGATCTAAATCAAAATTAGCCAGGGATAATGACATTGATAGAATGATAAAATAATTCCAAGCTAAAATAAAGAAAAGGAATAGGATACCTCCTGCACTGATAGAGAAATATAAGGATGAACTATGCTTCATGGTAGAAATAGATTTCACATGCATGGAGGAAGCAGTTCCTCGAGTGATGTTCATTGAACCTATGGGTTATGAAATGAGTGTTGAACTAATTGAAAGCTATGTGTAGATAATTCTACACTTTAAAGTTAATTTTGAATGCCCTAGATGGGGTACACATGCTAAAAAGATGAAAGAAGTCAAAACAAATCTAATGGAAAAGGATATCAAGAAGAAAGTAGACAAAGTGATTGATTCCATCTTAAAAGGTTTAGGGATGTCTAGAAAGGAATTTGAAGAGATAAAAGGGATAGGCTAAAAAATGAAGGCTAGTGGTCAAATCAAAATATTGACCCCTACACCTATTGCAATGGCCAAACCTACTAAAGAGGTCATAGTTGCATAGAAAAGTGCACAAGCACCTATAGTACCTTATGCAGTAGTTGCACAGAAACAACCTTTGAGGAAACCAAACAAAATAGAGGAAGCATCAACACCAAGAAAGTCCACAAGGTTTGAGAAAACAAAACTCCCTCTTGAGAAGAGATTCAAGAAAAAAACAAGTGGACCAAGTAAGAGGAGAAGAACCTTGCAAATTATTTCCTTAGAATCTAAAGAAGAAAATGGTGACAGACTAGTAGAGCTAGCAGATCAGGAAGCAACGACCTCATAAGGAAAAAAACATGAAAGACAAAGGTAGAAAATCTCAATATGAAAATTATTAATGATAACAACTTTGTGTAATTAAATAAGTATTATGATTTGTACAATAATATGGATAGAAGATAGCTAGAAAATGTTATAGTTAGAAATATGATTCTAAAAGATTAAAATTTTGATAGAATAAAAAGTAAAATACCTAAGGATTTTTACAATAGACTAAGAAACAAAAAAGGTAGAGTAATCGAGAAGGATAAAAAAATAAGGATGAATATGGTGAGAAATCTATGTATAGTAAATAATGTGGAAGAGATAAAGGAAATTCTAAAAAGAATAACATCATTGTTGAGAAATAAGAAGAGATATATTCTTCTTATGGGAGGAAATTATGAAGAAGTGAATATGAAAACTCAAAAGGAAATAGTCACATACATGTCTACTATGCCTGAGGAGTCTAAGGAGAGTGTGCAATCAAAGAAGGCAAGCCCTTCTATGGTAGCAGTCAGTCCACCTCACAATTCAGAGCAACCAGCTGAAACTTCAATTCCAAGTGATTCACCACACATTACCATTGATAGTGAATCTATGCAAGTAGATAACACCAATGTATTACTAGATAGAATTGAAGACCCATTTAAATATTTTGGTTCTAGCGTTGTTGGCAGTATTGTTGATTACAACAACTCTTCTAATGAAGAAGAAGAGTAGGAAAAAAAGAAAGATGTATCTTCTAAAAATAAATTTGAAACTAAGACTAAGGTAGATACTACAAGTACACCCTTAGCAATAGCTACAGTGAAACCCTCTACACCACCTACACAAGAAATAATGGTTATCTCAGCAATACAATTAGATGATGAAGATAAAGCACAAAATCTTATATCTTCTTTAAGTAAATTCCTTGAAAAGAAGAAATCAGTTAAGTCAATTGAGAAGACTTTAACTTTAGTTTTGGATAGATTGGAGAAGATAATAAGCTTTATTAATA
The DNA here is from genome assembly GCA_028749045.1 of Cupressus sempervirens. NCBI lineage: Eukaryota > Viridiplantae > Streptophyta > Pinopsida > Cupressales > Cupressaceae > Cupressus > Cupressus sempervirens. The sequence continues at coordinate 121,788,480 of CM053789.1, read as the reverse complement.
CATCTATAGAAATTCAATAGAGAGCAGCAATTGTGTGCAAAATGTTTGATAACGAGTTTACAATTCAAGCATACACTATGCATGATGGTAAACTTCTTAATACTGTGTGTACAAATATAAGAAATGACATAGAAACATTAAATGCATGCATTAAGGTATTGAGGTAGAACATGGGAGAAGGGAAGCAAATATATGCTAAGTTCAATAGAGCATACCTTCACCTTCATAGTTTTGATGACAAAATCAAAGAGAAGATAACTAAGCTTTAGAAGCTCACTGATAACTTTCTGAAATGGAATTAGAAGTTAGAAACCTTTGAGCATAAAATAAAAGCACTTCATGATAGCATCCAGGATATACAAGCAAAAAAGGAGAAAGCTCTAAAAATATTTACTCTTTTGAGGGACCATTTATCCCCTTGGATTATATTGTTAGAAAAGAAGTTGGAGGAATTCTTGGCAGCTAAGACCTCATATGAAAAGTTTGTGGTTACAAACTTGAATGAAACATAGTTAGCTACATATGCTTTATGTGTGCTAATAAGTATGTCAGATGCACTGAAAGAAAGTTGGAAGAAACATCTTGCACAGTTGAAGACCAACTTTAGTGATTTTTTTTATAGATTTTGATGTAACTTTCATATTTTGATAGAATTTTCTTTTTGTTGACACCTTTTTCATTGATGTCAAAGGGGGAGAAATAAGACAAATTGTAATTGTAAGTTATATAGTTGTACTTTGAGATATAGTAGTAAGCTTTTCCTTAAGCAAGCTTTGTAATCCAAGTTATCAGGGATGTAATACTTTTTAAAACATAAATATAATGTTTTTACTATGTTTTTTGTATGGTTATTTGTAAAGGAAAATTGTCTAAGAATTGGACAATGTTACAACAGCATTATGAGATGTATAGATAGTAGAATATTCCCTTGGAGTATTCTCTTACACAATTAACCATAGATGCATGATATCACTCTAATGATGGATACTAGTGTGCATGTTCATACAATCAACCAAGTTCAAGTTGTGAAGGAAATACCTATGCAGTTATTTCATGTTGTAGAATAGAGCATGTCAGCAAATTGAGTTGTAGGACTTACAAAATTATTTTGATTACTAAATCTTGATGAGCTAACTCTAAGGATGATATGTGAGCCGACTAAGGAAGGGTTTATTAATATGATTTATATAACTAAAGAACTTGAATTGCAAAGTTAGCATGCTATGTGATGCTATGATATGTGATGCAAAGTAATGTTATGTGACATGATAATGCAAGATATGATGTAAATTGATATATGCACAGTCACTCCTTGTATGAAGAACTGATAATTAGAAGAATTTTGAAGTACAACAAGTGATCTAGTATGGTATGTATATCTATTCTCTCAAAGAACTTATTGTATAGTTGCATGTTAGGGCAATGGGCTCTTCTTGTACACATTTGTATATGATCCACCAAATCCTAATAGGGTTGAAGCAACTCCTAACAGGGGTGAAGCTTCTAAAAAGGCCTAGTCTCCTAACATAGAATTGAGACACTATACATTCTCCATAGACTTCTAATAGGGTCAATATCCTTAACTGGATTCTTATATATAGTGAATCATCTTGTGGGTTCTATCCTCACTAGGGTTTTCCCTTGGCCAGAGTTTCCATAGTTAACATAATATGGTGTTATGAGCTCTTTTTATGTATGGTTGTTTATATTGTTCAAAATTATTGGTTTACTTCATTATGCATGTATAAAAGTAATTAATAATATCCAATTGTGGGCAAAAAGATTGAAAATACTAATTGACCCCCCTTCTCAGTATTATCTATTTCTAACAAAGAGCCTCCATTATTGAATTCTCTACCTAATTATATTCATTAATACTCTTCAATAGTATACAACATTCATCAGTTAGGATATTTAAAATAAGGTCCCATTAGGAATCTACACAATATTATTTTGTTCTATGTATTTTAATTTGAAATTTATTCTATCTTATTCTGCATTAGGTCCCATTAGGAGCAATCAGGTATTGTATGGGGATCACAATGGTCATAAGGGTCCATAATGGGTATTATGAGGACTTAGAGCCCATTACAACCCTTTTGACTTGTTTGAATAGCTTAAGCATCATAAAGATGTCATACAATAAATAATATCTTCTACGAGATCACATGGTTTTCTAATTAGACTGAATACGGCCTAATGACTTAATTTGTTGCAATGGGTTTTATTTTTTTATTAGATTTTTTTTTTGTAATGGGTGTTGATGGGTCTTAATGAGTCTTAGGATCATTTAAGACCCATTACAACCCCTCTACACCACTATTATGCATTAGGTTCCACACAAACCCATTAGTTATGTTAACTTTCTTATCATGATGAAAGGGGTCCTGATGGGTAGTAGGACCACTTAGGACCCATTATGAACCCATATAATACATTAGGACTACTTGTACAACATTAAGGCATCATACAATAGGTAATGTGTTCTACATGGTCTTAGGGGTTCTAGTGAGACCTAGTGGGTCATAGGCTTAACCTTTGAACCAAGATGAAAACCCTAAGCCTAAAAATGATCTGAACCATATTATATAGTCATCCTTTTAAATATATAAATTTATAAATTGTGATTACATAAAATTTCAACTATGAATTAAAGTCATTGAAATAAAATCTATCAAAAGGACACATACTCGGAAAAATATTACACAAATACCAATGTCACAAGTAGCATAAATAAATTCTTTCAAGAAAATTAAGAAGGTGAGCTCTTGTGAAACTAAAAACTATGATCAATGAAAGATTTATTTTGACCTGCACCATGAATTTGAAAAATTAAAAATGGTATGCATAATGTGGAATCTGATTCATAGATGTATTGATATATTTTGGGGTTTTGATAGAAAGTATAGTTGCAAAAATTATACAATGAAGGAAGGTATGTCTCTCCATCATTGATTAGTTATCCCGCTATGCATACTATTTTTAGTTTTTTAAATTAGTAGTGCAATTTTTTTTTAAAAAACTTGTATTGATCCTCGTTTTTTCTCACATAAGAGCTCATCTTCTTAACTCTCTCAAAAGAATTTATTTGTCCTACTTGTAAAATTAATATATGTAATTTTTTTCTCGATATGTGTCCATTTGATATATATTATTTCAATACTTTAATTCACATTTTAAATGTTTTAAATTACAATTTATATAGTTATATATTTAAAGGGGGGAATATATCATATGGTATGTCTCTAATTTGCCTTTTCAAAAATTGTAGAAGGAAATAAGGTATATTATTACATCGCCTTTGTTAAAATATGATATATGGATTTTGGGGAGATATTGTGTTGATGAGCTAATCTTCATGCCTAGATCCTTGGGAATATTTAGTACTACAATGCTATTAAACATAATGAATTTATATTTCATGATGTATTTAGTGCCATCAAGTAGTGTACCCACTCCAAGAATTGATAAAATAAAATGTTCATTGTGCATCAAACAAGAGTTGAAGTATTTTATATACATAATATAACTATATATATAGCAATATGAAATGAAATGGGTAGGTTAAGATTATGAATATATAATTTTTGTATCAAACTAGGCCTATACTAGAGTATATAATATAAGTATATACACATAATATATATGATAATATAAAGAAAAGAATTTGTTCATGACATTATAGAAATATAATTTGTGCATCTAATAATGGTTGTAGTATAGACACACAATATAAAATATGGTAGTATAAGAAATGGGTATGTGAGATTATGGTGACATAATTTGTATATCAAACATGCATTATAGTGGAGGACGTAGTAAATATGCATAATTTATATGATACTATGAGAAGAAATGGGTGTGTTCGATTGTCCAAACATAATTTGTGTATAAGGATTTGTGGGTGCATGGATATACACTTAATATTTAGTATGTATGAATTATTATTTGAGATCAAAAGGTTGTGTCCTATTATACACACAATAAATAATAGAGGAGGGAATTGAACATACAAGGTAGGTCACAAGGCTCACACTTATTAAGGTCCACTTCAACAATGACTCTTCCTATGAAAATTCTATCTAAAACCTTTCTCATGAGATAATTTGTTTCAATTTACACATGCATCTTAAAGTTAAAATATATATTTTCAAACAAATCATTCAGACCTATGCATATACAAATTTTTAACCAATTATGATCTAATTATGGTCAAGTTATGCTCCAAATAGAGAAATTAATCCTTATAAAATTTCTAGCTATGCACTTGTTTGCATATGATCCCAACAAATAAATGGAATCATAACACATAGAAGACATCATAAAAAGAAACTTTGAACTACTCGAGCCTTACAAAACTTCCACTCTAATACTCTATTATGAAATATAGTTTTTTATTGTTCATTTATGATCCAAAGAAAGTGTTTGCACCCATTATTTCTAGAAAATATTAAATATTCATTAGCTTTTGCTATAACAATTAGTCATTATGCAAATTTTTAACAAAATTCATAATTCTATTAACAACCCATTTCCTATTCAAGCAACACCAAAGCTGACACATAGAATTAGTTTGTGTGTTCAAGGTCTTCAACAAACATGGGCCACCACCACATTGACATTTTGGCACATTCGTGAAAGTCATCAACCCTACAACATAAAAGTACATTTTCTACAAGCTATTGATCATAGGAAAAGTAGTTCATAAGTTTTATGGTGTTCCATAATTACAAGTCATTAAAATGATATAAGGAAAAATAACCAAATGAAATGTCAATACATCATTCAGAGCCATTTCTTTGCAAAAAAAAAAAGATTCTAGGATTATTGGCTCATAGATTTTATGGTGTTTGAAAGCTTCACTATAGTTAGATGCCATTCAACTCATGGAAGGCTACTCAACTTCATGTTGTGCAATACAAATGTAGTTAGAATAGAAAAATGAAATGCATGGAAAATCCATTAATCATGTTCAACACATATTTGTTGTATATTAATTCTTAGATGTTTGAAATTGATTTCAAACTATTGAAAAGTACAATATAGGTGAAAAAGAAGTCAAGGGTGTACAAGTTGATGAAAGCCAACTTTATAGCTCGCCAAGATCAACTGCATGCAAATAACCTACTGAAGAGAAACCAAAGAGAGAAAGGAAGGGTTGGAGAAACTCAACAAAGTGAGAGAAATTATATTGCAACAATGAAAAATGATTCTTTTTTACAAAAATTTCAATGGGAGAGCCTATTTATAAAGCCCTCTAGGAGGCTTGTAGAACAAGCTAGAAAGAGTTAGCAGATAAGGTTGAAAACTAAGCATACATCCACAAAAGGTGGATTATCCTCCATGTAGGTGAGAAGATAAGTATGACTAAATAGGAACAAAATCCTATGTTGTCAATAAATCCTAGATGACAACTAATAAATAAATGCATTTATCCTAAGCAAACTTAATTAAAGCCTAAATAATAATTATTTACTCTAACACCCCCCCTTAAGTGAAACTTAGGGGAATGCACTTAAGCTTACAAAATCTAAGATGAAATGTAGAATGGGTCCCAACAACTAGGCCATGTTAGGTACCCATGTACAGATGCAAAGAAATGCAACCTATAAAAGTAGGGAAAGAGGGAAAACCTCATGGGAAAAACCCTCCTGTAAAAAGAGGTAAGTACAAACATGCTAAAAAAAATGAAGGAAGGCCTCAACAAGACCCCCCAAGGAAAACTTCCATAACCCCAAGCATAGACCACAACTAAAGCTAGTGTGGTGATGCAAAATATTTAGTGAGAAATATAAATGGCACTCTAAATTGCATCAAAAAATAGTGAGATGATCTAGAGGAAAAAAAAACTCATTCATCAACTATCAAAGCCATAAAACCTCATAACTAGCAAGTATTGTGGCCTAGTACTTGGCCTTTGTAGATGAAAGTCCACGAGCATGTTACTTCTTGCATGAGCATGTGATAGGACTAGAGCTAACACAAAACACAAAGCTAGAAGTAGACTTCCAATCATTGACATCACTGGCCCAATCTAATTCATTGTAGCCAACAATGTGAGGAGTCCCCATGGTGTAGTGAATGCCATACATGAGTGTGCCCTAAATGTATCTCAAAATATGCTTGGCAGATTTTCAGTGACTCTAATGAGGGTCCTGAGAAAACTAAGAGACAAGGCCAACTTCAAAGGAGAGATTAGGATGAGTGTGTGTTAGGTACAACAAGCTACCAACCAACTATTGATACAAGGTAGAATCAACTAAAGGTAGAGAGTAGGAGGTAGATAAGGTGAGATCTAACTAAAAAGGTGTTGGAGCAAGCTTGCAATCAAGCATGTCAAATCATTGAAGCATGTCAAGAGCATACTTCTACTAATAAACAAAAATCCTAGTAGAGGATTGAACAATCTAGAGACCAAAAAAATAGTGTAACAAACCAAGATCAATCATCTCAAACCGGTCCATCAATGTGTGCTTAACATCCTAAAGCATAGAGGATGAGCTAATTGTGAGGATAAGATTGTTAACACATATGAAAAGAATCAAGATATCATCTCCAAAATGTTGAATGTGCACTATAGGATCAAAATGGTAGAAGGTGAAACCTGTAGAAAACAAAAAATAGTCCATCTTCTTATACTAAGCCTGAGGGGCCTATTTGAGACCATATAATGAGCGTCAAAGTTTGTAAACCAAGGAGGAATCCTACACAAATCTTGAAGGTTGCTCCATGGAAATCTCCTCAGTGATATCACTGTGTAGGAAGGCACTCTTCACATCCATCTAAAAAATAGGCCATCCCTATGAAGCTATGAGGGATAAGACAAGGTAGATAGAATTAATCTTGGTGACAAGAGTAAATTTTTTAGTGTAGTCAATACCCTCTACTTGTGAAAAAACCTTTGCAACAACATGAGCCTTATACTTATCAGTCAAACCATCAACATCATACTTAGTATGATAGATCCATTTGCATTGCACTAACTTTCTTCCCTTAGGAAGAGTATAAAGATCCCAAGTATGATTCTTCATCAAAGAAGAATATTCCTCCTCAATTGCATTATCCCATTCAAAATTTCTTTTTTCTTCTAGAAATGTCTAAGAATCATCACAAATAGCATGACTAAGAAGACTAGAACCTACAATATGAGAATGGGTGTGACAAGAAGTGGAAGGGTTGCAAGCTAGAGATCCTGTAGCCTCAACTATAGCTCGAGCCTATTTAGGCATTTGGGGAGGATCGTACGGTGGAGGTAAAGGGAGATCACCAAGATCATCATCCTCATTATCTATGAAACAAAATCAAAGAGATGGGGGAGTAGTGGGAGGTGAAGTGGGCCCTGGAGGTGAGGTATGAACTATAGGAGGGCTCTCATCAAACTAGAGATCCCATCAAAATAGGACCTCTTTGGAATTAGGATCAAACAACCTATAAGCCTTAACATCCTCATAATAGCCAACAAAAATGAGTGGTCGGCTCTTTTGTTCCATTACTTTCCTCTAAGCATAAAGTACAAATGCACATGCTGCACTCCCAAAAACTCAAAATGATGATACATTAGGATTGACATGAGAACAAGCCTCCTCATGAGTCATATGTCAAATCACTTTATGAGGCATCTATTTGTAAATAAAATTGGCACAATTGACTACCTCTATCCAAAAAAATGAATCCATGGACCTAGACTAAATCATATAATTAGCAATCTCCTGAAGTGTTCTATTATTTCTCTTGGCCACACAATTCTATTAAGGAGTGTAGGGCACTACAAATTGATGTTGAAGACCATGTTCAGAGCAAAAATCCTTGAAAGCTTGGTTCATGTACTCCCCTCATTATCCATGCATATCCACTCAATAGAAAGACTAGACTACTTCTCTACAAATGTATTGAATACTTGAAATGAATCAAAGACATCAGACTTGTGCTTTGCAAAGTACACCCATGTGTGTCTATAGAAATCATCAGTGAATGTAAGCACATATATAGTACCCAAAAAAGGAGTAGGAAATGACATGAGATCACTATGAATCAATTCCAAAGGCACCAAAGCACGAGTGGCTCATCCATGTGGAAAAGAATCCCTATGTTGCTTGCCAAGTGCACAACCTTGACAAACACCATCTATACAAGAAATCTAGGGAAGCCCAAGAACAAGTGCATGTGTGCTAATATATTGAAGATATCTATAATTAACATGGCCAAAATGTTCATGCCAAAGTCTACTTACTAAATCTACATGTGCAACAAAACATGAACTTGTGTCATCAAAAGACTCATATCCACCAAATCTATAGAGATGAGATGTAGAGTCAACACTCCTAGTAGCCACAATCATCTTAGAATCATGTAAGTCTCGAATAACCACATCATGTGGTGAGAACTCAACTATCTTACTAGAGCCAAAGTAGTAAATCTAATAGATGGAAAATAGGTTCATTGAAATGTTAGGGATAGAACCAAAACCCATAACAAAAAGTTGTAATGAGTTCCCGATAGAAATATTTGAGGTAGCACAAGGAGCAAGTGAAAAGAGAAACTACTAAGTGTTTTTCATATGGTGAGAGGTGTCAGAATCAAGAATCTAGCTAGGCCCTGAAGTCATAGATCAAGTAGAAAGAGCATGACCTTTAAATAAAGGGGGGATTAAGACTTAGGAGTAAAAATATGATGCTCCTTCATGGCTTCCTATAAAGCCTCTAAACACTTCCAACACCTAGAAATGAGATGTCCATCCTTGCCACAAAAACTATAGGTCTCACTTGATTTATTTTTGCTCTTGGAGGTAGACTCAATAGACTTCAAAGAATATTTACCCTTTGGAGAGTTAGTTGGAGGTGTAGGATCAGTTTTTGGTGTATCTTTCTTTGATTTGGCTTTCTTCTTTGATTTCCTTTTAGAAGATTGAGTAACCAATGCTTGGCCAGAAGAGCTAGAGTCATCCACTTGTTAGATATTTGTCTGTTCCCATGTCAACCAATCACAAAATGTCTCAAATGAAGCCATTTGATGTCTATTACCCAAGGCATCCATAGTCTAGTATAAAGTGGAAGAGAAGATCTGATATTCACCTTACAACTTTGAGAGCATAAAAAAGATACACTCATCATATGTTTTATTTTTCCCACATCCTTGCAAAATTATATGCAGAGATTTAAACTTCATCAAGAAGTCTTCAATGGTGGGGGAGCTAGGTGGTGTTAAAGAGGTCAACTCTACATCAAGCTGAAGTGCCTAGAACTCATTCACTATACCAAACAAAGTCTAAAATTTGGTCCAAATAGCCCATGGAGTGGTCAAACCATCCAAGTGAAATAGTAGACTATCTGAAATGTTCAGTACAATCAATCACATGGCTTCATCCATTTTGTTTCTATGGTAAAGAACTTCAAAGGGGCACTACAAAATAGGTTGGTTTTCATCAAGACATGACCATATGCCTTGTGACATGAGAAGCATAGTCATTTGTGCTTTCCAAGTGTGATAGTTGTGTGGCATGAGCCAGGTCACAAAAGGATCCAATATTGAGAGAAGAAGATGATTCTAAAGTAAATTACAAAAAAGAAAATGCATCCCCCCTCACCCACAACTAATAAAGATATCCCTCAAATACCAAAGAAAACAACTATAAAAAGCACAAAGACTGAGAAAAGAACCTAGATTCCAAATGCAGAGAAAGAGGAAATAGAAGCCTCTACTTCAATGCCAAAAATGGAAGCTCAAAAAAACTCAAAATAAAATAAAAAATAGCATCATTATCTTTGTCTCTAAACAAGCTTTCCAATGTTTCTTTTAGATCAAAAAAATACCTCTGTATGCTCAAGGTATGGCCAAAAAACTAACTGTTGCTTCAAAAGACAAGCTCACAAGAAAATTACATACACAACACAAAATTTGATGACCATATGACCATCAACTATAAATCACTAAAAAAAATTTGCGACTAGAATATTGACATGAATAGCCAAAATATGACATCACCCTATGAGAAAGTGATGTTAGCAGGGGTCCCATGCCGATAACGTTGACTAGATGGAAGATGACATCACACCAAAAAGGATGACATTGTAGGCTAGAAAAATGATGTGTACTTGTTTAGAAATGATGTTAGGATTATGAGAAGTGATGTTAGCCTATGCATAGGTCTAGTGATAGCACCACTGGTAGAGGTGTCAGCTGGGTAGACATCTCTGGTGGCACCCTGGTGGTGGGTGGGCAGCCAATGGTGCCACAGTGGCCACAAATCGACGATTGAGGGCTAGTGGTGTTGATGATCAGAAGTCTAGTTTTGGTTTTGTTTTTTTTCTTGGATTTGGTCCTATCACATGGTTGTGTAAGAAGTAGCATGCTCATGCACTTTTACCTATAGAGGCTAAGTACCAAGCCACAGTACTTGCTAGGCAAGAGGTTTTATGGCTTCAATAATTGATGACTAAGTTTTTTTTTCCTCTAGATCATCCCACTATTTTGTGGTGCAATAATTAGAGTGCCATTCAAATTTCTCACAACCTGGTGGAACATCAACATACCAAGTACATTGAGCTACATATGCACTTCATCCATCAATTGATTTAGGATGATATTATTGCATTGGAGTACATTTCTATAGATGCATAGGTTGCTGACATCTTCACTAAACTTTTTGCATCACCACACTATCTTCAGTTGCAGTCTATTCTTGGGGTTATGAAATTTTTCCTTAGGATGTCTTGTTAAAGCCTTCCTTTATGTTTTTTCAGCATGTTTGTACTTACCTCTTTTTGGGGGAGGGTTTTTCCCATAAGGTTTTTCCTCTTCCCCATTTTTAGAGGTTGCATTTCTTTGCATTTGTACATGGGTACCTAACATGGCCTAGTTGTCAGGATCCATTTTGCATTTCATCTTAGATTTTGTAAGCTTAAGTGCATTCCCATAAGTTGCACTTAAGGGTGGGTGTTAGACTAAATAATTATTATTTACACTTTATAATTGGCACAATTGACTGCCTCTACCCAAAAAAATGAATCCATGAACTTGGCTTTGATACAATTTAGAAGTTGATGAAAGCCAACTTCACACCTTGTGAAGACCACCTGCATGCAAATAACCTACTGAAGAGAAACCAAAGAGGGAAAGGAAGGGCTTGGAAAAACTCAAGAAAGTGAGAAATTATATTGCAACAATGAAAAATAAAATTGTTGTACAAAAATGCAAATGGGAGAGCTTGTTTATAAAGGCCTCTAGGAAGCTTGTAGAGCAAGGTAGAAAGAGCTAGGAGATAAGTTTGATAACTAAGCATACATCAACAAAAGGTGGATTATCCTCCATGTAGGTGAGAAGTTAAGTATGACTAGGAAGGAACAAACTCCTATGTTGTCAACAACTCGTAGATGACAACTAATAAATAAATGCATTTATCCTAATTAAACTTATTTATAAAGGCCTCTAGGAAGCTTGTAGAACAACCTAGAAATAGCTAGGAGATAAGGTTGACAGCAAAGCATACATTCACCAAAACTATATTATCCTCCATGTAAGTGAGAAGAAAAGTATGACTAAGTAGGAACAAACTCCCATGTTGTCAACAACTCCTAGATGACAACTAATAAATAAATTCATTTATCTAAACTTAAGTAAATTGTAAATAATAATAATTTACTCTAACACCCCGCCTTAAGTGCAACTTAGGGGAATGCACTTAAGCTTATGAAATCTAAGATAAAATGCAGAATGGGTCCTAGCAACTAGGTCGTGTTAGGTACCCATTTACAAATGCATAGAAATTTAATGGGGAAAGAGGGAAAACAGCATGGGAAAAACCCTCCCCCAAAAAGATGTAAGTACAAACATGCTGAAAAATCTTGAAGGAAGGAGGGCCTCAACAAGATGGTGGCACCACGATGGCTCTACAATGGCACTTTCAATGGTAGTGCTTTGTTGGTGATGCCCTGATGGTGTAGTGGCGGTGCCGCAGTGCTATAATTTTTTTTTTACTTTTGGAGAAATAAATGCATCCATACAGCCTCTGGGGGAAAAAAAAAATTCCAAATGTTATAGAAGCCAAAAATCAAAAATTATAAATGAATCTTGATTGTAACAAGCCTTTTGAGTGCAATGGAAATGTTTGTTTGAGCCCAAAGTGCCCCCAAAAAATGCTCTTCCACTTGGTTGAAGAAAATATCACAAATAAACTAGGGTTTGTGTCTTTGAATCACAACTTCAAAAATCCTTCAAATGATGAAACAATAGGGAGGCTTTGATACCATGCAGAAGTTGATGAAAGCCAATTTTGTAGCTCACCAAGATCAACTATATGCAAATAACCTACTAAAGAGAAATCGATGAGGGAAAGGAAGGGCTTGCAGAAACTCAACAAAGTGAGAGAAATTATATTGTAAGAATGAAAAATGAAAGTTTTGTACAAAAATACAATGGGAGAGCCTATTTATAAAGGCCTCTAGGAAGCTTTTAGAACAAGCTAGAAAGAGCTAGCAGTTAAGGTTTCCAACAAAGCATACATCCTCAAAAGGTGGATTATCCTCCATGTAGGTGAGAAGATAAGTATGACTAAGTAGGAACAAACTCTTGTATTGTCAACAACTCCTAGATGAAAACTAATAAATAAATACATTTATCTTAAGTAAACTTAAGTAAAGCATAAATAATAATAATTTATTCTAACAAAGAGCACATGATAGTATTTTTTCCCAGTTTTCTTGTGGTTTGAAACAATTTCATTTTCAAATAAAATTAGATTCCAAGCAAGAAAGTTTTATTTTCAAATCACATAAATTAGGTTTTAAATAATCTCAATTTTCAATCACATAAATCAGATTTCAAGCAATTTCATTTTCAAATAAAATAAAATTTTAGTAGTCGACATCCTTACCCAAGTAGTTTCAATGTTATGTTGGCTTGAAGCATTGAGTTAATTTTATATATAAATATATGTATACATATACATATACATATACATATACATATACATATATATAAACATATACATAAACATATACTCGTACATATACATATACATATATATATATAAATATACATATATAAATATATATACATATACATATATATACATATGCATATACATATTGTAGATGTTCACCCAAAATAAAACTCAAAAACTATTATCTAAAACCTTTCCAATGACATAATGTTCTATGATCTCTTCATCAATGGGATGGAACCTAAATCCAAGGGGTAGGTGTGCATCTTTCTTATCATAAATTCAATCAAACTTAAGAGCCTCCATTATTGAATTCTCTTCCCAAACTTCCTATATAAATATAAGAAAACTAATGGATTATTTCAACTATACACTATGTACATTTTAAGGTAGTCTTGCCTAATTTCCTAGATGCTCACTTAGTCTTTTGCAAAATCTGATATGTGGTGTTATATTTGTTAGAAATGTTTATAATAACTAAGAGAGGGGGGTGCATCAGTTACTAAAGGTCCATAAGAACCATTTGAATAATTAAACATTAAACATTCACTATTTTTCTTATCCTGATATTGCTTGGTCTCTATTGTCTTGATAAAATTACTATCCCAAACATAACATCCTTCTCTAAATATAAACTTTATCAAATATAAAACATATAAGGAATTCAACACAAGTTCAACACTAGGATTTTACATGGAAACCTAATTTGGTAAAAACCACCAGGAACTTTTCACTACTTTTTTAATCTTTCAAAGTGAGCTCTATTAGGAGCCAACCCTATTAAAGGTTTAAAACACACATTGTTAATGTGACTTTGTTAGAGGATTTAATAATCCTATTAGGAGTGGCCTTGGTAGAGGAATTTGATCATTTCATTTAGAATCTTTCCTTATTAAAGGATTTACATATATTGTTAAGTCCTTCAAATAACTATTAGGTCAACCTCTACTAAAAAGATTTCAATACAAACTATTTAAAATGATTAGAAAGAAAATAGTAGAGTTTTGATCTGTATTATTGCAACTTGATTTGCCAATTTAGATCATTGTTTAGCTCATCTACTGACTTACTGATAAGCTTCCCATTGTCATCTTTGTTCCTAATTCTCTTGACAAGCCTTCAAGGAATTGATCTTCTCTTTTCAACAAACTTAAGCCATCTTCTTAGATCCACTTATCAATATCAACAACATCTATGCAAGAAATCTCCTTTATCCTCAAATTCACTCTCATACATTTGTGTTCACCCTTGTGTGTCTCTAAGTCACCTTTCTCTATATGTGCCTCTCTCTCACTTCTTAAGTTTGTCTCTATACCTCTTTAAATAGGCGATTCTTGATTTGTCATTTGTCATTATCATGTAGATATTAGGGTGTAAAATCATGTTAAACATGATTCATTATATCTTTCCATCTTCTTGGTCATCCTCTAGAAACTTCTCTAGAATCCTTCTATTAGGTCTCTACCTAATTTTCTTCTTCAATTTAATGATCTAACTCACCAATCTTATGTTCAACATAATTTATATCTCCCAAGAAATCAATAGAGTTGGTTAGAATTCATGATTTTCTAAAATTAATTCATAATATGGTTACTTGGCAATCACTAGGTTCTGACACTCAGTCATCACTTAATCACTCAGTCACTAAAAAAATTCTAGCTTGGCATTGACTATCTTACTCATTTGATAGTGATTCTTGGTCAACACAAGATTTTCTCAACACTTACTCTATCCCAGTTGATGGTAGCATCACTTGGCATTCCTTAACATTTTACTCTATTTCTCAGCTTAGCTTAGCTTTCTTGATATTAAAAATCACTTCATTTTATCAAAGTCTAACTAATAAAATGTCTATTACAACTTACTTTTCATAACTCAATCTTTCCTATAGGTGCTATTGTTATAATCAATTTCTAAAATCCTCTTCATCAATCAAATATATATGAAATTTAGATTTGGTAGCACTATGTATTATTAATAGATTTGACATCAATGAAAAAAAAACAATTGTTCCAATTGTAAGTTGTTAGAGAAAAAGGATAATTTAATTTAATTTATTAAATTACCTTCTCTCCCTTGTTAAGATTTCACTTTATGCATTTTTTTAGCTTTCTCTATTTAATAATTATTAAATAGCTTTCACCTTGAGATTACCCTTTGTAACTTATTAGGTTACCCTTTCTAGGTTTTGATCTCCTTTTATAAGGATTGATCTCTTTGTAATTATCTCTTAAATAGGCTCTTTAATCTATTCTTCTTCTAAATATACAATTTTCATGTTTTTAGATCAAACCCTTGCCACTTCTTGTCTTTTTCTTCTTTGTGATAGGTTTTCTGCACGTAGGTATTTCTTGGGCTTCATGGATTTAATTTTCATATTTTTTCAAATCCTACATGGTATCAAAGCTAGATCATTTGTAGCTTGTTTGATATTTGGAGAAAAAGGGAGGGCAAGAGTTCGATAGATCAAATTTGGTGTTTTTCAGGTATTTCCTAATAAAATGTCACCAATTTTTAGAGCAATTTGAGGTCAAACAAACTTTACAGATGGATCCAAAAGGTGTCAAAACCCCCATTTCCATATAAAGTTTGTTCAATTTGAACAAAATTGATCCAGGAGGCAAAAAAAATTTGCCTAACAGGGTTGTACAACCTCTACACACAATTTAAGGTGAGATTTTTATCAAAAAATAATTTATTTATTTTTTTGAGGTTTTTTGGCTGCCATGGTCTACTAACTACAGTGGCACCACTAGTGGTCACTGCTTAGTGACCCGCTCTACGGCTCCACCAGTGATTCCATGGTAGCTCTGCCATAGGGGACCTCCTCCCACCTGCCACTACAGTTGCAGCTCCACCACCCCAAGGCCACTCTGCCACTACTCAAAGTGGTGGCATGTTTTTTGTTTTAAATTTATTATTATTTTTTTTTAAACAAAATTTTTTTATGCATTTCTAGGGGTCTTGTTGGTTTTTTCTTCGTAGCTTGAGCATATGGACACATATTTTCAATCCAAAAATGCACCAAAAAGTTGGTTCTAAGAAAGAGATAGTAGTGCAGGTGTTTGCTAATTTTGATGTAGTTTGGTTGCATGTTTTGGTAGTCAAATCCAATTTTTTAGTTTTCACTCCAGAGGGCATATCTTGAGCATCTCATCTTTGTTTTTTGAAAACATATTTTTCGAAAGTTATTTCTTTCTACTTTTCAAAAATACTATAATTTCTTCCAAATTCTACTCCATGCTCTTTCTATCATGGTTTTTCCTTTTTTACTCTATGGTGGATACCTTGGGTGTTTTAGGTTCAAGGATCATTTTCACAGTTGGGATCTCTTATTTTGAGCTATACTATCTATTTTATCAATTTTTTGCCCTTTCTGATCATTGTTGATATCATTTATAAGCATTTTTATGCAAATGCACTAAGATAAAGTGCCCCTCCTTGGTTTTTGGGATCTTTTTCATTATTGTGATTTATTATACTCACAATATCTTATAAAGTGCCATGGGGAGATAGTTGATTTCCATTTAGTACCCTCTTCCTTTTTAAAGTGAGTGTCCCTTTGATGACATTAACCCCAAGATGTGTCAATGACACGTGCCTTTATATGTGTCTGCATCCCTTCCTCACTCTCAATTTTCTTGGTTCTTTCTATTTTGTAGGAGATTTTTGGCCCACTTTCTCAATTGCCTATCATTCTCACCCTATCTACATTAAGGGGGGTTCTTTTGTTTCTTCTAATTCTTCCTTGGCTTTTTGGAGTGAGCTATGTATTTGGTATTTGATCTTATGTACTAGGCGATTATAGTGGCTGGACACCTATGCATTTCAGTGAGATGGATCATCTACCATATAGACACTCTTATTTTCATTTTCACAAGAGGTTCTTCAAATCAATAGTTTCTTTTTGATAGATATTGTGGCTTCTTCATGCTTTAGTGGTTTCCTTCATGATCATTCTTTATTGTTGTTTTCTAGAACATTCCATTAGTTGGAGGCTTCTGCAGTCCTTCACTAGATTTTTCATCTATCTCTTTTTTGAGTAAAATTTTTCCCACTAGGTTTTGTTTATTTATCCATTTCATAGAGATTTTTGTTGTAATTTGGTACCTCATCAAGCCTTGTTGTTAGGACCCAAGTTTGCTTTCAACATTGCATTGTAGTTCCTTGCTATCTACATTGTTTGTAGTTGCATTGTTGCTCATCTTAAAGGGGGGTATTAGAGAAAAAAGATAATTTCATTTCATTTATTAAATTACCTTTTCTCCCTTCTTAAAATTTCTCTCTATGCATTTTTTTAGCTTTCTCTATTTAATAATTATTTTATAATTATTAAATAGCTTTCATCTTTAGGTTACCCTTTGTAACTTATTAGGTTACCCTTTTTGAGTTTCAATCTCCTTTTATAAGGATTGATCTCTTTTGTAAATATCTCTTGAATAAGCCCTTCAATCTATTCTTCTTCGAAATATACAATTTTTATGTTTTTAAATCTAACCGTTGCCTCTTGTCTTTTTCTTCTCTGTGATAGGCTTTCTACATGCAAGTATTTCTTGGGCTTTGTGGATTTGATTTGTGTATTTTCTCAAATCCTACATAAGTTTCCAATAATCTCACTCTTTGGCATTGATGGCAATATCTCAATATTAATAGTAACTCAATATCTCAACATGTCTAACTTTTTTACCATGCAATCCAAAAGTTTTCACTATCATTCTGATTCTCTTTACTAATTTTCTTCCTCTAAAGTAATAAATCTCCCTCTTGGATACATCTATCCTTTAGTAATAAATATTTTTCTTGTATATCTCTCCCTCTATTTATTTTCTCCCTCTTTGTATATAGATCTTTTTATATTCTCTCTCTTTGACAACAATCCCAAAGACACATAGCTTTCTTGCCTTCAATCTCTTCATACATCTGAATTATGTAGATTTTATGTATGTCTGGCTGATTTTTTTCATCTATATATTGTTGGACTAACTTCCAACATTTCCCTTTAGGATTCATGACATGGCTTAACCACCTCATATGTTATATAACTCTAATGGTTGTATCAAGCATTAACAAGTTGATCTTTTGGTGTAATGACAACACTAGCTTGGTCAAAGGTTCAAATCTCCTTGGGTAACATTGGGGGGATTTTTGGACTAATCACCTACATTCCCCTTTAGGATTAATGAAATGGCTTAACCACCTCATTTGTTCTATAAGTCTAGTGGTTGTATCAGGCATTGATAGGTCGATCTTTTGGTGCAAGACAAACTAGCTTGTAACATGTATGACTTATTTTCATTATGATGTACTTGACTATCTACCTTAGGTATTTCCCAAGCTAGAGTAATTTTGCATCAATGTGTAAAATA
This sequence comes from Cupressus sempervirens, assembly GCA_028749045.1. NCBI lineage: Eukaryota > Viridiplantae > Streptophyta > Pinopsida > Cupressales > Cupressaceae > Cupressus > Cupressus sempervirens. Next base: position 121,770,177 of record CM053789.1, on the reverse strand, counting down.
TTCTTATTAGCACATTTGATGCAATGCACCTTTTCCTTAAGATGCTTTCTTTAGTGGAATCACCCCTAATTTACTTGTAAGATATTCATGAGAATCCACAAGTAAGGCTTTAGTAAATATGTTAGCAATTTTTTATTTGGTGTGCACATATTCTAACTTCACTTCTTTGTCTTGAACTAGTTCCCTCAAGTAGTGATACTTGATAGCAATGTACTTTTTCTTAGTGTGCATAATTGGATTCCTTGAAAAAATAATAGCACTTGTGTTATCACAATGTTTAACAACTAGATCTATAATTTCTTCTTAAACCTCCTTATAATTTGCTAAAAATCTAGCAATTATCCCAACTGCTAATACAATATTATGTCTACCATGAACAACATATTTTAATTTTCCAATCATGGATCTATATAATATATGGTTCACATTAGAAAATTCATAATTCTTAGATAGCTTATGTCCTATAGACATAGGTGTGCTCATCGGTCTTGAATCTTTCATTCCAAAAGTCATTAGTATCTCCTTGATTTATTTGGATTGAGTAATAAAAATACCAAACTTTATTTGTTATACTTTTAATCCAACACATAATTTGATTTCACCAAACATGGACATTTCAAATTACTTCTTCATTTCATTAGAAAATTATTTTCACAATGCTTCTCTTCCTCCAAATATAATATCATCAACAAATATTACAGATAGCATTACTTTATTTTTCTTACAATTCTTCAAGTATAGATTATTGTTATCATTTGTTGTTTCAAAATAATCTTCACCAAATAATTTTATGGTCTTTCATACCATGCTCTTGGTTCTTGTTTCAATCCGTAAAGGGCTTTTTTTAAATTTACATGCCATATTCCATAAAGGGCTTTTCTTAATTTACATACCATATTCTTCATGTCTAGATCTACAAATCCTTCAGGTTGTTCAATGTATAGTTCTTCCTCAAGTATACTATTCATAAATGTAGATTTGACATCCATTTTATATATCTTGAAGTTCTTGTAGGCTGAATATGCAAGAATAGTTTTGACTCCTTCAAGTCTTTCCATACAAGAAAGAAAAAATTTCTCCATAATCATGTTGGAATACTTTAGAATAACTAAGAGAGGTGCATGCAAATATACAAATAAAAATTTTTACTACTACAACTTATCCTTATGCATGCATTGACCATTAAATATCTTAAACATATGAATATTGTTGTCCTATATTAGAATGACTTTGCAAAAATGTCAACATGCAACACCACAAAATCAATCACACATTTTGACATAAGGATTTTATGTGAAAACCCAATTTGGGAAAAGCACCTATAACATGCCACCAATTTTTACTCTTCTAAAGTGAGATGTCTAAGGAGCCAAACTTGTTAAATGTTACAATATACACTGTTAAATGCAATCTAGTTAAAGGATTTCAATCACCCTATTAGGAATGAATCTTGTTAGAGGACTTTAGAAAATTCTATTACAATGTCACCCTATTAAAGGATTTATTAATGAATGTTAGGTCAACCTTAATCCAAAGGATTTATCTAGATTGATACATTTTTTAGAGAGTAACAGTAGGACATAATTTGATAACAATAATAACTCACTTGCAAATTACAAATCATACATGCAATCCTCCATTCTATTTGGAATTCATCTATGATAGCTTGTTCACCCTTCAAGAATTCATCACCTTAACCCTTCTTTCTTTGTATGCCAATTATAGACTCTTATAATAAAAAACCATATGAAGTAATACCCTAGACTTCTTGTCTTCCATAGGTTCTTGCATATGACAATTATTACTTCTTTTCTACTATCCCCATAAATAGAAAATATAACCCTTTTTGTGCTCAACCACAATTTTCCATTATAGGGTTAGGTAACATTCATTCAATCTACCCACTTTTCCATTTTATCCCTTCTAGAAACTTCCTCTACAATCCTCTTTAAATTTTCCTCAAAATGGTTTATCTTAAATTTTGTGCCACCAACTCATCATAGTAATCTTCCACATGCTTCACACAATTCAAGAAATCAACTTGGTCAGCTTAGATTCATTAAATCTTTGATCTAAATCATTTTATTAGCACTCAGCAATAACACTATATTATCTCAAAAAACACTATGTGCTAATGCTTAGAAAAAATTAGGTTGCCTTACATCCTTTAAGTCTTTACTAGTGCTCAACACATACTAACTATCTTCACTTGATACTAACTAGATTTCTCTTGCTCATCTCATACTGTCTTTCTTCACTCGACACATACTAAACTTACTTCACTCAATTTCCACTATTTTTTGCTTCGCCTACACTAACTTTTCTCAGCTTGCATTATTTTCTCCATCAAGCTTAGAAGACACCTTTCTTTACTTAGCCTCTTTCTAGTCTTTTCTCAATTACCTTTTCATTATATTCTTAAGTAGATAAATAATACACTATATCATCAATGGCTTGCTTGGTCTTAATTCTCCTTTTATACACCAAATAACTCAACCTTTCTCTAGGTTCTCTAGTTATCCTTTCTTTTCAAATCCTCTTTATCAATCAAAAAAATGACAGCATTAAGACCAAAGTAAGAAATTTTCTCACCAACAAGTAGTAGTTTGACATCAATGACAAAATAATGATTGTTCCATGATAGGTTTCATCAATATTCTTCATTTCAACAATCTCCCTCTTTAGCATTGATGGTAAACCAATATCAAAAAAAATATACCTTTTATTGAAATATCTCCCTCTATCAATATGTGTATCTTCCTTTGTAAACCCTAATCTCTTCCTTTGATTTCTCCCTCATCTATTCTTGTCCCTCTTTTGACAATATTTCACCTTCCTTTCTTGATTTTATATCTCTTTGATATCTCTTTAATTCTCTTATGTCTCCCTCATTATTAGATATCTCTCTCTTTGAAAAGAATTCCAAAGACTTTTCATCTATACATGTAGATATAATCAATTCAGGTTCTCTCTCTATCACCTTGCATGTGATTATAAATCTCTTATTTAAGCTCTTTCCTTACTTCGGGGAGGTCCTAAAGTAAGATCCACTACATCAATTTGTAAAATATGTCACCCAAATCAGTTGATGCAAGGAACTACTCTTTCATCTTAAGTAGGTTTGGATAAGGGTATCACCTATAGTTTACCTCTAAGATATTCATGTGCATCCTTAGGTAAAGCCTTTGTGAATATATTAGCTATCTATTCTTTTGTATTCACATATTCCATTCTCACTACTTTTTCTTTAACCAACTCTATCAAGTAATGATACTTGATTACAATATGTTTTATATTTGTATACATCATAGGGTTCTTTGATATTTTTATAGTAATTGTATTGTCATAATAATTATCATAATTTTAGTAATTTCCTCCTTCATTCCTTTAAGTAACTATTTGATCCATATGAAATTTTTTCAATTCACTTCAATAGCCACATACTTAGCTTCAACAGTAGATTGTGATATATAATTTTCTTTCTTATTGGTCTAGGTGACCAATCTTTTTCCTAAGAAAAATGCTTCACCACTTGTGCTCTTTATTTCATCAATATTTCCAACCCAATCAACATCTTTATAGACTCTCAATTCAAATTTGTCATTTTTCTTACAGTATTATAAACCATAGTATACTATTCTTCTCAAGTATCTCATGATCCTTTTAATGGAAATTAAATGATTCTCCTTAGGAGTTGCATAAAACCTTCCAAGAATCCCAACAACTAATGCAATGTCAAGTCTTCTATGAACTACATATTATGGTTTTCCAATCATAGACCTAAAAAATGTTTGATGTACTTCTATAGAATCATCAATTTTGGATTGTTTGTGTCCTATCACCATAGGAGTACTAATAGGTTTTGAATCCTCCATACGAAAAGTTTTCAAGATTTCCTTTACATACTTGGACTTAGTGATGTTTATACCATATTTCATCTAATATACTTGTAGTCCAACAAAGAACTTTATCTCTCCAAACATAGACATCTCAAATTATTTCATCATTTCATTTGTAAATGTATTACACAATGCATTTTGTCCTCTAAATAAGATACCATCAACAAATATTTCATCTAGTATTTTTCCTATACCTCCTTTTATCTTCAAGTACAAATTATTGTTTTCATCAATCTTCTCAAAACCAATTTTTATAAGACATTTGTGAAGCCTTTCATACCATGCTTTGAGAGCTTGCTTCAAACCATATAAAGCTTTGTGTAATTTACAAACCATGTTCTTATTGTTTGGATCAAAAAATCCTTCTAGTTGTTCTATGTAATAATCCTCTTCTAGTATACCATTCATAAATGTTGACTTCACATCCATTTGATAAACTTTAAATATTTGTATGCAAAGTAAGAAAGTAGAGTTCTTACTCTTTCCAATATTACAACTAGGACAAATTTCTCTCAATAGTCAATACCTTCTTCTTGTGCATACTCTTTGCAAACTAATCTTGTCTTATTCCTTGTAACTTCACCATTCTCATCCAATTTATTTTTGTACACCCACTTGGTTTTAATCACATTCTTGTTCTTTGGTCTAGGTATTAGAGTCCATGTTTTGTTCCTCTCAATCTGATCAATCTCTTCTTTCATGGCTTTACTCTCGTCTTCATTTTCTAATGCATCCTTCACTAACTTAGGCTCATGCATGCTTAACAAACATGTGTCATTTCTCAACCTATTCCTTATTGACCTGATGGTCAAATCATTTATCTATTAGTGGCTGAACACTTTGTTAGTTATTTACATTACTACTGAGCTCTAAAATTTCTACCAAGCTTATCATATTGCTAGCACTGTAAGCCAAGTTTTTTAGTTGCTACCAAGCTAGTTAGATAGAATGTAGTTCATTCCAAGCTCTATAATATCTGTCGAGCATCTGAGATAGAGTATAGTGTTAACTAAGCTCTATAGTGTTTATTGAGCTCTTATAGTGTTAACAAAGTGAATGAAGGTAGTGTTGACCAAGCCATGTAGTGTTAACTAAGTCCACTAAGTTCTTTAGTATTCTCCAAATCATCCTATGCTAACTAAGTTCTTGTTACCCCAAGTGATTAGTATGGACTGGGCATCTACATCAACTGAGTGCTAGAGTTTTCCAAGTGTTGATAAGTGTTTCCAAGTGTTAGAACATCACCTAAGTTACAACAGTAACCCAACTTGGTGAAGATTATTTGAATTTGGTATTCTAGCTGACTCTAGATTGTAATTTATTGGATTGATATATATAAGTAGTATATCTTTTTATATCCAATTGAATTGATAAGAATACGAAGATCAAAAAGATGAGTGTGAGTTAAAGAAGGCTAGAAGAAGTATAAGGAAAAATAGAGACTTATCTATCATAGCTAGGTGATCATTATTATTCAAAGGAATCTTATTTAGAAAACTGAGTTGTAGATCAGAGATCAACCACTAATTGATCCTCACAAGTGCATTAATCAAATCCTTTACCAAGGTGGACTTAATAGTCTTATTCTAGATCTCTTAACATAGTGCATACTTCATTGTATGTTGTAAATTCTTTCACGGGGTGGACCAAACAATCCTTATTGGTCCTAATAGGAAAAATCATCAAAAGTGATCAATTGTAAGCTTTAACAAGATAAATTTGTACTCCAGTAATAAAGCTTATCGGTATCATCCCCACCCTAGTTTTACTTTCTATTTGGAAGGTTTTTGGGTTACCAAATATTGTGACAAGTGTTATGAATGTTTTGTGACATGGTGAATATTTAATTGGTAAATTAAATTATAAGTCCCCCCCCCCCCCCCTCCTCTTAATCACCTAGTCTATTCTATATTTCCAACAATTGGTATCAAAGCATTGGTTCTCACATTAGAAGTTTTTTTTTCTTGAGAAAAGATCAAAGACAGTAGAAGTCTATATACTAGAGAAAGCTATTAAAAATGGAAAATTAGATCTAAAATTAGCCATGGATCAACTCAAGAAAATAAAGGAGCAACTCTCTCAATCCCTAAAAAGAATAAAAGATCTTTTAGCATAGATGAATGACAATCTCTACATTGAAGAAAGAATTGAAGACATTTGTCAAGAAAGAAGTTTTGATGAAGTTGATGCAACAATCACAAATCTACTTGAAAATAATATTACTCTTCAGGAAGAAGTCAAAATTTTGAAAAGAGAAGAATAAATTTAATTAGTAAAATTGTGTGAAGTCATGGAACAAAAGGACAAAGACAAAGAATAAATAGAAGAAAAGGACAATAAAATTAATCAACTATCTCTTCAACAAATAGATTTGATTGATCAACTCAATGATGTAAATCAAGAGATTATTAACTTAAAGACAAAAAATGAAATATTATAGAATTACCTTAGCATAGAGAAGCAAACCAATGAAGGATGATGAAATCCCATGAAATCATAAAGCAATTGAATGAGTAAAATCAACTTAGACACAAATACAAAGTTGGATTAGGATATACAAAAGAAGGAGAATCATCTCAGTAAGGAACTCAAAAGAAAAAAAGGCCTACATGTAATCATTGTGCAAAGATAGGACATACATCAAAAAAGTGTTGGAGAAATGGTAAATAAATTTTTAGTAGAAAGTGTTATAGTTGCAACAAACCAGGACATAGAGAAAGTTAATGCATGGAGAGACCTAAGTTTGAAAGAAAGTGTCACAATTGAAACAAACAAGGGCACATATCTTTCAGAGTACAAGACCCATAAATTGAACCCAATAGAAAAAATTGTCAAAGCTATATTTGGTTGGGATTACAATACATGGCGATGTCACTATTGTGGTGAGTTTGGGAACATTAGATAAAACTACATAAAACATTACACAAGGAAGAAAGACACTACAAAGAGATGTTTTATATGCACAAAACTTGGACATCTTGCCAAGAATTGTATGAACTAAGGAAGAGTTGAAGATAAAAAGAAATCAAAGGTTGACAATATCAAAAGTTAGATGAGGTAGTAATGGGTAAGGAAATCTCCCAAAGATGTGAATCAGAGTAATGAAAGTGTTGACACCCCAAGTCAATGACTTGGGTGACTAACATTTCAACCTAGTTTTGTATGGACATTACTAAAATTTTGATTCTAAGAAGACACCTCACATCAGTTCTAGTTAGAAAGTAGAAGATTCATATTAGCATTCCAAATAGACAAGGACCATCAAGTAGATATGACACTTGAAGACCTTATTGAGAATGGTCGAGTTACAAGACCTAACTGAGCTTGGATATGGATAGCATTATTCAAGTTCTTGTCAAGTTAAAGACAATTCCAAGTTGATCACTTTGTCAAGTTCAAAGTTCTTAGCTAAGTGGACGATAGCTTGTCATAGAATGAATAATTTTATGATGCATTAATGGCAACTTGAAGACTAAATTTGTTTAAAATAAGAAATTGAAGGCCATCATTTCATCACAAATTTCCTAGAGTTAATACCTAAGAGCATTCCAACACCCTAAGAGATTTGAAGCTATTGTTGTTGAAGTTTTCTTTCATGCTTGAAGTATTACTGAGTAAGAATGGCATCTTTCATTAGTAAAACAAAGAAGGGTTCAAAGATGTTGGTTTGAGGAGTTGATTGCAAATCCTTGACATTCAAATTAATTCTAGTGATCATAGAGGAACTTGATCTCATTGGAGTGCAGTTGTAGATTCCTTCAAATGTACTTTTGATTCATGATAGTCAATTATTTTATCATTTTTCAATTCAAGAACTAGGTACCCTAGAGATGAGCCAAACATTCAATGAACTATGTGTGGATGGGATCTTGAAACTTGGGCACAAGCATTTGGAAACCAAAGGGTTAATGCACATCTTGCATATGTTGAGGGATTTCTAGGGAAATAGATTAGGTTCATCTTAAGCGGAGTCCATGGCAAGAATTTTTGGTTGGATCACTCTATTCAAATTACAAAGAAGATGATAAATAGGATAATAGGGTTGCCAATGTTAAACAAGACAAAGACTACAAAAACCCTAGGTTAGGTTGAACTAACTAGGAGCACTCTTGCCAAGTGGGATGGTAGAGGTATGAAACTCAATGGAGTTATGGACATGAAGATAAAGTTCAGTAACTATGTGATTATACACAATATTTATAGCTCAAGTAGATGAAATAGTGTTCCCTATAAAGATATTGACCTAGCATACAAGGTGGTGAAGAATAATCTATCCTTTGACCTTGCCAAGTTGTTGTTCAACTATTTCAGCAAAAACATGGAGAGCATCCAAGTCTCAAAGAAGAATCCATGTAAGTTTGGTTCCTTGTTGACTTGTTTATTCTTTTATGTTTAAAATTTCTTTCCTTCCAAAGAAACTATAGAATGGAAGAAAGATACACCAATGTTATATTAGATTAATGAATTTATAGCAGAGATGGGTGATAAATTTGAAAGTCTAATGGGTGCCTATTTTAAAACTTTCAAAGATAAAATGCTAAAAAGATATAGAATTCCAAAGCAATTAATGGAAGACTATGATCAAGATATTTATTTTCTTGTTGACTGTGATAAATTCCATATCCATGTAGTCAAGCCAACAGTGTCATAGATTAAGCCCCCACGTTATGAAGTAAACATAGATGATAAAAGAGACATAATTGAAGCTCTCTTGAATGATCCAGTTGAACCCAATTCACCTTATTTTGGCATGTATGAGGAAGAAAAAGCTAGAATTATTCTTGACTTCAAGCTTCCTCAAGTAGTAAAAAAAGGAAGAAATAAGGTGGAAAAGATTCTTGAGGCCACCAAATTCCCTAGTTCCCATCTCTTGTTAATTGAAGAACAAGGATATGACATTGATGGAGAAGAAGGAGAGGAAAAACATTTATAGGAAGAAGAATCTAAAGAAGAGGAATCTCCTAAGAAGAACGAAAAGTTCATAATAACCAAACCTTCAAAATCATCCCCTAATGTGTTCACTAGAAGAATAAAATCCAAGAAGAAATTAAAACTTGGAGATGATGAAGATGAAGTAGAACATATTATATTTAAGATGTTTGCCCCTACCTTTGAAAAAAGATTATCTAGACTACAAAGTGGAGTAGGCATGTGAGATCTTAAATTCCTTTTGTATGAGTCAAGGAACAAAGAAGAGTAGAAATAGATTGAGGATGTTCTACTAGCTAAAATGGAAAAATGGAAATACTCCCCCGAGGAATTGTCAAAGAAAGTTCCCGATGCTCTATTTCAGTCAATAGTGTTAAAAATTAGCTATATAGAGATATGTAAATTTTGTAATTAACAACAAAATATGATGTACATGTTGTAGCAAACATCAGAAATAAAGATAGTTATCTTTTGGTACTTAGAAAATTGTCTAAGTATGGAACTTGTTTACAATACTGTATCGTTTTGATTTATAACTTGTTTATATGATGTTATCTATGAGAAATAAGATAGATGGAGACAATATAAATGTTGATGATGATGTGTATAACCTCAGACATTAGTATAGGTAGTATGAAAAATAATTATGTAAGATTTACTAAACAACAAAATGAAAGGCAAAAGGAATTATTTTGTTTACAAAATAATTACTTGACTAATTAAGGCCAACATCCTAGATGTTTACTCTAAGTTGGAAAATTATATTGTGGTCCTAACCAAGCCAATAAAAATTTGTGCAAAGGCATGGTACTTATGAAAACACATTTTTCAAGATTACAAAAGTGATTTTTGTGAAGTAACATGTGATAGTTGTGAATCCGAAGTTTTCTATCATATGTAGAAGCAAATTTTGATAACCTAATTTTGTGATCTAAGATTGAACTAGGGCAAGAGATCAGCTGAAAGAAGGTACAACATCCATACTTCTATATTTGAGAAATTTTGATTACTTGTTTGGGTAGTGATTTCTTCTTGTAATTGAAAGTGCATGTTTGGGTTGTGAGCTCTTCTTGCACTCTTTGTACTAGAACTCCTAACAGGGTTGGAATCTCCTAAAAAGGATTCAAAGTCTCCTATCAAGGACTCATGTGTACTAAATAATTTTATAGACTCCTAATAGGGTCCATCCTCTAACAAGTGACATTTATATTAGTACATCATCTGGTGGGTATCATCCCCATCGGGGTTTTGCCTTGGCCAAGGTTTCCCTAGTTAACAAAATATGGTGTTATGAGTTCTCTCTATGCATGGTTACTTTTACTATTCAGTATTACTTGTTTTCTTTCTTATTCATGGTTCAAAGTAATTAATAATATCTAGTTCATGATAGAAGTTTGTAGAATACTAATTCACCTCCCATCTCTTAGTATTCCCTATTTATAACAATTGGTATTAGAGCATAATTACTCAGAAAAGGCTTAATAGCTTGAGTGAGATCCCTATGGATATGGAACAGTTGATGAAGAATCTTGAAGAGGCACTTGAACAAATTGATCTCCTTACTAAAGAAAGAGATAAGATAAAAGATAAATATGAAGACTCCAAAGTATACATTGGCTAATGGAAGGACAAGATTGAACATCTCAAATCCAAGCCTAAATATACCGAATCTAAAACTAGTGATGATGATTGTTCAAAACTAAAAATAGAGTACAATATATTGAAGCATGAATTAAAAATTATCAATCTAAATTTGAGTTTGAAGAATGATCTTAGCAAAGTTGAATCTAATTTGAAGGCTAAAAATTCAAATCTTAGAGAGAATTTAGCAAAGAGGACATCTAAATTTGAAACATTAAAAGTAGATCATGAATAACTTCACAAGTACAATACTATTATGGAAGGTGAACTAACTCAGAGCAAGTTATATCTTGAAAAGCTTTATTCTAGTAGAGAAAAGCTTTGAATCTATGTCAATACAAAGACCTACCTATGATAAGACTAGTCTTGGTTACCTATTTAATATGTTTGCAAAGAAAACCTAAACATGGATAAGATATGGAAGACAAAGATAAATCAGATGATAAGATTGAATCCAGTCAATCTTATGATAAATCTAAAGAAGTTGAACCAGAGAAGGAAATTAAGAAATTGGATGAACCTAAGAAAGTAGAATCTCCTAAAGAAACTAGGTATGTGTTTTCAATGTAATGAAATAGGTCATATGTTTTTCATGTAATCAAGTAAGTCATTTAACCATGTTACAATTTTTTATTGGCATAATTGTCATGGTATGGGTCTTAAAGAAATTTATTGTAAGAAGCCTAAATATAATAATGATAAAAGGGAATAGAAGAATGTTTGGAAATATTGACCCTATAGATAGAAGAAGATCTAATGAGAGGACATCAAGAGAAAGAAGACCTTTTGATGAAAGAAAGTAGATCATGTGTTATAACTGTAACAACTTTGGACACATAGCCCAGAATTGTCAAGCACCTATTGATCAATAGAATCCCAAAAGTAAAACCCTAGTATGTTAGTTATGAAACAACTTCAAACATACAACAAAGTATTGCAAAATGGACAGAAGCAACAACAAAAGAAACTTTGGAAATGATAGAAGGAATCATGAAAGAAATTTTGGAAACAAAAGTAACAATGGAAGAAACTTTGGAAATGACAAAGGGGGAGATTTTTAGCATGAATTCTAATGATACTACATAAGGGGAGTATCCTAAATATTGAAGAGTATTCATATGTTGCATTCATAACTATATTTGTTATAGATGTCAACATAGTAGTGATTATGTTAGGACTGGAAGAATAGCAGTCAATAATCTTAGTATGCACAGAAGTTGAGGAAGTTTTAGATGATGTGTAGTATAGGGCATGTTCCTAAGGTTTTCCTTGTATGCACCCTAAAATTGTCAACTAGACTACATGCCCCCATTATTGAATTTATCAAATTTATTGAATCAATGGTTTGCAATATTTTAGTAAATCAATTCAAATCAATTTCTTTGATCAAATTGTAATTAATTCAATTATCCGTACATGTCCTAAGGTTTTATCATTTTATCTTAAGTCTTATCTAATTAAAATAAAACCTCTCTTTCAATTAAATAATTAATCCATATTTAAATAATTAAGAGCAAAACCCCTCTTTTAATTTAACTAAATATTTCTTATTTAATTAAAAGAACTTTCTCCTTTTTAATTAAATAAAACCCCACTTGAAAAAAGAAATAAATTAAATAAATTATTTTTTTCTCTACACTTAAATGCACATATTTCTAAGTGGGATTCCATTTAATTTTCTTCCTCTTTTCTCATTGGGGGAATTTTATTTCACACAGATCATTCTTTCTCCACCCTTGATTAAATCTTATTGCCTCTTAATCTTAATCGTCCATTCTTCTTTATAAGGTAGAGCCCTATCCTCATTTTTGGCATACACAATTATACTATTGTTATGCTGCAAGTTTTGAGAGTGATTTTTGAAGGAGTTTGAGCATTACAAACTTTTGTGGAGAACTTCTATCTTCTTGTCTTCTTCTCTCATGTATCCATGGCTTCCATCATCATGATCCATCTTTGCATTTTCATATTATCTTAGATCTATATTTTCTTTCATAGATTAATCTTGCATTGTTATTTCCTTTGATATATTAGATTTCCTTTCTTGCATTGTTATCATTTAGATTAGCTTGTATCTTCATTTGCATGCACATTTTGATCTTTGAATCACTTGTTTTATTGTGTACTTGCATGGGTACAAACTAGGTCAAATTGAGAGCCTCCATTACAAATCCTTGAACTCAATGAATAGAGAGCTATGAGCCACCTTTTGAGACCTCATTCTTGAACAATTTTGGATATAATGACTCATATAAGTGTGCTCACATTTTAGGCATACAACTTTGGTGCCCATCGTGGGGCAACCCACCTTTACTTGGTTTTAGATTTTTTGGAGGTAACCCCCTTATGCGGATTTGTTTGCAGAATAAAAACCCTAGATCTTAAAGATTTGATCATATCTCCCAAATATCTTGGTGTTTTGGTTTGAATTTTTTTTGGAAGTTACCAACATATTAGAGAAGCTTTAGTGAAATTTTTAGATCTTTCTAAGGTATTTTATATTTTTTATAAGTTTTTCTTGATTTTTTATGATAAATCATTTTAGGGAGAAAATTAGAATTTTTAAAAAAAAATTCTACATTTTTGAAATGGTCTCTAAATTCTAAATAATGTTGGTTCTTTGTGTTTTGATTTTAGAGATCATATTAAGGCTCAATAATTCGATTTGCAAAAATTGGTTTCTTTTGAAAAAACAACTCCCTAGGGTACAAATAAAAAAATATTTTCAAAATTTTGATATTTTTTGAAAGCTCTCTAATTTTTTTATAGGTATCTTTTCTACATTTAGGGTTTTGGATCTAAATTCATATCATATATGACCAATCTTGTTGACTAGATCAAAAATAAATATTAAAAATAGGGTATTTAGTAAATAGCTTGCATTTAATTTTTACATGGATCAATGCACGATGTGAGCTTTCATTTAGATTATTTTCTAGTTATTATCACTCTTAAAAATCAAATTTTTAGATCTAACCCTAGTTTTGCATAAGTTGGATATATATTGCATATCTTGTGTTTCTTGTTTTTCTTGTTGCTTTGTTCATTGCGAGTGAGTATTCAAGCATAAATGAAAGGTACAATAGAGAAAAGATGTGTTGCAAGGATTTCTAGGTATTTTTTTGCATCTCTATAACATTTTTATTTCGAAATGAAATAAACCCTCTCATGTGTTTAGCTAGAGTGCTTTTACATGCTTTCATAGATCCACACTTTATTTGGTGCTCTAAAATTGGATCTAGATTTACTTTCATGCATATATGTTTCACATAGTAATTAAGCCATATGAATACTATTTGTGGAGTTCTTGAGGTAATGTGCTTCATTTACTTGCCTTACATGTGAATCTCTTCTTGAAGATAGATCCCCTTGTAGGTAGGGAAGGATATTTGTTATTATCTCACTATTTCACTTGGATTTTTCCTCAACATCCATTAATAATTTCTCTTTTGAGATTGGTGGTATTTTTTGTTAGATTTTTCAAAAATTTGGTGAGGTAATTTTGAATTAGCATTTCAAAGAATCTTGTTTTCTATGCTTGGGTAAGGTGAAGAGGCTAGAGTATATTTTGTTCCCTTTTGGGCACATCAAAAACTTTGAACCCTTGAATCCAAACCAAGTCCCTATGTGGTACAACTTTGTGATTCTTCCTTGATTAGAGAAGATTAAATGTAGTGGACATTCTATTTATTAGGTCAGCCATGTGGACAAAACCTCAAGAAGTAATAGCCATTTTTGATGTGGTAGTAGCAACAACTATATGAATGTCCTTGTGGAATAAATCCTCATAGGTGTAGTCTTTTGTTTGGTTTTCAGGTCTCATCAATATCTCTAATTGAATAAATTTTTAGAATATGTCAAAACCCTAGTGCATCAAGATTAGATTTTGCTAACTCTAGATTGCAAAAGCTACAGCGTTGAACATCACTAAGAACCATAGTGCTGCCAAATTTTATTTTCTAGGACTATGTGTGTGATTGGAAAACACTTTGAAAACAAGCACAGTGGTGGTTCTAGGGATTAGACTAATACTATGACCCTATTCTTGTTCATGTACAAGGTTTCTTTGTCCCTTGCTCATTGCTTGAAGATGTTTGCTTGAAATTCCTGATTGTTGTCTTGCGTGCCTAGTTCATGATTCAAAATTTATCACACCTAGTTGGATATTTAAAACAAATAAAAAATGAGTTCCTAAGTCAAAAATTTTTGAGCAAAATTCTTTTCTATCCTATTATTTCCAATCTCCCTACATTGATTCGATTTAGATTAGGCTACTTACCCTATTGTTAGAAGCTTGTTTACACCTTGGGTTATTGTACTTTAAACTCTGGAATTAGTGACCTTTGATTTCATAAGTAACCTTGTTTGGAGTTTGTGAGTTAGAGATCATCCTTGTTGAGAAAAATATACCTTTGGATTCTTTGATATTATTCTTGGAGAGTCTTAGTAATATCTTGTCCATCCACTTCCATAAAAATTCAATCTTAATTATTTATAATTTGGGTAACTCATCCTCCTAGTCTATATGTGCTAAGGTATTAACCCAAAATTGTGGGAAATTATATGGAAGTGTTGGTTTATGCCTATTGCAAAATTCTATCTTATCACATCTCTTTTGGACAAGTGAGTGTTTTCACTATCTTAGTTTGGTACCAATGTTTCTTAGGGTTATCCTATTATCTAGTAATTTTTCTTTTATGTTGGTTACAACAAGATATCGAGTAGATCAAGGAAAGTGACCTCAAGTAATCTTTAAATAATTAGCTTTAGTTAAAACTTAGCAAAGACTTAAGAAAATTGAGCATGAAATGAAAGCCTTCCAAGATGAACAAGTTGCAAAGAGCAATTTAGACTCCTAGAGTTGGAGAGATAAGCCTTGTCGGAAATAGAAAAGACAAATGATCATACTTACCTTTATCTCAATAAGCGCATAATGGGAATGCAATCTAAATTTGAAAAATTATTATAGGATAAGATTATATCCTTAGATGAATCATCTTCTTTAAGGTCTACATCTTCTACTCCAAGACATCAATTGTCTCCATCTTCTAGATCCAAATACCTCTTGAGAGAGAAAGTGATTTATAACTCCTTTGAGAATATGCCAATATTTCACGATGGACCTATCTTTGACTAAGATAAGAATGGAAAAAATGGTGCTAGACATAATTTTGAGAGAACTTTTACTCCTTTTTCATTTTCATATGACATGGTGCTTGAGACGTTATTTACAAAAATGATCATCATTTTACCATACAAATATTCTACAACTTATGAACCTGAGGGAAAACATTATTGGTGGAGAGATGATCACTATTGTGGCTACAATACATGCAAAGGTCATAAAATTGAAGATTGCATTGCATTTAAATGTATAATTCAAGATCTTATTGATGAAAAAATCATTGATGTTAAAATTCCTAAAGACCCATGTAATGAAGATGCTTCTCTTGAGAAAGATCATGTTGAAGAATCTATGTCTAGTGTTGGTCTCATTAACACCTCCACTTCTTTCAGTACTTATGCAAGTCCAAAAGTTCAAATATATCCAACATTCCTCCATCAAATAAAGAGCCTAATGTTTCCCAAATTGATTATGTGTATCGTCAAGCGCTACCTCTAAAAGAAACTCAAGCTAATACACACTTGGCTATAGACCTTTTTAATGCTACTAAGCCTAAAGATGCTCAACAACCATATGATGCTATGCCTACAATGCTCCCTTCAGACAACCCTTTATTACCCCTTCAGGATCCTAACATGCAAACCTCATATTATCCCTTGTCCTTGGAAATGGCTCCATGTCAAGAGGACTCTCAAAAAGCTAAAGCTATTAATTTCAAGAAATATCAAGATTAATCACCATTTTATCTCCTTCAAGATGTCACTCTTCCATATCCTGTGTTTTATCCACCTCTTAATTATGATGAAGACACTACTTCCACAATTTACCTTGAGCTTACTAAAATTGTAAACAAATTCTATGCCTATTCTATCCAAAAAAACTTGTCAAGATCAAAGTATTACATTTTCTTGTTCTACCACTCCATGTTCACCTCCACTTTCTACTCTTCCTAAGTATTTTCAAGCTCCAAGAAATCCTATCAAGGAAGTTTCTCCTATTCAAGATGATCATGATCCTATTGAAAATCCTAATGCTCACTCTAGATGTTGCTGGACTTATTGATTATCCTTTCTCATCTTCCATGTCCATCCTTGGACTTACTCCACCAATAACAAGGGCCTCATGTATTCCTTCCATCTTAGATCCTATGTCCCTCCATTTGCCCCTTACATCCCCCCATCTCCTATCTTTCCTCAAGATCAATGTAGATGCATATCCTTGAATCCTTTTCATCCTCCCATCCATCTATACTAGTCACATACTCCTTCCACAAATCCCAAGTCTTTTGGAAGTAACTTGAATGTTCAATACAAGAAAAAGAAGAAATACAAGAATCCATCTAAAAAAGAAGATCACCATGTCTCCTCTAATCAACATAGGGGCATAAAGTCAAAAGAGATATCTAAGAAGAGAACTACAAAACAAGTATGGGTTCCAAAATTCATCATTGAAGATATTATCTCTAAATCATCAAAAAGAAATGAGAAGCCTACAACTATATGGATTCCAAAGTCTCTCTTGAAAGAGTCTAATGTTGAGAAACAAGTGAAGTTGACATTGAAGGTTCCAAGGACTTCCACTTCACTATCTTCCAAAAGAATTATTCCATTCCATGCATCAAAACCACAACCTCTTTTATCCATTCACCATATTCCTTCATTTATGTTTCCTCCATCCTCTCACCACCCTCCAAGGTGTGTGTTAACATTGGTCTTGCCTTCCTTTTTGTCTACCCTTTCACAATATTTCCATTCACTATCTTTATACCATCTATCCTTTTTCCTCATTTTTGTATTCCTCCTATCTTCCAACCTCACTTGCTTTGTGTAAAACCTTATCATCCATTTTTCTATTCCATATTCATTTCTATATCGACATCTATGAGAATATCATTTTTAATCCTTGGCATATCATATTTAATCCTTCTAGGGAACATTATATAAAAATCTTGCCTTCTTCAAAAAAAGAAAAAGAAAAAATTGAAATTGTGCCTTGGTGAAAAACTAGAAATAGGCACCTTGGTAGCAAAAATAAAGAGAAATAAATTCATCCTATGGTGAAAACTGCATATGAGCAATGTTAGTATGCTAATAGAAACCAAATTTAAATAAAGCTTCTACAAACTAAACAAAATTCATAAACTTCAAGATAGACTAAGATGAACTCTCAATTGAGAATATGAGCCATTAATGGACTCTCTCAATGAGAAGCTCTCTTGTTGAGTGGCTTTGTCTAAATAGATAGGATGTATGCTCAAGCTTATGCTTCAAAAAGGGCTTCAAATGGATTTGGAATTTGGATGTGAGTGTATGGTTTTGATGTAAAATGGCTTCTCAAAATGGAATTATGACTTTACTTCATGGATTGTGTTATTTTTCAAAGTGGAAGGATCCAATTTATAGGCAAGAGGCTTGAGGGATTGAGGGCTAAGATGCAAGGATGGGAAAAAGCTCATGGAGGGCTTAGATTGCATGAGAGGAGAGCACATGGATTGTGCTTCCTTACAACCAATCAAGGAATGACACATGTCACATGGTGAGAGGATGGAGGAAAGGGGAAGGATGAGTCAACAAAGGAGGCTCTAGGGATAAAATCTTCATAAAGACCCTCATAATGACTTGTAAGAGCAATAAAAGGGCTTGTAAGAGCAATTTATGACCTAGTGGACTTCATAAAGTTTTATGGTTGAGATATTTTGAGGGTGATGAGAGCAATTTCGACTTGGACTTGATTAGGAAGGTTTGAAGCTTGCTTAGGCTTGTGCAAATTATTAGAGGATGGATTAGGATGGTTTAGGATTAGCTTAGGGATAGGCAAGTGGATGGCATTTAATGAGGGTGGGTGAAGGAGGAGATATTTGTTAACTTTGGCTTGGGTTAGTAATTCTTAACCCATGTTTAGGGAATGTGACAAGGTTAGGAGGGGATTAGGATTAGGTTTAAAGACATCTTCTAGAAGAGTCTAGACTTTGGATGAGGATAAAGACTTTCTAGAATAGTCTAGAATTTCCTAGGATGAGGATGAAGACTTTCTAGAAGAGTCTAGAACTTCTTAGGATGAGGATAAATTAGATTTTTAGGAAATAAATAAAGTTTTATTTATTTCAAGGGTTTGGGTTGAGGAGATATTTATTAAAAAAAATTTAATAAACATGAGGATTAATATTTAATCTTAATTAAATATTTTGAGTTGGGATTAGGGGTAGGAAATGATGGGATTACCCTTTAATCAAAATTAAAGAAGGGTTAGAAGATTTTGGAAGAGGTTAGTGGTCTTAAGTAAATTGGCCAACTTTTGGGAAAAAAATTAATTTTTTATTTATTTTGGGTTTTTTGGTCAATTTATTAATTAAATAATTAATAAATAAGGAAATAATGTTTAAATAAGATTTAAACATTTTTGGGAGGGATTCCTTAATTAAATATTTTTAATTAAGATAAAGGGATTTAATGGCATAAAAATTAATTAATTAATTAATTAATTAATTAATTAATTAATGATGATGTCATCAGGACTTTTTCAGAAAATAAAAATACTTTATTTTCTAAAGGTTTTTAGGTGTCTACATTTTGCCCCTCTTTGATGTGATGCCGCAAGTGGTATGACATCAAAGATAAGAAAATAAGATGCCCAAGGCTAGAGCAGAAGAGGAGAGAATGGGTTGTGAGATGCCCCCTCAAGAAGGTAGCGGGGAGAGAAAGCGAGGCTCGGCGACTTCTTGAAAAGTAAAAGAATCTCGAATGAGCAAGAAGACTCAGATTTTCTTAAGAGAAGAGGTTTGGTTAGCTCAAACTCTCACTACGGGAGAATGATAAAGGGAGAATCAGAGGCACAAGAGGAAGCAAGCTTAAGATCTCAGGGATTGCAGAGGATGAAGGAGCGGAGCGCTATAAAAGGAATCCAGGATGGGGAGATGGATGAGGGGATTAAAAAAGCTGATGCAACAGGATTTCAAAGAGTCAGATTGGCGGAAGATGGGTTTCGAAGATCCCTAGGGCTAGGATTGTGGATCTCGAAAGATGAGGCTTGGTGGATTGATTTGGATTGGTGGATCCCTAAGACTAGGATTGTGGATCCCTAAAGCTAAAGGTGAGGAGTGATTCAAAGAGATACTAATGCATAAGTTGGGGTAGGAGAGATAGATGCCGGATATGGATGGGGGATAATGGAGATGAAGGAAAACCATTGAAGCTTTTTGAGCAGGGGGGATACTTCAAAGAGAAGTACCACCACGTAGTTGAGCACTAGATTTGCTATAGGACTATTGGTTAATTGCCAAGGTTACCAAGAACATCAAGGCCTTTTCACCAACTATCCAGAGGACTGACAAACAGACTCAAAAAAAAACATGCAAGGATTGCCCCAGCATCACACATGAATCCAAGAGGAAGCAGTGTGAAACCGATACTGGGTAACCCACAAGCAGAAAAAAAAAAAAACAAAAGAGTTGATCAAGACCTTACACTCAAATTGCCCCATTCGTAGCATACCATGATATGGAAGATCATGACAACCTTGAGGGGGAAACAAAAAGATTTCTTGGAAAAGATATTTCAAGACCCAAAAGGGAAGAGTCCAAATCAAAAGAAAGCGAAAATCCAAAAGAGAACCATTTGCCAACGAGATGGGTAGGACGAGGTACTAATGGACCAAGATCAAACATAAGGAAAGCTATATCCTGCAAGGACCTATCGGAGAGCACCTAAGCTAGTGGATTTGGATGAGTGATGCATCTGGCAAGCTGAACTAAGAAAGATAACACTTTGGTGATAGGAAATCTAGCTAAAGGATGCATTGGAATAGCTAACCAAGATGTGCGATGGGTGCAAGATGCTGATCAAGGATGAACTAACACGAACACTAGATAGATACAATGGTACTAAGCTAAAGAGGATGTACAAGCTGACAAACTAAGATATTTAAAAGTGAGCTAATCAAGATATGGTACAAGCTAACGAACCAAGATAGTTACAAGTAGGCAAAAGCTCAGGATGATAGGATAGTGGGATGGTTTGATGTTGTGCAAGATGCGAAAGCTCAGGGTGGGGTGATAGCAAAAGATATGGATTTGGCAGGATGCATCCAATGATGACTTGAGATTTTGTGAACAAGGATAGCTAGAGGAGCAGGATGAGATGGCTGGATAGGATGGTAGGTAGCTAGGATTATGATGGATATAAAGAGATGACATTGGGTTTGCATGAGGATAGCCTAGAGCTAGATACCAATGACAAGGGAGGATGGAAAAGACAAGATCTCCAAAGAATATAGTGCCCCCAATCAGAAGATAACATGCGGAAGGAGGTATTATGATGGATGTGATAGGATTGAAGCTAGGATGGAAAAAGCTGAAGGGGCTAGGGAGATGGATGGTAGCTGGGATGGTTGGCTGAAGCTGCAGGAGATAAGTGGATGGTGTGAGATGGAAGATGGAGGGTGGAGGATAGGTGGATAGATTGGAAGATGGATTTGGATGTCAAGAGATGACCAAAAGCATGAGGGTGATAGGCTAAGCTGAGGATGGTGAGATTACACATGACGCTTGTTTGCCAAGTTTTCATCATGGTACTTGTCCAAGGCGCTTGAATTGCCAAGTTTTCACCAGTGGACGCCTTTTTTTTTTTTTTTTGACTTTTTGACTTTTGGACTTAGCTAGAATGATTTTGGCTTTCTTCAGCTATTTTGGCTTTTTTGGGATTTTTCACTGGCTATTGGAATGTTAAATTTTGTTGCTAGTTGTTGGTACACCGGATGTGTGATTTATGCAATAGATTGGATTAGATGGGATTAATGGTAGGAAATGGAGGGATGAAAAGGTTGGAAAGGAGCATGATATGGGGATGCTTGCAAGAGAAACATTGGCACATGTTGGGACGGGTGTGAAAAGAGCATATGGGGGATAGATGGTAGATGCGGGCGTGATGGAGGATTTGTGGAAGCGTGCTTGGGGATATAGGCACCCAAGATGGAGTTAGGAGATGGGGGACATGTGTCACTAGATGGGGGATTAGCAATGGTGGATGCCATTATGCATTGGGTTTCAACTTTTTTCTTGGGGATCCACATGGTTTTGGATTTTCTTTTCATAGGCTTTTGCATTGTTTTGCATTCTTTGATTGGATTTTTCCTTTTTGGAGTATGTCTTTTAGAATAGACATATGATTGCCTAGGATGTGGATTTTTAGCTTTATGCATTTTGAAGTTGGCATTTACATTTTTGTGGTAAGCTTTGGGAAGATGGTTAGGAGAAGCTTTGTGAGATGGAGAGGATATGAAAGAGCATGTAGGGGGATGATGATGGATGATGTGCCCTGATATGTGCCTTTGTTGATCTTGCATAGGAATAGATGGAATAGGATTTTTATGATGGCTGATAGGAGGATGGAGGATGGTAGATTTTGGGACATAGGGACCCAAAATGGATTTAACGGATAAAGGGGGGATATGGTAGGTTGTTTTGAGTTGAAAAGATGGTGGAGGGGGGATGACATAAGATTTCTTGAAGGAGTGATGGGAGGCTGGCATGGTGGGCTTGGAGATAGGCTTGGTTTGGGGGTGTGGTGTACCAACACCTTTAGATGGTGAGCCTTTGGATACATATCCAAGACCATGAAATCCTAGATTTTTTTTGTGCAATAATAGGCTCTCTGATTCCTTGCTCTTGTGGTCCTAAACCTTGACCTTGATAATGCCATCAATTGAGCATTTGAACAAGCTGAGAAAACTTTTTGCTTACAGAAAATGGTAGAAGTGATTTATTAGGTGTATTGCAATGTAGAGATACTGTTCTTAATTCTTCTGCTGAGAGAGGGCCACTATGGATGAATGTAAGTGAACCAAGAGGGTAGATTATAGATGGTGGAATAGCTTGGATAGGTGGTAAGATGGAAGCATAGAGCGGGGGAGATGGAAGGATAGGATCTTGATGTAGCTGGTGGGATGACAAGATATCTTTTAGTGGAGGAGATATGGCTCAAGGTTTTGGAGATGGAGGAGATATCTTCATTTATGCTTTGGGGGATGTCAACATGCTTTTGGGGAGGATCTTGATAGGATTGGTTTGGAGTGGATGGTGCGATAGGAGGTGAAGTGATGGATTCTTCAAAGGCAGTGGATGGATAGATGGGAGATTCAGTAGTGGAGATGGGTGAGTAGAAGATAGATGCATAAGGGTCATTACGAGAGATTTGGGAAATGTTTGGAGGCAATGTGGATAGGATTTGGAGGGATTTGACAGGTGGTGGGATTTTGATGCTTGCGGGAAGTGGAAGGATTTTAAGCAATTTGATGGATGGTATGGGGATGATAGCTATGGGAGATGGAGGTGATATTATAGATGGGGAAGCTTCATCACTGACTACTTCACATGGTTGGATTAGATGACATGGCTTATCGACTGTTGGAGGCAACTTTTCTTATATTTCCTCTAGGATATTCCTTAGAGACTCATGTGTCGAAGGTGGAGGTGGATTGACAGGAATAGCTAGTGTGATGGGGGTGGAAGATTGGAAGCTTGGTTGATGGGGTGATGGAGGGGAAGTTGGAATATCAGATGGCATGACTAGATAGTTTGGAATAACTCTTGGATTTTGGGGGATGCTTGGGGGAATGTTTCTAAGGCTTTCAATATACCCGTCATAGTCAACAAGATTTTCATCATCATTGGAATAGGAGGTGGCGGGAGCAAGGAAAATGCGACAAAACACATCATGATAGGATTGGTACTTCATGCTTTGATGATGAGTTTGATGGGGATGGGGTCTTGCATATGGATGAACACAGAAGCTCATGGTTGGATTTGGATTAAGCCTAGATTTTGGATTGGCTGATGAAAGATTTCCTAGGGAGAGTCAAAGCTACATGACAGACCTAAGGAGGATTGGCTAGAGATTTTTGGCTTTCTTGTGGGTGGAACACTTCAAGGGTATGCTATCAAAAGGTGAGAGTTTTACTTTCCTATGTGCAGGATTCATCGTGATTGTGTCAACTTAAGGATAGACTAGTGATCTTATGGCATGACACGAGATTGACCACTTGTGGATCCCAACCTTTAGCTCAAGGTGATGAGGGATACAAGTGACAAAGCTGGATTACCCTAGACAATGCTCTGTCAAAGGGATAACCTTAGTGAGATTGGTTGATTGGTAGGATTGATTGGATAGAAAAATCTAGCAAAGTGACAACAACTCTTTAAAGGCTTGGGTTGCTAGCTGGCTGGGGGGATGATTTGGATGGACTTTTGATTTGGGATTGTTCTAAGGCAAAGAACTAGATAGATTTGGTTGCATCAGGGGAGCTTGGATGATTTTCTAATAAGGCAGTGACTACGCTAAGTATGCCTTGAGTTGGAAGATTTCTGCTTTTCTGGGATTTCGACCAAAATTGGCAAACATTCATTCAAAAGCTATGAACAAATAAGAAGACAAAAGTTTTGAGCAAGCACGTCAAACACACCAACATCTTAGGAAGCTTTCTACAAGGATGAAATTTGGTTTAGCTAGGGAGTCCTCGATATACACAAGGTATGTGAGGCCCAAATCTGTAGATGAAACCAAAAAGATGTCACACAGCCGAGAGGAATGGTAACCCACTTCTCCTCTTTCACTTCTCAAGGGTATAAAGTTCCTTGAGGCTTAGCCCGAGTGACAAAATTTTGATCCCAAGAGAGGTGTCTTTGGATTCACCTCCCGATCTTTATACTCCGCCTGAATGCTGGAGTTGAGGTCATCCTAAGGGGTAATGAAATCCCCAAGTAGGCCTCCTAAAAAGCTAAGACAAGATTTTGGATCCTAATCTTATGCACCCAAGATGGCCTCGAAAGACGACAAGGGGAGAGAAGACTTGGATGATCTTGGGCTAAAAAACACACTTGTTCTTTTACCAACTAACGCTTAAGTTTTCTGATCTAGACTTTGCAAGCACTCATGTTTAAGATACAATGTTTATTCCAACTTTGAAGCATCAAAAAAAATAAAATTGATCAAAGAATGCGAACAAGAAGAAGAGTTAGGGTCAACAAGAAGGTAAACTCGTGCGCCCAGAGGCCCTCCACGTCAAGTATCGATTCCACGTCAAGTATCGATTGATTTTTCTTTAAGGCATTCAAGATTGAGTGTGAGTTTATTTTAAGCCCAAAACAAAGGTGTGTGAGATTCAATTTCAAGTGTGCGCCCAGGGGCCCTCCACGTCAATATTTGTCCAATTTTTATGCCCAAATGAAGTGTGAGCGAGATTAATGCGCATTCAAGGAATTTTCTAACTTAGAAAAACCACTAAAAACCCAAGTGAGTGGAGTTTGATTTGCATGGAGCACTTAACACCCTCTTAGGTGGACCCATCCCCATAGATGGCACTAAGATTGCAACCAATGGTTAAATTGATGGGTGATTAAAGAGGGTGAGTCCAACGACAAACTCACTCAAAGCATTTTTATTTGTTTTTATAACTTAAAAGATTACAAAAATGTAGATTCTTTTTATGCTCCAAAAGATGATTATTTGATCTATGGCATTCAAGATTTTATTTGTTGTTTTAATAATGAATTCATAAAAAAACAAACTTTGATTTTAATCCATGGCACTCAAGAGTGATTTTAGCAACATGCATTCAAAGACAAGTGATTAAGCATTCAAGTTTTTTCCTTTGAGCATTCAAGATTGAGATTTTGTGTGTTGTTTTAAGAAATTTGAAGTGCTTTGTTTTAACCTTAGATCATTCAAGATTATTTTTGGACTCAAAAGTGAAAATGGCTCTTTGGACTTTTCTTTTCATTCAAGATTTTGTGTTCTAGTTTGCATGTTTTAAGCCCAAAAATGATATTCCTAGATTGTTTTGATGCATAAAAAACCTAAGAAACATTCAAAATTTTGCAACAAGACATTTGTTTGGAACAAATAACAAAGCTTTTTAGGAAAATTTTGGCAACAATTTAGGACTCTTAGTTTTCATGAGATTTTTAAAAGAAATTTAACATATTTTCAAATGAGGTTCATTTTATCCTTGATTGATGCTTTGAGTTTGATTTAGATTTTAGTGTGCACTTAGAGGTTCCTAACTTTGTATGAATGCATTTAAAACCTTGATGTTGCAAGGATGCAAATGATTAGATTGGTTTAGTTTCACTTGTCAGAAGATTTTTTCTTTTTTGCAAATTTTTAATTTTTTAATGGATTTAAGTATGATTTGGGGGTTCATTTTAAGCACTAAAAAGAAATGTGTATGATTTTGCTTCCTTAAAAGAAAAATGGCCAAGATCTCCCACAAGAAGAAGAAGAAGAAGTAGATGGAATAAGAAGAATATAGACAAGAAGAGGAAGAAGAATTGCAAGTGCTTTGTCCACCTATAAGCTTGAAAAATCTGCAAACACTATGAGATAGACTATGAGTTCCTTTGTCTTCTTCATGCTTATGTGGACCTACAAAACCAATTTATAAAATCCTACCAATCACAAAAACAAGAAAAATTAGCCAAAATCAGCAAATGACATACAAAACTTGACTAAAAAAGCTAATGAAGATGATTCATGCGGGGTCCCACCGGGCGTGCCAAAATGTATATGAGCAATGTTAGTATGCTAATAGAAACCAAATTTAAATAAAGCTTCTACAAACTAAACAAAATTCATAAACTTCAAGATAGACTAAGATGAACTCTCAATTGAGAATATGAGCCATTAATGGACTCTCTCAATGAGAAGCCCTCTTGTTGAGTGGCTTTGTCTAAATAGATAGGATGTATGCTCAAGCTTATGCTTCAAAAAGGGCTTCAAATGGAGTTGGAATTTGGATGTGAGTGTATGGTTTTGATGTAAAATGGCTTCTCAAAATGGAATTATGACTTTACTTCATGGATTGTGTTATTTTGCAAAGGGGAAGTATCCAATTTATAGGCAAGAGGCTTGAGGGATTGAGGGCTAAGATGCAAGGATGGGAAAAAGCTCATGGAGGGCTTAGATTGCATGAGAGGAGAGCACATGGATTGTGCTTCCTTACAACCAAGCAAGGAATGACACATGTCACATGGTGAGAGGATGGAGGAAAGGGGAAGGATGAGTCAACAAAGGAGGCTCAAGGGATAAAATCTTCATAAAGACCCTCATAATGACTTGTAAGAGCAATAAAAGGGCTTGTAAGAGCAATTTATGACCTAGTGGACTTCATAAAGTTTTATGGTTGAGATATTTTGAGGGTGATGAGAGCAATTTTGACTTGGACTTGATTAGGAAGGTTTTAAGCTTGCTTAGGCTTGTGCAAATGATTAGAGGATGGATTAGGATGGTTTAGGATTAGCTTAGGGATAGGCAAGTGGATGGCATTTAATGAGGGTGGGTGAAGGAGGAGATATTTGTTAAATTTGGCTTGGGTTAGTAATTCTTAACCCATGTTTAGGGAATGTGAAAAGGTTAGGAGGGGATTAGGATTAGGTTTAAATACATCTTCTAGAAGAGTCTAGACTTTGGATGAGGATAAAGACTTTCTAGAATAGTCTAGAATTTCCTAGGATGAGGATGAAGAGTTTCTAGAAGAATCTAGAACTTCTTAGGATGAGGATAAATTAGATTTTTAAAAAATAAATAAAGTTTTATTTATTTCAAGGGTTTGGGTTGAGGAGATATTTATTAAAAAAAATTTAATAAACATGAGGATTAATATTTAATCTTAATTAAATATTTTGAGTTGGGATTAGGGGTAGGAAATGATAGGATTGCCCTTTAATCAAAATTAAAGAAGGGTTAGAAGATTTTGGAAGAGGTTAGTGGTCTTAAGGAAATTGGCCAACTTTTGGGCAAAAAATAAATTTTTTATTTATTTTGGGTTTTTTGGTCAATTTATTAATTAAATAATTAATAAATAAGGAAATAATGTTTAAATAAGATTTAAACATTTTTGAGAGGGATTCCTTAATTAAATATTTTTAATTAAGATAAAGGGATTTAATGGCATAAAATTAATTAATTAATTAATTAAATAATTAAGTAATAAATGATGATGTCATCAGGACTTTTTCAAAAAATAAAAATACTTTATTTTCTAAAGGTTTTTAGGTGTCTACAAAAACCACTCCATTTTGGTGCCTAAGATAAGAACCATGATGAAAACCTAGTAATCAAGCATCATGTGTAGTTCTTCTACATCTTTCATCTATTCTATCATCTCTCTTTGTTCTTGATAATTTTGACCTATACATGAACATTTGGCTATCTTATGAGCTATCTTACAATGATCTTTCTTTCATTCATTTCATGTTTAGCCTTCATATCTATTTTCCTCCATTCATTCTAGCCTTTCACTATCCTTTTTCCATTTGATCTTTGATCTAATAAAAAAAAGGAGTAAAACATGATGCTATGAAGTCTTTTGACATTTCTACTTCTTTGGATTGCATCCCTTCTTACTTTTGCATTACACTTCTGTGACTTATCCTATGCTAGCATTTCATTGCTTGTCCAAATGTTCTTTACATGAAAAGTTTTCCCTAGCTTGGGTACTCTTGAGGAGTTTCCCCTTGGAGGATTTCTTCCCTACATTCTCCTTTATTCTCTTGTCTTCCATCTCTTCCACCAACTTACTAATCTCCCTTGTCCTCCACCTTGCTAGACATGAGGACTGAACAATGTGATCTTGCTTGGGAGTTTGATGTTCATTCTATTTAGGGCCATCTTTATACATATTTATTGATTTTGAAAAATACAAAAAAATGATATATTGTCAAAATTCAAAAAATTGGAAAATGTCTTAAAAAAATGATCATCTTAGTAATAAGTGCTTTGATGTATCTCCAAAAAAATTATATATTCCAAAAAATTTTAAAGAAAAGAAATTTTAAAAAATTCCAAGTGGTGAAAACCTGGAAACAAGTGCTACTTGGGGCCTTTACACCCTTATTTCTTAGTGTGTGTCCTTAACACTTGGCCTTTCTCCATCATGCCTTGTCCTTGTTTCCTTAGTTTGGAATTGGTCTTTGTCTAGGGGGCATAACTATGTTATCTTTGGTCTCTTGGTTGTGTTAGTCTTTAGGATACCTCACAAATAGTATTTTTCAAAATTGCCACAAGTATATTTTTCAATACAACCCCTAACATCAAGTGTTTTTCAACACATATTAGTTTGGACTTATGCAGTTGCATCATGTGATCTTACTTGCTTGCAAGCATTCAATCCTTATCCTCAGAACTTAGTTTCAGTTAACATACTTAAATTTTTAAACACAAACACTTATTTCTTGACCTATGCCATGATCTTTTTTTTGTGTATTGACTATTATTGATTTTTGTTGAGTGTCCTTCTTTGATAAATCTCTTTGGGATGCATAGCTAGAGGACTTGGGCCATAGGACATGTTTTTATTTGTTTTCTACTTGTGGGTGTGCTCTTGAAACTCTAGTGTATCTCTTGTTGTCTCCTTGAAATACTTAGGAGATTTGAGGCATCACCCTTGATTGTTTTTGCACAACAATTCTTACGGTCATCCTAGCATCTATGCCTTAATGCAAGTATAGTTTTTCTACATTAAATTGCGTAAGCTAACATCAAAGTCATATTGACCTTTATATCTTTTATGCTTATGTTAGAATCTTTCCAAATTCCAATCTTATATAAATCACATTCATATCTTCATAGTTGCACTTCTCACTAGTGATGATTGTGTAATTTTTGGATGTTCGTTAACAACGACCTAATGATGGAAATAAGTTCTTTTACATTCTCTAATGAATGATGAACACAAAATCCTATGTTACATTTTCTCTATTGCAAGTATACCTTTGCATTTTCATGTAGCTTGCATTATTAAACTTCATGATAGTTTACATTTTTTGGCTGCATTATGAGTTTGAGAGGGTTTTCCCTTCATCTTTCTTGTGGATTTCTAATCAACTGTGGTCATGTTTTAATCTTCATTTCCTTATCTTCTTTTGTGATCTCAATTAATTTTTTTATTTTAAATAGTTGATTGATTTTGGAGCATTCTATTTCTTACAAAAAAAATATTTTCTCCTTTATGTTTCTTTCCATATCTTCCAACTTTCTACCTTCTGTTTGCTTTCACCCCACTTCTTTTCTTCTAATTCACCTTTGGGGCATAGTATTTTATGCTTGATGATCCGCCTTGACTTTTTGATTCTCATATCTTTCATCTTACATCAAGAAATTTATCTTTTGTTCGATTTGATCAAATTTATCAATTTTTTGTTGCTCCTCTATTTCATTTTGATTTTGATCACGAGGGGTAGTACCTATCAACTTCAATTCTTGATTTAGTTTCATCAATTTTATCCTTGAATTTTTAAAGTCAAAATTTATTTCTATTCTTTTTTTTGATGTGTTCCCTAATCGACAACACATCTGGGTTATTTTGTGATCCCAAATTGATCTCACACCTCAATTTCTTTCTTTGACTAAATGTGTTCCCAAATCAATCACATATTAGTCAAAGAGGTGCAAATGTATGCACCCTAAAATGGTCACATAAACCATGCACCCCCATTATTCAATTTATCAAATTTCCTAAATCAATGGTTTGTAATATTTTATTAAATCAATTCAAATCAATTTCTTTGATCAAACTATAATTAATTCAATTATTTCAATATTTTGCAAGGTTTGATCATTTTATCCTAAGTCTTATGTAATTAAAAGAAAACCTCTTTTTGATTAAATAATTAATCCATATTTAATTAATTAAAGAGAAAACACCCTCTTTTAATTTAATTAAATATTTCCTATTTAATTAAAAGAACTTACTCCCTTTTAATTAAATAAAGTCCCACTTGAAAAAGGAAATAAAATAAATAAATTATTTTTTCTTCTAAACTTAAATGCACATATTTCTAAATGGGATTTCATTTAATTTTCCTCCTCCTTTCTCATTGGTGAAATTTTATCTCACATGAATCATTATTTCTCCACCCTTGATTAAATCTTATTGCCTCTTAATCTTAATTGTCCATTCTTCTTTATAAGGGAAATTCTTGTTGACATATTAGTCAAGTTTGTTATTAGTGACATACACTTATCTAGATTGTAATTATCTACCTAGCAAATTGTATAGTTAATAGTGTTAACCAAGAGTTTCAGTTGTCATCGAGTTCTATAGTTGCTACTGAGTCCTTTGGACAAATTCTAGTGTATGTTGAGCAGTTATAGTTATTGTGAAGGCCAGTAGTGTAAACTGAGCATCTTAGTGTATGCTGAGTTTATCAGTGCAAACCGAGCTATGCATTACTTACTGAGTTCACGGTTGAAGTAATGTGAGTCTACTGTTAAACAAGCTACTCAATGTTAACCAAGTGACTCAGTTTATACTGAGCTTAAGGTGATAGTGTTTACCAAGCTATGCAGTGGTAACCAAGAGACTCAATTTATATGATGAGTTTCATAGTATTCAGCAAGTCATTAGTGTAGACCGAGTTCAAGACTACATGAAAGTGATTAGTATGGACTGAGCTTCTATGTCTACCAAGTGCATGATGATGCCAAGCATTGATAGTGGATGTTGAGTATCAAAATCTCACTGAATTAGTCTTTAGAACCTGAGTGTCTACATTTGAGAAAAATTTGTAATATTTGTCAAAACTTGTATTATTGCCAACTTTATAATTGTATAATGGGATTGCTATATATGTAATGTTTTGTATCACATCAAGGTGTGAAAATATATACATGGAATCAATGTGATAATCAAAGAAGAGAAAAATGAGTGAATTGCAAAGGCTACAATAGTATAAGGAGCAACAAAGATTCATCTATTATAGCAAGGTGATTTGTACACTTAAATGAATCTCATTCAGCAAACCAAGTTGTAGATCAAAGATCAACTACTACTTCATCCTAACAAGTGGATCAATCAAATCCTTTAACAAGGTAGACCTAATAGTCTTATGCAAATCTCTTTATTGAATGCATACTTCATTATATGTTTGTAAATCCTTTAAGAATGAGGACCTAGTAGTCCTTATTTCTCTTAATAGGGAAAAATCAAAAGTGATTAATGTAAGCTTTAACAGGCCAACTTTATATTGCAATACTAAAGCTTGTGCATATCATCCCCTCCCCAATTTTAATTTCTATTTGGAAGGTTTGTGCATCACCAAATCTTTGTGTCAAAATGTTATGAATGCTTTTATCTTTTCAATTTCTCATGCATACAATTAGATCAATATTGGATTAATTGTTAATTGGATTAATTTTTTAGAAGTTTTAAAAGTTACTGTAAGAATTTGGCTTAGGCTAGAATTTACCCAAGAACTAAAGAACTCAACACAAGCATATAGTAGACCAAAATAGACAAAGTATGATTAGAATGACAATTTTCATTAAATATCCCACTTGAGAGTACATTGGGAGAACCTATATATAAAGGCCTCAGGAGAGCTTCTAGAATACATAGAAGTTAGCATCATGATAAGTCATACAACTAGGCATATGTCCACTAGATATGCGTTATCTTCCATTGAGCACATAATTAAGTGTGATGATGTGAAGATAAGCCTACAATGGTGTATCATGAAAATTAGTGGTGTAGCTAAATGAAGAGTGTGGATAATTGTGTTGTCAACATGACAACTTAGTGAATGATGCAAACTCCTATGTTGTAGACACCATGTGCACAATTAGAGTTGCATAACTCATAAGAGTACACAAACTCCTAAGTGTCTCACCTAAAATAAATAATAAATAATGCAAAATAATTAAATAATGCATTAACCTAAGTAAACTTAAGTAAGTGTAATAAGTGAAATACTTATTTACACCAACACCCCCCCTTAAGTGCAACTTAGGGAAATGCCCTTAAGCTTACAAAATCTAGGATGCAATGCAAGATGGGTCCTGGCTACTAGGCCATGTTAGGTACCCATGTACATAAAGATATGCAATCTCTCATAAAGTAGAGAAAGAGGGAAAACCTCATGGGAAAAACCCTCCCCCAAAAAGAGAGATGAATAGGGATGCATGGATGGATGGAGTAATCAAGACCCCCCATTATGACATACATCTAGTATATACATAAGAGAATGATGAGAAGAGGAAGAGAGAGAGGATAGGCTCCCCTTCCCAAAGAAGAATGCCAAATAGTGACTACTCTAATGAAGAAGTTGATCCAATACTACAAAATGATGTTCCTCCCCTTAGGAAGAAACAATGCCAAGGGTACAAATGAGATGCTTCTGCTATGTGTGGAAAGAATCCCATGAATAAGTGATGTCCTTGAAACCTGCTCAACTGGCTGAAGAACCTATCTCAAAGAATTGTCTATCTCTACAACTGATGAGAACCCTACTGCAATTTTTGATCATAAGTATCCACAATCACTTCAACTTGTAAGGATTGATCATGTAGAGAATGAACAAGAGAGTCAAATGGAGCCCTCATGACAACTGAAGAAGGTAATTTTGCATCAAGAAGAAGAGGCAGATCATCAATATTATCCCCCAAATCTATCACTAAACCTATATCTGGAAGACTGAATGTATCATATTTATTTGGACCTATCACTGTGACAATGTATGCATGTGGACTGAACTAATGAAGTGACCTCTTGCTGCAACTGTCGATAGAACCCCACATGTCAGAATTTTTTAAAGCATAATTGCTGAAATCACTATCAGTTTCCACATTGTATGACGTGCGAAGAGGAGTAGAGGACAAGCTGGGTGGAATTTCCTCAAAGTATACTTCCTTCTCCACAAAAATTTGATGTGTCTCAAGATCTATAAGTTTGTATGCCTTCATACCATATTCATAACCAATGAAGGTACAAGGCTGAGGTGACTATGTCTTGCATCCCCTAGAAGATATCTTTGCCCCTGTAAGACAACCGAAGACTTTGAAGTGTGTCACAATAGGTTTTCTACTGCACCATGCCTCAAAAGGAGTTTTGCCATCTAGGGCTGGATGAGGAGAATGATTAAGAATGTGAGTGGCATTAGAGATTGCTTCAACTTCTAATGATGGATCTAGAGACTTGGCTTGTAGCATGCAACTTTCCATAGACTTAAGTGTTTGGATCCTCAAAGCTGCAACATATGTCTTATGTAGATTGAATGTTAATGGAGTCTGAAGTTCAATACCCTTGAGTCTGTAAAAGTCTATAAGTCTTATGTTCACGTCCATGTTTCCATTGTCCATTCAGAGTACTTTGATGGCTTTCCCAAATTTCTATTCTACATGAGTCTTGAAGTCTAGAAATTTTTCCAACACTTCATCCTTTCTATGTAGAAAGTAGACAAAAGTGAACCATGAAAAGTCATCAACAAAAGTGAGTATATGGCGACCCTATCTGAATGCAAAAGGACCTGCTAATACCATGTGAACCATCTATAGATCACCTTGTGCTCTTGAAGACTTTCCTCCATGTAACTTCCCATATGGATGAATATCCACTAAATTTGTTGAACATTCACCCTTAGAAAAGTTGATTTGAGGTAGACTTTTGACCATTCTATCTGTGCAAAGTTGCTGAAGATAGCAGAAGTCAAGATGACCATAGCACTCATACCATAATTGCATGTTTGAATTTGATTGAGATAACAAGGTCTTTGAAAGAAACTTGGGCACAAAATGAGAGAAAGAGTACAACCTTTTGTTGCAATTCACTTTCCCCACTGTAACCAAGGAATTATCCTTAAGACTATGCACTTTTACTAAGTCTGGAAGGAACTGAACTCTATGTCCATCTTTGAGATGAGTGATTTGGTAGATTTAAAGGAGATTTTAACTTAGGTTTGGAACATAGAGAAAATTTTGAAACTCTCCATTTTTCATTTCCACGTTTCCTTTTCCTTCAACTTCCACTTTTCTATGATCTCCCATGAAGATGTGTGGTACCTTTGAATGATTCAATGAAGAAAAATCCTTTGAAGAACCCATGTGATAAGAGGCAACTAAGTAAAATATTCATTCCTTTGAAGAGTTTAAATTAGACATGAATTATTTCCCTTTGCCCTTTGAATCTAAAGAAGACCCTTTGTCCTTATAAGCATTAGGAAATGGAACATTATGTTTCTTCATGATGTTGGTCAATTTATCAATCTTTTTGTGGTAAAACTCATACTCTCCATGACCTAATTTCTTGCAATAAGTTCACTTCTTATTCCTCTTATTATTGTTACCCTTCTTGTTGGATTCAAGGACTTGCCTTGTTGATTGGATTGTGGTGTTGTCTTTTCTACATCCTCTGATTTGACCTTCCATTTCTTCTTACCCTTTCCTTTATTTGAAGACTGTCCAACTGAATTTTGAGAACCCTCATTGTTGGCCACCAATGCTTTAGACTAAGGTGATTTGAGAATCCCCATTTATTTCAAATTCTTTCTTCATCATCCAACAGTTTAGCATATTCATCAAATGTAACTTTCTTGTAGGCAAACCCTAAGGTAGTCATAGAGGTGTTAAAAGAAGATACAAATGTGGAATACTCTAATGAAAACTTGTTATGCATGAGATAGATCAGTCTATCATCTTTGATAGAACTCCCACAATCAGTAAGCTTTGTCCTTAGTTCATTCACGTTGATGATGAAATTCGGTATGGAGTCATATGACTTAGGATCTAAGGAGACAAGCTCATCTTCAATTTTGAAAACATCCTCTTCAAACACTTTACCATAAAGGTTTTCAAGGGAATCCCAAAATTCCTTGGATGTTGTATATTTCTTGATTTGATACATGATCTTATCATCTAGCCCCAAATATATATCACCTAGGGCTTTCCTATTCATTGCTACCCAAGCTGAAATATCATTATCTAAAATTTTATCACCTGTTGGTTTAGGAAGAGTACCATCTACACATTGTGAAACTCCATTATGCATTAAGTTATACAACATTTTGATGGACCATGAAGCATAGTTATGATGAGTTAATTTAGGAAACTTAAAGTTTCCCATAATGTAAAAAATGAAAGAAAAGTGCAGAAAAGAGAGAACACAACACCAAAAACACCCCCCCTTTTCACTCAATCAAAAAACCCACCCAAAATAGATGCTTTGGGCACTTTATCAATAGTGCAATTACAATAGACCATTTTCCAATTTTGGCCTTTGTGGACTTCTAATTTTTCTTGTTACAACCTCTTAATGGATTACAAATCTAGAAATTTACAATGTGCTACAATTCTGAAGCATTACAAAGTAAAGAAAGGTCCTATTGCTAAAAGAGAAAATGTTGTCCACACAACCCTACAATTTGATAGTAGATCTAGAAATTAGATGAAAAATAATGTACTTTCAAAAAAAATGGAACCTAATTTTGACTCCAGATGTGCTTGTACAGATGATTTGAAGTTGCAAAATGTAGGATTATCTAGGTACAATCGCCAAAAAATAAAAATTTTGAACAATCCATTCACCAAAACTAGAAAAAAGCTACACCATTAAATTTTTAGGAAATTCTACCCAATTTCAAAAAAAATTGCACCTAATTTGAACTCTGGATGTCTAAGTTATGGCCTCTTGAAGTTGGAGTACCAAAACTAAAATCAATCTGGAGAGGGTTTGCATCAGCGAATGAAAGGGTTAAATTTGACAGTCATAAAACCATCTCAATAGTTTAATTTGTCTCTAGAATGACATCTAGATGGGCATCAAATTTAGGCTAGTGATTAGATGATGTCAGTAGACACCAAGGTTGGGATGACATCATCAGTGACATCGACAATGTACAGAATCATACGATAGATGACATGGCAAAAATCCATATGGTACAGTCAGCTGATGTAGTGGATGACTTGTCTTGTAGAGTCACTAGTACGATCCACTAACATGGTCTAAGTCAACATATAATTGATCTCCACATGGATGCTGACTAGGATGATATCGGGGCAATCATGTACGCTCTACACTTGTCGCATGGTAGGACCAGTTTGGCACTATGTGGCACAAGATGTAGTAGATAGGTGAGTCACTGGATTTTTTTGTGGGTAGTTAGAATGTAAATAGAAATGGTCAAAAATATATTTCATGTGGGAGCCTTTTTTCCATAGAGTTTTAAAGGATGCCGAAGATCTATTCTAGTGGCTTGAATCAATGGGAAATATCCCACATGCAATGTGGGTGAATAGTGATAGCTATTTAAATGTGGAAGGCCACAAAAAAATATTCAAATGGATGGGGCTGCTCGAAATGTAAAGTGCCGCCAATGTGTGCGATGCCTAGCTAGAAATTATATTGCCATGCCAAATTTTCCTCACTAGAGGTTTAGAGTAGGCCCAGTCTGTAGATGCAAAATCTATGAGGAATATTTGTGGGATAGCCCATGAGTATATTTAGCTTGTGGATTAATAATGCT
Source organism: Cupressus sempervirens (assembly GCA_028749045.1). Lineage (NCBI taxonomy): Eukaryota > Viridiplantae > Streptophyta > Pinopsida > Cupressales > Cupressaceae > Cupressus > Cupressus sempervirens. The sequence continues at coordinate 121,733,300 of CM053789.1, read as the reverse complement.
CCCTATGTAATAACACCAAAATTTTGCCAAAAAATATAGAGCCAAGTTGGGATGTCACTAACCAGTTCAGCAAAAAAATATTCTCTGCTCGATACTAATTTCAAAAATAAAATCCAAAAATTACATAGAAATAATAGATCTAAAAATTAATAATTAGATCAAACAAATGACCATACTCAAATTGCAAATTAGGACCTCTGGGTTCTAATTTGCAAAAAAAAAATTGCCTCACGATCAACTTTCACCTAGCATAGGCAAATTTATAGTCAATCTTCACTGAATCGATGCTCCAGACACAACAGTGAGGTCAGATCTAGCTCTAGACACTCCCAATTTTTGTAAGGTGCTGAAGCATGAATGGTCTCAAATGGTTGTGCATAGAGAATCTCCCTCAGAGCTTTGATACCATGTAAGAATTTGGCTTAGGCCAAAATTCACCCAAGAACTAAAGAACTCAACACAAGCACATAGTAGACCAAAATAGATGAAGTACGATCAGAATAATGATATTCATTCAATATCCCACTTAAGAGTACACTAGGAGTGCCTATATATAAAGGCTTTAGGAGAGCTTCTAGAATGCATAGAAGTTAGCATCATGATAAGTCATAGAACTAGGCACATGTCCACCAGATATGGGTTATCCTCTATTAAGTACAAAATTAAGTGCAATGATTTGAGGATAAGCCTACAATGGTGTATCACACAAATTAGTGGTGTAGACAACATGTGTTAAATGAGGAGTGCAAATAACTATGTTGTCAACATGACAACTCAATGAATGATGTGAACTCCTATGTTGTAGACACCATGTGCATAATTAGAGTTGCATAACTCATAAGAGTACACAAACTCCTAAGTGTCTCACCTAAAATAAATAATTAAATAATGCATTAACCTGAGTAAACTTACGTAAGTGTAATAAGTGAAATACTTATTTACATCAACAATTACTAATTCACCCCTCCCCTTTTAGTAACTTATCCTTTAAGAATATTTCCAACAATTACTATAAGAGCTTTGTGGTTCTCAAGAGAAAATTTTAATAGCTTGAGTAAAGATCAAAGGCCATGGAGATATTCAAACTTGACAAGGCTACTGACAATGAGAAGGTAGATTTGGAAATTGATATTGCTCAACTCAAGCAAGCAAAAGAGCAACCCTCTCAATCCCTAAAAAGAAGAAAAGATCTTGCAATTCAAATGAATGATCATCTCTACATTAAATAAAGAGTTGAAGACCTTCATTCAAGAAATCTAGATGAAGCAAATGGATCAATCAAAGAACTCCTAGAAAAGAATGGTCCACTCCAAGAAGTAAGAAAACTAAGAAGAGAGCAAGAAATTTAGTCGGTAAGATTATGTGAAGTTATGGAAGAGAAAAACAAGATAAAAGAAGAGATAGAAGGAAAGAAAAATGAAATCCAAAACCTATCCCTTTAACAAGTAGACTTCATTGATCATCTCTCCAATGCAAATGAAGAAATCATGAACCTAAGATCTAAAAATGAAAGACTTTAGAATGACCTAAAATCTTAAAGGAAAATCAATGAAAGAATGATGAAATCCCAAGTAGACATGAATTAGTTGAATGAGTAAAATCTCTATAGAAAAAAGGGAAAAGTAGGAATTAGATATATAGAGGAAGGAGAATCTCCAAGCAAGGATCTCAAAAGAATCAAAAACCTACTTCCAATCACTATAGTAACATAGGTCATACTTCAAACAAATGTTGGAGCAATTGAAAAGCAAAATTCAGTTGAAAGTGTTACAATTGTAATCAGCATGGTCATAAAGCTAATGAATGTAAAGAGAAACTAAGATTTGAAGGAAAATGTAAGAAGCATGGGCACAAATCATCAGAATAAAAAACCAAGATATTGAATATATTTGAACAAATTATAAAAGCCATATTTGGTTGGGAATACAACACCTAGTGCATATGTCATTACTATGGAGAATTTGGTCATATTGGAATAAATTGTGTAAAGCATCACTTGAGGAAAAGAGATACTACTAAAAGATGTTTCATTTGTACTGAACTTGGTCATCTTGCCAAGAACTATATGAATACTAGTAGAATTGAAGATGAAAGGAAGGAAAAAGATGATAACATCCAAAAATGGATGAGACAACGATGGGTTCCAAAGTCTACCAAGAATGCAAGTCCAAACAATGATGAACAAGTCACTCAAAAATTAGGTGGCTCCACAATTTCTACTTGAGTTCTCAAAAGAGAACTAGGACTAGGCTATGCAAGAAGACATCCAAATTAGTTCTAGTTAAAATTAGAAAAGATCCATATATGTATTCAAGATACAAAGGGATCAATGAGTTAAAGGGTATCAATTACTACCAAGCCACTTTCGTTATTGAGTGAGGTTGGGTCACAGATCGAGCAAGGTCAGGAGTAACTAAATTTTATATAGTTACCAAATGATGAAAGACTCTACCAAGTAATAAATGCAAGGAAGTGGATGTCAATCTATCACTTTGATCTACCATCCATACCAAGCATTTATGGAGAAATTTGATAAAAAGGAATGAAATCAAAGTCATTTTCATCATGAAATTTCAAGAGCTATTGTGCAGAGTGATCTTCAAGAGCATCCAAGCAATTTGAATGAATTATTTTTGAAAGATTTCAAATTCTCTCAAAACCCTACTAAGTGAAGATGGAATCCAATAGAAACAAGGTAAAGCAAGGTTCAAACATGCTAGATCATGGTGAATGGAAAGCTCCAGACCTCAAGCTCACTACTGCCATTACTAAAACCCTAGATCTAAGTGGAGCATAGTTGTAAATCCCTCCAAAGGTAATTTTGATAAATGATATTTGTTCTCACTTTAAATGCACAATTCAAGATATTAGTAATTTGGAAATGGATGAAGCCCTAGAATAGTTTTGTATAAATGGCATTTTGAAACCCAAACATCAACACCTAGAGACTAAAGGGTTAAGCCATATTCCTTACTTGCCTCATGAATTTCAAGTAAAATGGATTAGGTTTATTCATAGTTAGGTGCATAATGGATAGTTATGGTTGGAGAAGCCAATATTGATCATGAAGAAGATGATTCATAGAATCATTGGTCTCTCAATGTTGGCTAAGACTAAAATGACCAAAACCCTAGGTCGAGTTGAACTAGAAAAGAGAACCCAAGCATAATGGGATGGTAGAGGCATGAAGATAAGTAGTTTCACTGATATAGAATTAAAATTTGGCATTCATATTATTTCACATAAGATTTATAGTTCAAACCAATTGAATATTGTTTCGTGTGAAGCAGTTGACATTGCATACAAGGTAGTGAAGAACAATCTTTCTCTTGATCTTGCCGAGCTACTATTAAAGCAATTCAATAAAACCATGGAGAGCATCAGGATGTCAAAGAACAACCCATGTAATTTTGGCTCTCTATTGACTTGTTTATTCTTATATGTTTAAAAATTATTCCCTTCAAAAGGTTCAATTGTATGGAGAAAAGATGTGCTAGTTCTCTACCAAATTAATTCATACATTACTGAGATGAAAGAACTATAATAGTATCAAGTAAAACTATTTTGATTCATTTAAAGAGAAAATGAATAATAGATTCATAATTCCAATAAAATTAGTTGAAGGTTATAAGGATGATGTATGTTTCATGGTAGATAGTGATAAGGTATATATTCAAGTAGTTGGGCCTAGAATTGCATGGGTGAAACCTCTTGGATATGAGGTTAATATAGATGAAACTAAGGATATAACTAAGGTACTTGTAAATAAAAAAGTTGATCCCAAGGCTGAATATTTTGGTACATATGATGATGCCAAAGCCAAGATAGAACTAGAGATCAAGCTCCCTTAAGCAGTGAACAAAGGAAAGAAAAGAATTACCAAGTTAAAAACTAGTTCCACACTTTTGTTGATCAAGGGAAAAGGAGAGGATGAAAAAGTAGAGGCTGGGGAAGAATCAAAGGAAGAGGAGCCACTAAAGAAGAATGGAAAGGTAATCATTACCAAGCCTACCAAGCCATCCACTACTATGTTTACAAGAGGATCCTCAAAGAAGAAAGAAGATAAGGAAGGAGGAGATATAATATTCAAAAAACCTCCACCCACATTCTAAGATAGACTAAAAGAACTATAGGAAGGAGTGGGTATAACAAATTTTAAAGCATTAAAATATGAAATTAGGACCAAGGAAGAACAAAAGCATATTGAAGACCTGGTGATGGACAAAATGGATAAGTGGAAATACTCACTAGACCAGCTTACCTCTTAGCTTCCTAACATTTTGATGGATAAAATTAAGCGACGATGGGAATTTTACATGCAAACTATAAAAGACATCTATGGTAAAACTCTAAGGAAACTTATTCCAAACTTAACAGACAAGGAGATTAAGTAATCTCTAAAAAAATTGAGGGGAAATTAACTCTAAAATTTAACACTTGTCTGATTTTGATAAAAGATATTGAGCATATTGTAAGGAATGCAACTAATACATGGAAGAAAATCTATCTTCTTCATAAACTAAGTGATTTTTATATTGAATTGAAAGATTATGATTATGATGATAAAGAGGAGAAAGATGAAGAGGAAAATGTTGCAAAAATAACACATTTTTATAACATTGATGTTGAAGAGGAACATGATCAAGAGGCTACTAAGGAAGAAATAAAGGATGATGAGGAAACTAACCTATTCAAGATTTCCATAGTAGCTATTGCCTCACATCCTCATTCTCCAAGAAAGGTATTGACAACATCAAGCATAGAGATGGCCTCTACAGGATTGGTTGTGACAACCACTCCAAGCACAATCATCCAATCAATCCTCACACCAACTCAGTTCAATACATCATTGATTGAAGTGACCTCCATTTCATGTACCAAGCTACAAAATATTTCCTCTTCTACCATGTTGGCTACATTAGTTTTGGATACATCAATTTTGGCTACTATAGGTATTTCTACAATAAGTGCAGTATTAGTTTTTTGGCTAGTCCTATTATGTCTACTATTGTTTCCATTCCTAGTAAGTAAGAAATAAGCCAAGGAAAAGAAAATGAGGAGGAAATCGACCTTGATGAGGATATAGTAATCCCAAATTGGGACATATCCAAACTCAATCTAGATCAAATGCAAACATTTGGTAAACTTCTCCAAAGGAAAGCCAAGTAGTAGAGGCTAAGGGAAGAAAGAGAAAAAGAATTCAAAATCATTGAGGATGCCAAGAATATTTTGGTAGAGGCTATAGGTATAGAGGTCGATTCATGTCAACCAATTTTGTTTCAGCTAGTAGAGGTAGTCCTGAAGTTCAATGAAGATTCACATGGATAGGACAAGTTACTATAGAAGGCAAAGAAGAAATTTGAAAATATAGTGTTAGAGCACATTGCTCAACAAATTTCAATTTATCAAGTAGAACTTCTACCATTTTGGGTTCTTTGGAAAGCTCTTGTACAAATGTATCATTACTTTTTGGTAAGCTATGTGATGTTTCAAATTTTACTAAGGAAATAAAGGACAAAAAGTCCAAGATTGATGAAGACCTCAAGGTGAGTGATCACCAGTTGTAGCTTGACCCCATTTCAAGCTCTTTTCATTTTAATAAGATTAAATTGTTGACAAATTTACAGGTAGAATTGCTTAGAGAAGAGGCTAGAATCATATCTACATTGGTAGGGTAAAAGCACAAACCTGTGTCACCTTTTATAAAGAAATGTGATATCAGAATGTGACAGTTCAACATTAATGAAAAAAAAAATGGTATTTGTGTTTAAAAAATGAAGATGATGTAAACTGATGAAATGTGTAGAATTGCATGAATTTTATGCCTATAATTTTTATAATTTTTTTGACTAAGAATTTATTCATTTTATTTTATTTTGAAATCCTTTTTGTAACTGTAAAAAATATAGGATGTAGTTCCCGTCAAACAAGTATGTGCAAATCATCTTTTTTTGTTCTGATTTGAAAATATTTTATAGATGACATGTATAGCTAGTGAACAAAAAAAGAAATAATTATTTTTGATGTATATTTTCTTTGTTATAAGTACTCAAGTTCAACCTTGCCTGAATCCAATAGTTTTTTCCTCCCGTCAAAACTTTCCTATCAAATCTATACCTTCTTGAAAAAAAAATACATATTCGTGAAGAGGATTCTCTCCTCTAGTGATAAATATTATTTTTTTATTTTTTTGATATGATTTACTATTTTTTTTCATTTTTTGAGAGAGCATCTTCTGAAATGTTGAAATATCAACTTATAGTATTTTGAGATTATAACATATTATAACTAATCAAAACACTCAAAAATTTATATAATGATGATATTGAATTTGAGATCTATAAAAGGGTATTTTTATTTTTTGAAAAAAATTGAGTTTTGATAGAGAAATGAGATTTGACCAAAATAGGTTTTTGTATCAAAAACGGTGACACAGATCTGTGCTTTTACCCAGTAGATATTCAAAACATGATTCTTCCCAACATGGATGCACTACAACATGTTGTACATTCCAAAACCCTCATCCATGACAACAATTTTTCCATAGTCAGCCACATGATTGAGTTGTTAGAAGAAGTGCAAATTGCACTATACACATGTAAGGTCTTGTGTTGGGACTAAAAATTGCATGGTCAATTTTGAGTACCATTAAGAATTTGAGCCCTATAAATGCTTTTTTGATGAGTTTGTACCTAGCTATACGTTTGAGCCCCATGAGGTGTTTGATGTTTCTAACACCATGCATTTAGCCTATCTAAGCATTTCATGAAGTTAAATTGAGATTTCAAGTCATTTCATGAAGTCCCATTTTGAGCAGTTACCAAATCTGTATTTTCACCAGTGTCAAATAGTGATAGGAGGTCATGCTTGCAATTAAATATCTTGCACCCAATAATGTTTTGTGATTTTTTGCTTTTGGAGTGTCTAGTGTCCATACCAAAGAACCAATGTTTCAGATTTTGAGTCATTTTGAATCTATTTGTCTAGGTTTCAAATCCCTCAAAGTTGGTAGTTTACTATTTTCAAGCTGATACACTTTGCACATAATTTTAGAAGGCCCTATTTGACGAGTTATAATTTTGATCCAGTTGAGCCAAATGTTGAAATTGTTTTTGTGTTACATTATGGACATTAGAAAATTGTTATGTTTCAAGTTTCAGCTTATGACAAATCTATTTGATCAATTTTCAAATGCGATTCCAAATGCAATTTCTATCTATTTACTTGTGTCAGCAAATGCAGATTGTTTGGTACCCTTTTTTGTGATGTTATAACTCAAACCCCATGACTGGTAACCATTGTGTTCTCCTCTAAAAATACTTCAAGTGTCCCAATTTTCAAGTCATGATGAATCCATTTGCAAAAAATTGCTTTCCTGACATTGTTTCAATCTATAAAATCCAAGTAGTCTACTTTGACTACTCGTCACTTGCATCTTGTTATTCATCATGCATGTGAATCATAGATCCATACTCTCCTTATGACAATGAACCAATGCCCCATTTTTTGTTTCCCCAAGTGTCCGTTTGCCTAGTTTTTGAAGCCAAATCTGAACCTAATTTATTATTTTCTAACATGTTTTCTTGTAGGTAGTTTTGAGAGGTCAGCTTTGATAGTAAATATCTTTTGACCCCAAATTTTCATGAGATGAGATCTGACAGGATGCAAGCATGCAGAAAAAAGAATCAGTGTGTTAGATTTTAGAGCCTAGTTAGAGGTTTGGGTCAATTTTTAAGGCCAGTCAAAAGACCTCCTAGCATGAAAATGATAGTTTGCAGATCAATGGTGAAATTAGTTTTTAATGATTAATCAATGCTCAAATTCAAGTTAATCAGTATCATATTGATCAATAGGTTTCTTTGCAAAGTTAGTTGTTCGAAAACAAAAAAAAAATTAGCCGAACCTGCTTTGGGGTCCGACTAAATTACATCAAATTGATATGAACACTAAGGTTTTATGATGTTCTAAGGGGAAATTTAAAATGATGATGATTTTTTAAATTAGAATGATTATGCACCAATCATCATTTAAGAATTAGAAATCTAGCCTTCAATTGGATTGTTGACTTCAGAATCAAAGGAAAAGAACACACTAGATACTATAAAAGAATATGGTGGGAGAAAAACTCTTGGAAGATGCAAGCACTAAATTTGGAAGATATTTTCAATCAATATTTGATTCAAGATAGTGAAATTTCAAAGAGGCTTGATATAGATGAAAGAAATGTGGAGCAAGAAAATGATTATTTGACAAGTGATGATCGAAACAAAAATGCTTAAAGCACCTGGAAAAGACATTGATCTAGATTTAGAGAAGGAACCAAGAAAAAAAGACTTGGTGAAGGTCAAAAAACATTTGTAGGAACGAGTAGAGTGGACATAAGGCAAAAGTTGCATTCCTACTTTTATTTGGAAAACATATTTTAAGTCTTGATTTACAAGGTAGGCTTTCAATATGGACTACTGTTGAACTAGATCCAAACAAAGCACTAGTTGAACAAATACAACTAGAAGAAAAATCCTACCCATGTTACATAATGCATTCAAACACTTACCTAAACAAAGTCATTAATGGGAACAAAGAAGGGACTTTACAAATATGGAGTATCAATACTCAAAAAAATCTTTATGAGTTTAAGGGATGGGATCCTCCATTTGATCATGTGTCTCATCTCTAGCTTTAGATGTGATTGGAATTGGTTGTGTAGATGGAAAAATTCATGTCCATAATTTTTGATTTGATGAAGAGGTTGTGTCATTACATAGACAACTAGAGGAATAGTTATTGCATTGGCCTTATGGATATATGGGCAGACACTTTTAGTAGCTAGAGGTTCTTTGGGTTTAATAAGTGTATGGAATCTTTAAAAAAAAGATCCACCCATCCACGTGGAGAAAGGAGCAACTTACTAACAGCTCACACCATTTGGTAAGAAAGACCAATGCCTGGCAGCAAACAAGCCACCATGTTAGAGAGCACATATGAGGAAATGGGGAAAGCCATGATTGGTTAGAAGGAAACTTTAAGTGTTTTGAGGAAAGTCATCAATGAAGGGAGCTTCTATGTTTAAAAGCTCACACCATTATGTTTAAAACAGAAGAAGCCTTGAGAAGGGAGCTGACACTACATAAGAAAAGAGTAGATTTAGAAAAAAGTTGCCAGTATAAGCAAAGGAAACCACAAAATTCCAAACCATGACATAAAAGGGAGTTTCTAGCATTCAATGGAAGGAATCCACACTAAGAACACAGGCCAATACAAGGTAAAATCATGAAGGAGATGCCAAGGGAGCATACATGCAAGTATGGAAGAGGTAGTCCATGACTTAAAGAAGAGCAAGCCGCCCAACAACAAAGAAACTCTAGGTGACATAGAAAAGAGGAAGGCTCCAAAGTGGAAGCTGTTTAAAGTGAGAGGTAGTGATTTTAAATAGGGAGCTAGGGAAAACCAAAAAGGGTTGTAGGCACATCAATAGGAGCTCCACATGAAAGTGAAAAAAGCTCAGAATAAGTTGCAGTCATTGAGAAGCAGTGAAGAATGAGAAAAACCTTTATCCCACATTCGCTGTGGGCAATACTTTTTAAGTCTTTAAATACTATCTTATGCATAATAGCTTGTGTATTAAGAGAAGAGCATTTTGGAAAGGCTATGGCTTGTGTAAGGGCCCCACTGATCTCTGGTTGGATGATGATGTTAGCAAAATTTTGAACAAAAGTATGCATGCACTGATGTGGATTCGAGCAATGAGATGGTGCAACGTGGTAGATCATGTGATTGTCACCATGTCATGAATAGGAAAGTTGCAAGGGAGTTATTATGGCAAGGTAGCAATACTAACATTGTGTGGTGAGGTGGTGCTGATGTGGTGTTAGATCGAATTAGCTACAAAAGTGATTGGAATCCAATGGTCACCATGTCACCACAGGAAAATGGTGAGAAATTTTGGCAAGTGACATGGTGACTTGCTAAAAATTTCAAGAATTTGGCAAAGTTTAAACGTGGGTCTTGTTCGAGTATCAATGGCTAGTTAGAATGTGACATGTGGCATTAGTGTAGGTCATTAACCAATAGAAGTGTGACAAGTGGCATTTTCTAATTGGTAAAGGGATATGAGAATATTTTTTAAAATTAAAATATCCTTCTGTGTGCACATTCAGGAAAATTTGAAAAATTTGATCTCAATTATTGAATGTTCTATAGTTCAAACTATAGACTATTTTAAATTTTTAAATTTTATTCTTTTTATGTGCAAATCTGTGAACAGAGGTTTGATCTTTAGAGGGCCATAACTAGAGAAATTTTTATCAAAAATGGATGCTCCAATATACCATGAAACCTAGAACAAGACGAACTTTCCAAATATGAGGTGATTTTTTGCATAGGTACTCACCAGTTCAGTTTATAACACAATTTGTAAAACCTAGAGCATTCTTAGTAGAATGGGTATTTCTCATCATTGAGCATCATAAGTGGTTAGAAGGTAGATATAAAGGCTTGTTGGGATTTGAATGTGGAGAAAATCACCTATAAACTATTTTCTTGCATTTTGGAGGTCATTTTGTAACTAGTTTTTCACTTTTACCATGAAGTCATTTTAACACCAAAATTAGTTACATTCTTTCATCATCAAATTTTTGAGATATTTGATGCCTTTGAGAGGTAAAATGGAAGGATTTGATTCTAGCAGTTGAGGAGAGAGGCTAGAGAGAGTATTTTAATGATAAAGGGAGGGAATTTCAAGTGGACACATGTCAATTGCATAGCAAATCTAGGAATTCCTTCATCCTATATCTTTCTTATTCTTTCTCATTGTAGAGGTTCTAGTTTTTCACTATGAGATCATTGGTTCTAGTTTTTTGGAGAAAAATTGCTCATGGCTATGATACCAAATCTTTGTTCTAGTCTTGATGTATTCCCAATACTGTGACACCATTCTTTCAGCATAATTCTCTTGTATGAATAGCATTAGGAAGGATAATACAAATAGGTTAGATCTATCAAATTTTTTTATGTTTTCATTTCATGCATATGAATGTATCATTTCAAGAAAATTAATACAAAAAAAAACAGGTTGTGTTTCATCTTGAATCTTGTCTCCTTTATCAGTGATCTTCAATGTTTTATAATCTTTGAACAAAGAGCTTAGGTTGTAGTTGTAGTCCCTTAAGGTTGTATGTTATTTCATTGTTGCTTATAACTTAAGGGGTTATGTAAATGCTTTAGGGGAATCAACAGGGTTACAAGTTTACTTATGGGTATATTATGTAAGAATGAGGTTTAGATTGAGCATAGATGCCTATTTACAAGGTGAATGGATAGGTCAGATATCTGAAGATATGGATATATATTAGATATCAATATGTATGCATTTGATTCATGGATTTTTCCAATGGATTAGGCACTAGTCAACTATAGGATCGTTAAGTCTTACTACTACATATCTGAGGGTTTGTTGAATTCAACATTATAAATCAAATGCTTTTCCCTTTTCATGTTGAAGAGCCACAATAGAATGCCCTCACTTAGCTTATGAATTTCCTAGATTTGCAATTTGCTACTATAGATCTATGTTATTGCATAAGTCATTAGGAGAAATAAGGGTTAAATCTACCTTGATAGATTCAAGAGTATGTTTTTACACTAGTACCATATTATTTAAATCTAAGGTCCACCCGCCTAGTCTTGCAGAGCCTAACATGAAGAAGGCTCAAGCCTTATAGTTGGCCTTGTGTCAACATTGATATGTTAAAGATGGAAGTTGGCTACCCATAGATGTGTCATATTCTCATCGGGGTAATTAGAAACTGATAACATGTTCAAACTCCAACATCTTGCATGACAGTTGGGACAAAACTTTGGCTATCATACTCAAGGTACATTCAAAAAATTTGTCTCATTTTGGCATTAATATGTAAATATATAATATAAATTTTTGGCATTATTCTCAAAAAGGAGGAGAAGACATAGAAGATATAGAAGCAAAAGATATGGAGAAGATATGGAAATGATAAGTTATGGGGGAGAAAAATAAGAATCAGTACATAAGTTGAAAATGAAATGTGAGCTAAATGTATATAATGTAAAGAAGAATGTATTCAGATACACAATATATTGTGTAGAAGCCTTACCATGTATAGAAATATATCTTACAAAATCAATTTTGAAAAATCTCAAAAATTGTATACTCTACCTAGCCAAGAATAACATGGTGATGGATAAAGGAATTCAAAAAAAATTTAAATATAGTTTTGGCTAATAAGTTTTTTTTTCACTAATGCCAAAGGGGGAGATTGTTGACATATTAGTCAAGTTTGTTATTAGTGACATACACTTATTTAGATTATAAGTATCTATTAAGCTTATTGTATAGTTGACAGTGTTAACCAAGCATTTTAGTTGTCACCAAGTTCTACAGTTGCTACTAAGTCCTTTGGACAAATTCTAGTGTATGCCAAGCAATTAGAGTTATTGTGAAGACCACCAATGTAAACTGAGCATCTTAGTGTATGCCAAGTTTACTAGTGCAAACTAAGTTGTGTAGTGCTGATCGAGCTCACAATTGGAGTAATGTGAGTCTAGTGTTAATTGAGCTACTTAGTGTTAACCAAGTGACTCAGTTTATACCAAGCTCAAGGTGATACTATTTACCAAGCTATGTAGTGGTAACCAAGAGACTTGGTTTATATGATTAGTTTGATAGTATTCACTAAGTAATCAATGCAGACCAAGTTCAAGACTACTTGGAGGTGATTAGTATGGACTGAGCTTCTACATCTATTGAGTGCATGATGATGCTAAGCATTGATAGTGGATGTGAAGTATCAAAACCTCACTGAGTCAGTCTTTAAAACCTGAGTGTCTACATTTGAGCCAACTTTTTAATATTTTTGTAAACTTGTATTGTGGCATATATATAATGTATTGTATCACATCTAAGGCATGAAAATATATGCATAAAATCAAAGTGATAATTAGAGAAGAGTAGAAAGAGTGAATTACAAAGGATACATTAGTATAAGGAGCAAAAAAGATTCATCTATCATAGCAAGGTGATTTATATGCTTAAAAGAATCTCATTCAACAAACCAAGTTGCAGATTAGAGATCAACTAGTACTTCATCCTAATAGGTGGATCAGTCCAAACCTTCAACAAGGTAGACCTAACAGTCTTATGCAAATCTCTTTACCTAGTGCATACTTCATTGTATGTTTGTAAATCCTTTAACAAGGTGGACCTAGCAATGCTTATTGCTCCTAACAGGGAAAATCATCAAAAATGATCAATGTAAGCCTTTATAGAAAAACATTATACTATAGTGCTAGAGCTTGTAGGTATCATCCCCAACCTAGTTTTACTTTCTATTTGGAAGGTTTTTGGGTCATCAAATCTTTGTGTCAAAGTGTTATGAATGCTTTCATGGTTTTAGTTTATCATGCACGCAGTTAGATCAGTATTGGAATAATTGTTAATTGGATTAAAATTTTATAAGTTTTAGAAGTTACTAATTCACTCCTCCCCTCTCAATAACTTAGCCTTTAAGAATATTTCCAGCAATAGAATATTTCCAATAAGTCCTCTCCTCATTTTTGACATCCATGATTATGCTATTGTTATGTTGTAGGTTTGGAGAGTGATTTTTGGAGAAGGAGTTTGAGCATTAAAAAATTTTGTGGAGAAATTCTATCTTCTTGTCTTCTTCTCTCATGCATCTATGGCTTCCATCGTCATGATCCATCCTTGCATTTTCATATTAACTTAGACCCATATTTTCTTTCATAGATTAATCTTGCATTATTATTTCCTTTAATAGATTAGATTTCCTTTCTTGCATTGCTTCATATTTTTATCATTTAGATAATCTTTCATCTTCATTTGCATGCATATTTTGATCTTTGAATCTCTTGTTTTATGGTGTACTTGTATGGGCACAATCTAGGCCAAACTAAGGGCCTCCATTACAAACCCTTGCACTCCATGAATAGATAGATATGAGCCACCATTTGAGACCTCATTCTTGAGAGATATTGGATATAATGACTCATAGAAGTGTGCTCCCATTTTAGGCATATATTCTTGATGACTTGGTTTAAAGGACTAAGGTTGATTTAATGTTATACAAAAATTACACTTGTTTTACTAGAAGCAGTGCATAAACAAAGCATCTATTTTGTAGTTCTTGATGTTTGCATTATATCTTTTCATTGAGATGTAATGAAGGTGATGCACAAATAATAGTGATAGAGGGAAATTGTGTGATGATGCCAGCATGTGCACAAGACCTGGTTTCACACATGTGAAGTTTTGTATAGACTATAAGTTGACAGTGTTGTGAATTAAGTAATTATCTTATTTTAATTAATTAGAAAAGCCTCAAGGCTAACTCAAGGAATTATTATGAAAATATGGTATAAAGGAAAGTTTTTTTCCTTGTTTGGAGAGAGACTTGGATATAGAGGATCAAGTGGAATGTGAAGTATTAGTGTGCAACTCGAGAAGGAGAAAAATGTTTATTGAATGTGTGTAATAAATCTAAGGGATCATTGGATGTTCAGTATGAGATTTGGTTACAAGATCTAAAGAAGAATAAGTTTGGTTTATAGGATAGAGACAAAGGAATGAAGCACATTTTAGTTCTATTATTCTACAAGGAATAATATAGAGATCATTTGGACAATGGGTTTTGTGATCTTACCCTTGAATCTATTTGGGTAGTGGGTCCAATTGTCTTCCATAACTCCTAATAGGTTTGGAATCTTCTAACAAGGATCTAAAGTCTCCTAATAGGGACTCATATGTATTGAATGTTGTAATAAAATCCTAACAGGGTCTATCCTCTAACAAGGAATATTTATATTAGTACATCATCTTGTGGGTACCATCCCACCATGGTTTTCCCTCTAATCAAGGGTTTTCCTAGTTAACATATCTGGTGTTAATTATGCATGAGTATCTTGTTGTGGTTTCAGTTTATATTGCTCACTTGGTTAAGTTTATTTAAGTTTAATGTTTGGGATAATACTAGTATAACTTATTCACCCCCAACCCCCCTTCTGAGTTATATCAATGGACTATGTATTCTAACATTCAATACTTTTTTGATCAAAGTCTCATCTTCAATCTGTCCATAAGATCCTTGAATTACATTAACAATATCTTTGATCCTTCAACAATATTGAACTATAGCCTCACCATCTTGCATTCTCATTTCATCAATTTTTCCTCCTAGGATTTTAGCTTTGGCTCTCAACACATTCTTGTCTCCTCCATAGATCTTCTATAGGAAATTTGACATCTTATTTAGAGAATTACATCCTTTGATGTCATCAAACTCTAAGTAGCTTAGGGCAGATGCAATCTCCAACATTGTTTGATTGTTCACATTCTTTTGTTTCAATTGATTAGCAGTTTAGCCTCTAGATAGATCAACATTCTTAGTGGTGATAGTTGAATGTTCATAATCTCTATGACCTCCTTTCTATGCATCTTTATCTTTAGCTTTAAGTATCTTCAAACTTTCTCTTCATAAGCACTTGGTGTTGTGATACAAATTGTTGGAATACTTTTTAATAACTAAGAGAGGGGGTGAATTAGTTATCCAAGTTCCAAATGTACAACTAAAAATTTTCACTACTACAACTTATCCTTATGGATGTATTGACCATTCAATATCTTAACCATATGCATACTATTGTCTTATATTAAAATAACTTTGTAGAAATGTAAACATGCAACACCACAAAATCAATGACACATTTTGACACAAGGATTTTACATGGAAATCCAGTTTAGAAAAAACCACCACTAGCATACCATTAATTTTTTCTCTTCTAAACTGAGATCTATGAAGATGCAACCCTATTAATGTTACAATGCACACTGTTAAATGTGACTTGGTTAAAGGATTTCAATCATCCTATTAGGAGTGAGCCTTGTTAGAAGACTTTAGAACATTCCATTAGTTTGTAACTCTATTAAAGGATTTACTAGTAACTATTAGGTCAACCTTAATCCAAAGTATTTTTTTGGACTGATATAATTGTAAGAGAGTAATAATAATAGTTGATCTAATAACAATAACAACTCACATGTAGATTAGAGATCTCACATTCAGTCCACCATTTTGTTTGTCATTCATCTTCTTCCTCTCTAACAGTTTGTTCACCCTTCAAGCATTCATCACCTTAAGCCTTCTTTCTTTGTATACCAATTATAGACTCTTCTATTTGGCCACCATATGAAGCAACACCTAGACTTCTTGTCTTCCTTAGGTTCCCACACATGACAACTATTGCTTCTGGCCTGTTATCTCCATAAATAGAGAATTTAGGTCTTTTTTTGCTTAACCACAATCATCCATTCCAAGGTTGGGTAAGATCCAATGAATCTACCCACTTTTTCATTTTAGCCCTTGTAAGAAATGATAAGATTGAGCAAGGAATGAGAAACACTCCAAGTAAGTTAAGTGTGAAACAATGTTACCATGAGATAAGAAAGATCCAAGAACATACAACAAGATGGTTCAACAATAGAGACAAGGATTTATAAGGGGAAAGCAAAGAAAACCCCTTGTGAGTATTATGAATGAAGGAAAATGCCTAGAGAAGAGAGAGAGAGAGAGAGAGAGAGAGAGAGAGAGAGAGAGAGAGAGAGAGAGAGTTGGAGAAAAATAGCTCAATACAATAGCATCAAAGTGATAAGAGTAAAGAAGAAAGAAGGAGGAGCATCTCTTATAAAGAGATGAGAAAGGATTTGCATGTGTAACTCCCATTTCTATGAATGCCACATTCATAATAGGTGTGTGAAAAGTGTCACAATCATCTTAAGGAGGATAAACTAAATTCCTTAATAAAGGAATTATAAAAATGAGTTGTCCTCACATGTGGAATAAAGGACAAACAATGACATGTCCTCCACATGTGTACAATAGGACAAACTACATTTAGGGATCCTTAGAATATCCCAATTAAATACATCCAAAGGAAGATTAACCTTTTTAACACCCCCCCTTAATCTTTACTTGGGGAGTTTACATCAACGGGTTGTAAACCCAAATTTTTACAATGGAACTGAAATCTCTCTTTAGAAAGTGGTTCGGTTAAAATATCAGCCACTTGATCTTCACCTTTACAATAAAGAAGAGTAATTTTCTTGTCTTCAACTTGTTCTTGAATGAAGTGATGTTGAAGTGAAATATGTTTGGTCCTTGCATGAAAAATTGGATTCTTTGCCAAGGCAATAGCACTTTGATTGTCACAATGTAGAGGGGTAGGTGCTTGTTGAGGTAGACCCAAATTTTCAAGAAGTCTTCTAATCCATAAAGCTTCCTTAGCAGCATTGGCACAACCTTTGTATTCAGCTTTAGTTGAGCAAAGGGAAATAGAGTGTTCTGTTTTGCTTTTCCAAGAAATTGCACCTGAACCAACAAAGAAACAATAGCCACAAGTGGATTTACCATCATTGGGATCTCCACCTAGATCGGAATCAGTATAGCCATGTAAAATAAATTCAGAATTGGCATCATAGAATAATCCCATATTAATAGTTCCTTTAATGTACCTTAAGATTTGTTTAGCAATTTTAAAATGAGTTTGTTGAGGTTTAGACATAAATCGAGAAACTAAACCAACACTATAAGCAATATCAGGTCTAGTAAGAGTTAAATAATTTAAACTTCCTACTAACTGTCTATACAAAGTTTCATCAACAAAAGGAGTATTCATATCAGCCATTAATTTATTTCCTAATTCACATGGAATTGAAACATGGTTAGAATCATTCATCTTAAATTTTTCTAAAAGATAATGAGCATACTTGCTTTGAGAAAGAAAGATACCCTTAGGAGTTTGGCAAATTTGCATACCTAAGAAGTAATGTAAGATACCTAAATCAGTCATCTGAAATTTCTATTTAAGTTGAAACTTGATATCAGAAATCAAAGCATCTGAACTAGAAGTGAGAATTAGATCATCTACATAAACAATAACAATGATAATATCATTGTTAGTATGTTTAATATACAAATTAGGATCATTCTTACTTCTAGAAAAACCTTGATAAATAAAGAAAGAAATAATTTTAGAATACCATTCTCTAGGTGATTGTTTAAGACCATAAATAGATTTTTTCAATTTGCAAACCAGATTTTCACTACCTTTCTTAACAAATCTAGGAGGTTGAGCCATATAGATTTCTTCATGTAAATCACCATTTAATAAGGCACTTTTAACATCCATTTGATGAATGGGCCAATTCATTTTAGATGCTAAAGCAAGAATTAATTTGATAGTAGGCATTTTAGTAATAGGAGCAAAAGTTTCATTATAGTCTAATCCTTCAATTTGTGAAAAACCTCTAGCAACTAGTCTAGCCTTAAATTTACTAATTTCATTATTAGTATTCAATTTTGTTTTGTATAACCATTTACATGAAACTATATTCTTGCCATGAGGTAACTTGACTAAGTCCCAAGTTTGATTAGCAATTAAAAAATCATATTCCTCTTGCATGGCTTTTTGCCAATGAGGTTGAGAATTAGCTTGATCAAAAGACTTAGGATCATTAGAATTCATAATAGTAGTAATCAAAGCATAATTAAAATAATTAATCCTTCTATGTTTAATTCCACCAAATCTAGAAATGTAGTCATCACCTTCATTGATTAAGTTTTGAGCCCATTTAGGTTTACATTTAGTTCCAATAGAATTATCACTAGAGGAAGAATCATTAGCAATAAAAGCATCATTCGTAGCTACTTGAATATCATTACTTGTAGGAGCAGAAATAATAGGTGGTACTTGAGTTGAAGGGTTAAGAGGAGGAGTAGGGCTAAGAGAAGGAGGTTGGTCCTCCACCAGCACAATTTTAGTGCCACTAAATTCTGCATCATGTGTAGTAGAATAGTCATGGACTCCATTTTCTGCAATACAAACATCTCTAGCAACTTGAACTTTGTTAGTAGTGGAATCATAAACACGATAACCCTTAGTGTTTTCATCATAACCAACAAACATATAAGGAGATGACTTAGCATCTAATTTATGCCTTTTCTGTTTAGGAGTATGAACATAAGCAACAGATCCAAAAATCCACAAATGATGTAAATCTAGTTTCCTACCAGACCAAGCCTCTTCTAGAGTAATATCCTTGAGAGCTTTGGTAGGAGTCCTATTAAGAATATAATTTGCACAAAATATGGCTTCAGCCCAAAATTTATAATGCAAATTCTTAGCATGCAACATGCTTCTAGCCATTTCAAAAATGGTCCGATGCTTTCTTTCTGCCACACCATTTTGTTGTGGTGTATAAGGAATAGTAAGCTCGTGTTTAATTCCACATGATTTCAAATAAGAGTGGAAAGCATTATTCACATATTCCTTTCCATTATCAGTTCTGAGAATTTTAAGTTTAAAACCAGATTACCTTTCAACATATAACTGAAATTCAATGAATATATCAAGAACTTGATCCTTGCTATGCAAAAAATAGATCCAAGTTCATCTAGAAAAATCATCAACAAAGGTAAGTGCATACCGAGAACCTTGGATGGAGTTATTCTCCATGGGGCCCAAAAGATCACTATGGACAAGATGCAACTTAGTAGTTGCCCTCCATGATTTTTCATTTGGAAAGGGCTCCCTATGCATCTTACCACTCATACAACCTGTACAAGCAATCTTAGAAGGTATAATGTGAGGCAAGCCATCAACCATATATTGAAATCAATAGAAGT
The DNA here is from genome assembly GCA_028749045.1 of Cupressus sempervirens. NCBI lineage: Eukaryota > Viridiplantae > Streptophyta > Pinopsida > Cupressales > Cupressaceae > Cupressus > Cupressus sempervirens. The sequence continues at coordinate 121,713,570 of CM053789.1, read as the reverse complement.
ATGTAAAGAATATTGTGAACTAGCAAATTCATGGAATTTAAATATGTTGTCATTATCCATTTTAGCATGAGCAATCACTTGTTTAGTTTGAGGATCTATGACATAACATGTATCTTTATAGAATTCAACTTTATAGTCCTGACATAACTATGAAATAGAAAGAAAATTAGTTTTTAGATCAGGTACATACAATACATCATGCAATTTACCATTAGGAATAGTTACATCACCTAAACCTTCAACTTTACAAGTTTGGTTATTAGCTAACTGATTAGGAATGTTAGCAATATCAGGTTGTAGAGAATCAAAAATTTCTTTATGAGAAGTTACATGTTGTGATGCACCACTGTCAACAATCCATTCTAAAGGTCTGCAAAGATTAAAGTTACAAGTAAAAGCATGACGAGAATTAGAACCAGTAGAGTTACCTTTTTTATAATTTGATTTTTTATTATTGTTATTGATATTCATAGGTTTTTTATCATTTTTCTTTTTAAAATAGTTATTGACAACATGACCATCTTTTCCACAATAAGAACAATGAGGTTTGGAATTGGAATGATTCCTTTGATTATTAGTATTATGATTGTTATTATGATGATTGTTATGGTAATTGTTATTATTGTTATATTTCACATGAAATTTATTGTTGGAATTATTAGAATTAGTATTATATTGTTTGTTATTATTATTATTATTATTATTGGAACGAAAATTATTATTTGAATTTTGAGACACAAATGCATGTTCAGTTGATTTAAGGGTACCAAATTGAATTAGCTTAGCTTCTTCCTGTCTTAATAAAGTTTGAAAAATAACATAAGTTAACTGAGTAGTTAAAGTAGGAATAGCAAGATGTGCATGAATATTAGTTATAAACTGTTGAAATTGTCTAGGAAGACACCTTTGAAGAATAAGGTGAATTAAACGAATGTCCTCTAATTGAACACCTAAAGGAATAATTTGGCTTTTAAGAGAATCAAATTTTAATAGAAATTCATCCATACTCTTAAAATATGTATACCTGAGATCTTCAAGTTGATCCTGCAACTATATTTTGTGGTATTCATCTCCACTGTCATACTTGGTTTGCAAGATTGACCAGGCATCATGAGCTTTAGAACAATGTGCAATTAACACATATAAATCTAGAATAATGGAAATACCAATTAAACCTAAAGCTTCTTCATTTTTAGTTTTCCAAGTATCTTTTTCGTCTTGGGTAGCCATTGAACCAGGTTCAACAGAAGGATCAGTGGCTATCTCGAAGAGGTGTTTAAAATGAAAAATGAATGAAATATGAGTTTTCCAGGAATGATAATTAGAATGACTAAGTTTTATTTCTGGACTTAAGGTTGACATCTTTATGAAGAAAAAAAACGTGATGATGGAATTATGAATAAGTTTCTGAAAAAAAATGAAATAACTCTGCAACAAAACATTAGCACAAGGATTAATTTGAAATAAAAAATAATCCTGCAAGCAGATGTTAGAAAAAAAATGATTAGTCTGAACCAAAAAAGACGTTATATAATGATTAAAAGGAATTGCTTAAAATGGAATGTAATGAGTTATAATAATGAAAAGAACTTTATTCTTAACTTGCTAAAGGTAAAAAAAATTTAAGAGATGACAACCCTAAATAGAATTTTTTTATTTTTTTTATTTTTAAATAGTAATTATTTTTCTTAAAGAACAAATAATAGCATGCAAAGTAACTAAAAAAAATGTTTTTCTTTTTTAGCGAAGAAAGAGAGATGCAAGAGATTTATACGTTTCTCTTTTTTTTTAAAAACTAAAAAAATGTTTCTTATAACGTTTTAGCAACATGTTACTTGGTAACGTGTTCCTTAATTTTTAATGCTAAATATAGGAGAGGCTCTTGTAAATATAATGTGAAACCTATGTATGTGTTTACAGCCCGAGATGACAATAGGGACAAAAATAATGCATTCAAGAACTGAAATAATAAGCAAAACCGTCTGATAATTTTAAAGGCACTGAAAAAACTATTAGTAGATGCCTGATTAGGTGAAATCAGTAGGCCACTCAAAATAAGGTACTTACGCAAAAATACCTAGGTTTGCCAGAAATACCTGCAGAGATTGGGAATGATACCCTCGACACAAGTCACTTACTATAGAAAATGTCATGCCTAATAACTCAGGTGTTACCAAAAATGTCTCATGCACCAACTCAGGTAGGAGCATTACTCTGTGGCTACTGCATGGATTCAGAACCATTTTTTAACTCCTGCGATAGACTCAGTCTTTGTAACAGGCGGGCGAAACCTAGCCTGAGCTGCTGCCCACCTCAAACTGTCGAGCTGAGATATTTTGAAGAAGTCTAATCCAACACAAATAAAAAAGGAATAAAACTCTCAATAAGAAGTCTGAATCCTCTAAAAATGGTGTAAAGCCTCTGAATCTGGTGAACAAGGACGCTAAAAAAGAAGGCCAAGATAAAAAAATGGTTGCGATCCAAACAAAGAGATAAATGAAAAGGGAAACAGTTGCCTGAGCTGCTATAGATGTAGTAGGAAGGAAAGATACTAAAAACAATTTTAGAAAATGTATGTCCAAGGTGGAAAGCCTGAGTTTATTTAATGAGATATAAAAAATTTTAATATTACATAAAATATAAATTTTAAATTTCAAAAAATAGATATATTAAAAAGATTTGCAAGATTCTAATTTTTTCTTAAATATGAATAGGATGATTTAAATATTCTTGATTGATTAGAAAGAATAAATATTTTAGGTGGTTTACCTTATCTATTGAATACTAAGGTGTCATTTTAAAAATTAAATGATACAAATCAATTGACAAAAATGCATAGATAATTTGATTCTACTACAATAAATATTTAAAATATTTAAAAAATTAAAATTTGCACAATTATAATAAGAAAAATGCTATCTAATAAATGCTTCTTGTTTTGGTGGCATTCCTTCCAAAACAAGAGCAAAAAAAAAAATTTGAAAGATTTTGAACAAAGAACCCTTTGGCTGCAAGCCTTCCAAAGAGGGTTAGTAAACAATGATAAAAATGATGCAATAAAATCTGCACACAAAGGATGTTAGAATGAGCAAAAAATTGTAACACAAACTTCTTCTCTCAATGACGTCTCCAAATAAGGTGTGCTCCAATGAATGGCAACCTTCAACACAAAATTTAAAACAAGGATTAGATAGCCAAGCTCTGATACCATGTAAGAAATGATAAGATTGAGCAAGGAACAAGAAACAATCCAAGTAAGTTAAGTGTGAAACAATGTTACCATAAGATAAGTAAAATTCAAGAGCATACATCAAGATGGTTCAACAATGGAGACAAGGATTTATAAGGGGAAAGCAAAGAAAACCCCTTGTGAGTATTATGAATGAAGGAAAATTCCTAGAGAAGAGAGAGAGAGAGTGTTGGAGCAAAATAGCTCAATACAATAGCATCAAAGTGATAAGAGTAAAGAAGAAAGAAGGAGGAGCATCTCTTATAAAAAGATGAGAAAGGAGTTGCATGTGTAACTCCCATTTCTATGAATGCCACATTCATAATAGGTGTGTGCAAAGTGTCACAATCCTCTTAAGGAGGATAAACTAAATTCCTTAATAAAGGAATTATAAAAATGAGTTGTCCTCACATGTGGAATAAAGGACAAACAATGAAATGTCCTCCACATGTGTACAATAGGACAAACTACATTTAGGGATCCTTGGAATATCCCAATTAAATACATCCAAGGGAAGATTAACCTTTCTAACAACCCTTCTAAAAACTTCCTATATAATCCTCTTTGAATTCACCTCAAAATAGTTTATATTGAATTCTATTACACTAGCTCATCATGGTAATCTTCCATACACTTCACACAATTCAAGAATTCAAGAAATCAACTTAATTGGCTTAGATTCATTAAATCTTTGATTTAACTCATTCTACTAGCACTCAACAGTAACACTTTATTTTCTTGTCAAACATTGTGTTTTGATGCTTGACCAACACTATGTTTCTTGGCATCCTCTAAGTCTTTATTGATGCTCAACACATACTAATTGACTTCACTCAGCACCAACTAGATTTATCTTGCTTGGCTCATATTATCTTTCTTCACTCCATAAATAATAAACTTACTTCACATGGTTTCCACTATTTTCTACTTGGCATACACTAACTTTTCTTGACTTGTATTGTTTCCTTCGTTAGGCTTGGTAGACATTTTCCTTTACTTAGCCTCCTTCTAGTCTTTTCTCAAGTACCATTTCATTATAGCCTTAAGTAAATAAAAAATACACTATATCATCAATGTCTTGCTTGGTCTTAGTGCTTCTTTAATTATGCACCAATTAACTCAACCTTTCTCTAGGTTCTCTTGTTATCCTTTCTTATCAAATCATTTTCATCAATCAAACTAATGATATCATTCAAACCAAAGAAAGAATTTGTCTCACCAACAAGTAGCATGTTTGACATCAATAACAAAATAATGATTGTCCATGATAATTTTCATCAATCTTCTTCACTTCAACAATCTCATTTCATCAAATCAACTCCTTCATGAGCATATCCTTTGCATACCAATGTTGGATTTTTTCTTGTTACTTCACCATTTTCATTGAGTTTGTTTCTAAAAACCCACTTTCTTCTAGTGAATTTTTTGTCTTTAGGTCTTGGCACTAGACTCCAAGTATTGTTCTTCTCAATCTATTCAATTTTCTTGTTCATTGCCAATATTGAATCCTCATTATCTAAAACATAATTTATTGTTTTGGGCCCAAATTCACAAAGTAAGAATGTGTCATCTTTGAGTCTTTTTCTTTTCATAATGCTTGATTCAACATCACCAATAATTTGTTCAAGTTTTTCATGTCTTCTTACAAACTTTTCTAGCACATGTGGTTTCCTTCTCTATTCTTCTATAGGTTCATCTTGGAAAATAATCTCAAGTTCATTATGTCTTTCTTGTTCACATTCTAGTGATTTACATTGCCTATCTATGAGTTCACACCTTTTGTCTATCGCATTGTATCCACTAACTATTTCTCGACAATTTATTGTTGCATTGCATCATTTCATGTCTACTGGGAAACTTTAGCTTGATTTTCTTGTTCATTTGGAGTGTTGGGAGAAACATCATCCATATAGATGAATTTATTGTAATCTTTAGGTTCTTTTTTTCCTTCAATGTCACTTCTTTATGCAAACTCATCAATTTTCACATTTTCATTTTCCAAAAGTTTGTCAATGTTAGAATTATAAGCTTTAATTTTGGTTGAATTTCTTAGGAATATACCTTCATCAATCTTTGCATCAAGTTTTCCATTCCTATTATCCTTAAGTATATAGCATCTACCTCCAAAGATTTTGAAATATATATTAGGAGCATATACATGCCATAGTTCAAAAGTTTTAGCACTTGTATCTTTCTTGATTTGTACTTTATTCAAGGTATAGACAATAGTACTAAAAATTTCTCTCCAACACTTATTTGATATACTCTTCTCCATCATCAATGTTCTTGCACAATCTATTATTGATTTGTTTCTCCTTTTAGCTATCCCATTCAAAAGAGGGGTCCATGATGTTGACGTCTATATTTTAATTCCTCTATTTTAATTCTTTACACTTTCTTCATGTTAATGATATTCACCAAATTGTCAAAATTTACATGACATAACCTCTTGTGCCATAACCAAACATCTTCTTGTTGTCCAAATAAACATGTCTCATTAGATAAATCTAGATAAAACAAGTTACCTTTGTCTAATCACCACTTCTAGTTATCTTACCATCAACATCATATGTCTTGGCCTTCCTATAATGGTGTAGATGCTCAAAAATGGTTCGCATCTATGACTTCATCACTTCTTCATACTAATTTGTCTCATTTTCTCATTCTACTAACTTTGATCTTTTGGCTAGATTGACCATATTTCGTCATTTGTATCCCCTTTCACATCAATTTCATATCAACTCGAAATCATATCAAATCAACTCAGAATCATATCAAATCAACTTGAAATCACCCCAAATCAACTCGAAATCACTCAAAATCGGTCCTAATCAACCCAAAACATATCAAACATCTCAAATCAATCATCATTTATCCACTCCTAGGCATTGTTGTGGCTTTCAGTGCCTTGGAAACCTATCTACTTATCAATCTTATCAATCTGACCTTAGTACTGTCATGGCTCTCAGTGCTAGGTCAAAATATCATTTGTGTCATTCAATCTTTGACATTGTTGAGGATTTCAATGTCAGTTCATGGCATCATCAATGATTTTAATAATATTGACAATGTCTGTTAGTGTTATTATGATCGAACCTTATCAATCAATTTCAATCCTATAGCATTTACAATGTCAGTTAAATGCTACATATCAATTTATTCATGTCATGTTTCCTTGGCATGTTATCAATTTCTATCTATCAATTAATTTGACCATGGTTTTGGTCTACCTTTTCATCATCTTATTCGATATCCATCATTGTCACATTTTCATGAAAGGATACGATCGCATCCATTTAATAAATTTGGCCAATCATCTGCTAATTTTCTCTATAGGATTAAATAACCCATAATTTAATCCTATTATTTCTAATTATTCTTCCCAATTATCATCCTCAATTAATTAATTTTATTAATTAATTGATTCATTATCTGCAAACCACAAAAGTTCTTAATTTCCTAAGTTCCATTTTTCATCATTAAATCCATTTTCTACTAATTCTTATTTTGTGGAATAAGAGGATTTTTAATTCAAATATTCCATAAAATATTGCATCATCATGACACTTGGATGTGACACCTTGTGGATCCTCCTTTGACACTTGGCTGAGATTTTTCATAATCAAATATTATTACCTCTTACGCATGTCCCTATTTGGCTTATTTGTCATAGATTCTTGGCTTTAAGTGGGTTGAGGGATCTTATGACATGTCATAGATTCTCTTCCAAATTTGACTTGCATGTGTCATAGAATCTCACAATTGGCATATTCTTTCATATGCGTCATAGGAATCTCTTGCCACATCGCACATCTATGGGTGACAAATCCAATGCCCTCACTTTGAGTGTTGATTATAAAATGAACACTCTTTCTCTCATTTTGGGTCCTTGGATCCGAATGCTTAAGTTTTGAAAGTCAAAATCTTTGAATTTTTGAGTCTCTACTTCTTTGCATGTTGTATTCTCTCTCTCACATAAAATCACACTTCAAGTATTCTCATGACATTATCCACATCAGAGGCTTTGGCTTCAACCTTTTGTGCACTATAGGCAAATTGGAGCCACAATCATTTGGAGAAGAAAGAAGAACATGGGAGCTACAAACAAAAAAGGGGGTTTCTATTGCTTTCTTAATTAGTTTAGCTTTTATGGTAGACTAGTGGGTGCTAACGTATGATTATTGAGTTTTGTGATTTTCTCATAATATGTTATGAATTTAACCCGCTTTTCTAGTCTTACAAATGGAATTCAACTCTTTAACCTAACGTATTTAGTTGTGAAACACTCAACAAATAAAAGTTAAGTCCTTCAACTAAGTAAACATTGCCACATTTTATCTTGCTAGTTAGTTGAATAGTACCTTTACCTTTTATAACACATGGGATATCATTACCAAATTTAACACATCCAACTTTGTATATATGAACCAATATCCTAAAAAATTTTTTTATCACCAATCATATGATTGAAGCATCCACTATCATTATCTATCTATCATGTTTGTTCCCATATGAGAATAATACAATTTTCTCATCTTCATTAGAATCTTCTTTCATAACAATATAGAAAACTTCACCATCATTACTTTTAGATTCATTGTCAGTTTCTTCATTAGCAATATAAGAAAATTTCATAACTTTTTCATCTTTTTTTCTCTTATATTCCTTGTCATCTCTTCTATAACAAGATTTCTTACCTTTTCCATCTTTTTTTCTCTTGTAGTCTCTATCACATCTTCTTCCTTTGTACTTGCTTTCCTTCCTTTCATCCCTATTCTCTCTATCAAGACATTGTTGCCTATTTTTCCTCCTACCAAAATTTGAGTTCAAATGCAGGCCCATCCAATGGTCATCTTCCATATTTAAGTATTATTTTAATGACCAAAAAATATCAAAAAATAAAACATTTTAAAACTATGGTATTTCCTAAATTTGTTTTCACTTCCCCGCGACATCCATGCCATTAGATCTTGTTTAGATCTACGATGGGTGCTTCTCCACATTTTGAAAATGCACGATCATTACGTATTGTGGGAAATGCCCTTGGAAACATGTGGATAAGTGGGTCCTTGTTGTTTGGGTGGGTCCATCTCATTTGAGGCCATCATAGACAGGATGAGTTGGCAGTTTGATTGGTACCTGCATTCTCGTATTTTTCCTTTTGTCAGACTTTTTGACAATGCGGGCAAGCCCCCTAGTGACACACATCCATGTGATGTCATGGAGGATATTTACATAGGTTCAAAGAGCACATGTTATGAACACTGTTAGATCTCCTGAGATTAATGGCTAGTGCATGCCCACAAGATGAAGTTGTAAGGATATTAAGTAATGCAGGTATGCGCCCTTACGACATGTGGTTGATGTGACATCCTGGGCCCACCTTTTTTTAGAAGGTGATAATAGCTCATCCCCCATGGAAATTTTTTAGGTGAGTCAGATTACAATGAAGGTATCTAATTAGTCCATCCAGCTGACTAGTTGTATAGTCACACAAAAGTTTTGATTGCCATAGATTCAAATGAAATCAAGGGCTAGCGCTTCCCCACAATATGAAGATGCAAGGACTTTAAGTAATGTGGGAAACTACCTTGTTTCCATGTTTCCTTGTGCGGCCAGCTAGTTTCATATGCTGTTGAGTGATGCTAGGGTGGTGCTAGTTGTATGCTAGGGTGATGCCAGATGGAGCTGGGTCAGGCTAAGTCAGACGCTATGTGTTTTGTGGGCCCAAAATTTTGAGGGGCAAGCATGGTATTATAAGGATCATTCACAATGATTGATCTCATGGAGATCAAAAATTGGTGCTTTTCCACATTATGGAGATGCAAGGACTTTAAACAATGTGGGTAAGTGCCTGAAGGACACATGTCCTTGAGGGCCCAACCAAGGTATTGACAATGAGGGCAGCACAGTTAAGGTTGACAGTTGGTAGTTACATCGCGGTTAGGGTTTGAGGAGGTGGCACAATTAATTAAAAGATATGGTCAACCACATGGAGACTTTGCAGAGTGGTAAAACAAAAGAAGATCATTGGTCCACATGGCAAAGCTTAGTTGACCTGCTGACCCTACTGATTCATGAGCCAAAAAATGAAGGGAGTCAAATTTTCCCACACAATCTAATACCTGTGATCAATGCCAACCACTCTTGGATGAATGCTAAACTTGATGAACGAGGGAGAATGCTCCACCACCTCTGATCATATCCATCTACCTAGTCAGAATGGTTTATGGCACCATTTTTGTCTTCTTAGGGGCCCTATTTCAATAGAATGTTAGATTTCATTATACTTAGGTCTGCGCCAAGGTTGGATTTTCCCTAGGTCTACATAATTATTCTTTGTAGGACTTAATGGTAGCGGTTGTGGAGTAACTTCAGTTAGAGGACATCTTAGTTATGCCTGAACTATTAAGGAAATTTTTGTAGATTTTGTTCTAGTCGACTCTTCTCTGACTTCTCTGATATTGCTCTACAACTTTAGTGTAAATTCCCTTTGCCTCTAAACTGTATGGCATTCTACCTTATCTCCTTCAGCCATTGATGTAAAGTGCAAGAACTATTTTCCTCTCATTGGTGTATTGTAGAGATTTGCAATCTTGCATGACTGTATCTCTTTTGGCCTATGAATGGTATATAAGTGAATCCTCTCTTTCCTTATGTCATTCATTTGGGTTTTCTGATCTACATGTGATTGTTAGATTAAAGAAATTTTGAATGTGTATATCTTTTGGTGTCATGATGGTTCAATAGTGCATGTATGGGAAGAGATTGGTTTGAACACTCTATTTTGGTGCATCACCCCCTTATATTAGAATAGTTAGATTTTCTTTCGTGCATTCCTTCTCCCTTTTCCTCTCTAAGAGTAGTTAGGTGCACCCTTATAGTAAAGGAAGTTAGCCTTCTCTAGAGACTCAACCTCACAGTTCAAGTCCCCTCACAGTTCAAGTCCCATAGCTTGGAGGTTGTTTCCATGTTTCACAAGGTTGTCCTTAGGTAAAAACTTTGGACATGGGTGCAAACCTTTGTGACAACAGACACCTAGTAGCAATCTGACCAAATTTGTTGCATGAGAAACAAATAATAGGTTGTTTACCTTTGTATCATCAGAACTATCACTGTCACTCTTCACATATTTTCCTTACCTTTTGCTAAGTACCAACTTTGATTTAAAGGAATATTCGATAATAGTAGGTGTGTAGTTATCAAAGGTAGACATTTCAAAGGTAGTTATTCTACCAATTACAACTTCCAAGTTCAAAGTGTTACCTAGTGTGTGTTGAGCTATTATTTTACATGATGCGTAATGGTAATAATCCTTTCAAACTCCTCTTTTGAAAAGTTAATCTTGGGGATTGACTCCAAGGTTTTGTTTGATCTTGTGACCTAATAGAATCCACTTAGTTGAAGATAAATGTGAGTGTTCACAAGGAGGCCTTTGCTAGTTTTGATAACTTTGGATAAGATGTAGAATTTGTTTGTTGCTTCAAAAGAATAAAACACACAAAAATATTTTTTTTTTCTATTTTTCTATTTTTTTAATAGATGCAATCTAACAATACAAATATATGATTTCCTAATTTAAGCAAGTTTTTAGTAAAGAAAATAAGAAAGATAAGGTAACAAGAAATTTAAGAGAATAACATCAAAATTAAAATCCTAACAAGCATAAACTACAGAAACAATGCATCTACAAGTTAAGCTTTCGAAAAGATCAATGGGTAACCAATGAAAATAGGAACAACACTTCCCTAATTACATTGATGCAATCATTGATGGGAATTCAGTAACCATAAGATGTTTCACTTTTCATCAAATTGCAAGGCCACAAAAAGTGTACTCATGTGAGACAGAAAGCTATGTAGGAACAATATGGTGATCTCATCTAGAAATAAGTACATCAGCAAAATTCATAAAACCATAGCAAACTCTAGAATTAAAAGATTGCACAACCAAAATAATGCAATAAAACAATTGGGTCAATTACACTTCATGAACATACATTCACAAAATATAACATGCTTAGGCAAGAATCACTACACTCCAAATGTGAAGACCAACAACATATATTATTGCATCAAAATAATAGTAGCTTGGAATACATGTCACATTCCTAAATTTATAAGAAATCTTCTACTCAATTTGTGTTGAGAGTGAGAGATATCTTTAAGCTAACATATCCTTCTAAACTAATAAAACAAATAAATTTATGTACAAACTAACTCTATAACATTTGATACCTTTTGCCTTTAATTGCTTGTAATGCCTTAAAATCCTTGCCCCATGTATGGACTTCATCCATCAGACCAAAATCTTGATTCAAAATGGCTACTAGCCTATCCACATTCTCTTGCATCACATGTAACAACTTTAGATTTTCTTAAATAATCTATACGCTCTTATCCTCAAAACTTTCTTTCCATTGTTGACAAGCTCTCAAAAATGGATCCAATTGGCCCATACCTCTATCTCTTCTCTCGATTGCTATGTTCAAAATATCTTTTGGGTTTCTGGGATCTAGGGGACCAAAAACTTTACTTAGATATCCCTTTAGGATCTCAATCTATCAACAAAGTGTTATTAACTCTACCACATCTTGTTCCAAGCTTCTAAATACCTCTTTTATCCCTATAGTAACCGTTAATTTAGTAGTATCCAAGGTTAGCCTCCCAATCATAACTTCTTGGATTTGATAATGTCATTGAGTCAATTCTTTGACATTGGAATGCAAAGGAGGGATAACTACATGGGAAAAAAGGTCCTCGTTGTGATCACTCATAACAAAGGCTAATGTTTGTGCATCCTTTAGAGGTGAATCAAGCTTCCTTAGGACTTCAATCAATTCCATTCTATCTTCTTCCTTTGCAGTGAATTGCCATTTCTTATTCCTTATCACTTATTTTCTAAGCCACCTTGGGATATGCTCCAATGAAGATTTTCCTTTTGAGGATGAAAGAGTCTATTCTACAATGTCTTTTCCCTTATCTCTACTTTCTAGAGTCCTCTCCTTTTGTGCAAGTTCTATACCAGGAGTCTTTGTATCCATAGAGTCCACATTCCTTACCTCAGTGTCTTGAGGAGTTTGTTGAGGTTGTTCACTTATCTGCTCTTCTTCTAATACTTCCTTGGTAGGTTTTTTTTGTGGCTCTTCTTCTTCCCTATTTTGACCTATTCCACTTTTGTACCTAGAGGAAGAGGGGTAGCTGATCTGTTGTCTATACATAATACTCTTGTACTAGGAATGATGGTGTTACCTTTCGTCCTTTTGGTTTGGCTGACTATTGACTCCAATCCTCATGTTAATGTTAATTTTTTGGAGTATCTCTTATCTTATCCCTGACAAATTTGGTACACATGGGTATGAAATAAAAATATGAAATCTAAAAGACATCAGTTCTCTCAACATCCTACTCATCTATCCATTATTACATTTCATTTTTTGATGTATTAGTTTGAAAGGGTTGCTTAGGGATAGATGGAAATGTGATTGTGGAGCTTCTCCTCCTTTCTAACTCTATGGCTCTTGCAAGATGAGTCCTCTTATTTAAGGGTAAATTATCCTCTTCCTCCTTATCACCCTCTTCTTCTACTTCTTCTAGAATTATTTTGGGAATTGAGGGAAAGCAATCACTTTCCTAGTGACCTTTTGCCTCCTCTTGATCAGTCTTGATATTTCTTTTCTTAGGTAAGGAGGGGGAGGCTTGTTCTACTTGTTGATGCAAGGATACCTCTTGTATTTTAGTTTTTGCTTCTCCCTAGCCTTGTGGAGCTAGTGGCACTTGGGGATCCTCTTAAACTTGTTCAACTTCCATATTCTCTAGCACTTGTATATTTTCCTCTCACTACTATGGAAGTGCCAAAGTCACTTCTTCTTCTGGCTTAGTCCATTTAGAAGAATTTCTCTTCCTCTTTCATTTACCTTTTTGTGCCCTATAATATCCAACTAGCCTATCTAGTTGGTCTACTATCTTGGGTCTTACTGGAAACTGGGCAGTGAATATAGACACTGTGACCTTAGCTCCTCAACTTTTGGTTAGGTAGGCCTGTGCATGAAATACTATTGTTTAAGGAATTGGACCAAGTTTAAAGGGTTACTTGATCCAATCCATTGTCAATTTGATGACGTGCCTTGCCCTGTGGTTAATGTATGAATTCTCTTCCCTGTCTATTTTGGCATTCATAATAGGCATGTTGCCAATCTTGTCCCTGTTGAATAATGGATCAAGGAGATCTTTTGCATCTTATTGCACAATCCTCAATGGAATCTTGATCTTTAAAGCCCTTTCTACCAGATACAAAGTTATCCTACAATAATTCCTTATGCAAATATCATAGTCATCTATTGCATTCATCAAGTGATCTTCAATTTCATCCTCCTCATGTTGGAATATTTTGCTAGCTAGATGTTGTACTCTCCTGATGTTATCAAAATAAGGTCATAGGGAATTATACTCATCCAAGGGATACTTATCCCATTTACACTCAAAAGATGAAATGTCTTGTCTTTGCACCACACTGAAAGGTCCTATGGTAATAGGCCATATCCAACATTTTTTGTGCTTCTTCCTAACTCGGTTATATGTAGTCAAGAGTTGCTGAACAATCTCTAGGAGAATGAGTCTATCACTAGGATACTTAAGGAGCTTCTTTGGATTGAATATTGCACCCACTACCCTCAAGTATGTGAATGTTCAAAACTAGATCTAATAGGCCCAACTTTTGATACCTTAGCAGCTACCTCTTGTGACATTCTTTTTGTATAATCCCCCTCTATGAACCAAATTATTGTGAATATGAAAGCATCATTTACTATCCTATACTCCTTGCTATGCTCTTGAAGCTTATTTTTTACTAGTTGAGGATATACTATGTATGGCCATGCATTGGCATCTTGCATACTACCTTTCTTATAGAGCCAAATATAATCTATTGTTCTTGCATCTAGGAAATAGACTAAGTATGATGCCATATAAAATCTACGGTAATTCTTGACTGCCACCAATTGCTCTATCAAGTTCTTGCTAGGAATGGAGGCCCAATCAAGTGGCATCTTTGAAATCTTGATGGTCATGATAAAATGCACCATCTAAATTTTCAAATGTCCTAATGCTGGCAAACCCATGACTCAATAATATGATTCAATATCTAATTTCTTCGTTTATGTACCCTCACATCATATCCACTTTTCCTACCTTCCAACCTAGAGGAATCTTCTCAATGAGATATGATGACTGTATGATTTTAGAGGCTTCATCCACATGTTCCCTATAACATCTCTTGGCTTGGTGATAGGTTAATCTGATGAATCAATCTATCCTTGGTAGGTGGAATACCTTATCTATATTATTGAGTTAGAGATCTAGGATGATCTCTCTAGTTATGCTCTTGATGACCATTTCCTTGGGAACATATTTCTCTATCAGCATCATGATTAACTTTTAGGACTACATTGAAATTGGATGTGATGTTGCATTACCCAATCCTGATTGGATCAATGTGAAAATCATTGGAGACCTTTCTATTAGTTTTTTGTACAATGTCAAGAATGCTCCCAAATTAGTGTGACCTAGTTCAATATCTTGGATCTTTAAATGATCATCCTAGAATCTTGATTTGGTCAAAACACCTTGGAACTTGAACATGACAAGCTTTAGAACCATTTTCTCAGCAAGGGAGGATGATGAGAAAGCCATTGAATTTGTACAAAAAGTATGTCCATTAGTTTGGAATTGAAAAAAAAATGATTAAATCAAACCCTAAAGGTGACACAATAAAAACCCTAAAAACCTAATTATTTGAAAAACCTCCAAAATCCTAATTTTACACCCCTGAAATGAAAAAACAATGTGCATTAGTGCACTTGTACCTAAGTGAAAAATGGGAAATTATTTTACTGATATGTGTACATCATCACATCTAGAGAGGTGTGCTATTGCGCATTGATCATTAAAAGTGTTCATGTTTTATTTTTTAATGTTTTGCATTGAAGTAAAAAAATGTGCACATTAGTGCACCTAGGTAGATGCACGAATGCACACTTGATAGAGTTTTATTAATGTTTTTTTTGTTTATTGTGTGTAGATCTTGGTAGATTGCAAGGAGAAGAACAAAAATGCACAACTCAATAGGTGTGGTGCTACAAATTTGGAGAACAAAAGAAGACAAAGTGAGGAGAGAGGGGAACCCCTCGAGTTATACATCCCATCACACCCTTAGTGCTACATAAGTGCACTGTTGCATAGATATACATCACCAAAGGGTAATTCCTTTTCTTTGGGTTTTGGCACACTCGCACACTTGATGAGGTGCACTAGTGCACCTTTCTTTTTTGTGAAAAAAGGTCTTCTCACTCCCAAACTCTAATTTTCAATAACTAAGTTTCTAAGTTGGGACCTAGTCTTCACCAGAAACCATAGATGAAACCCTAAAAAGACTTAGATCTTAGACTAGGCTATCCAAAAAGCCAAAAAATAAATTAAGGGGTCCCCATTTTTAGCTGAAATGGGGCATGCATTGTGAAACCACAATGAATTGCCCTAACCAAAAGGGAGGAAATGACAAAGGTATTTCTTCATCAGAAAACATTCCTCTAATATGTGTCAAACACTAACTAAATCATAACTACTCTTAGTGTATTTCCAATTATTTTACATTCAAAAACCTCAAGATTCTGAATCTCCAAGTTGGGTGCATTTTCATTGTATTGATTTCCTTTGACATCTTAGGATGCAAGATATCAAAAATTTCAAATAACTTGGAAACAATCTTCCACCCATATCTGACTCATCATTGGGAATCTTCATGAAAGTTGTTTATCAATTATTTGTCTAACTAGATGAGAGAATCAATACTAAGGGCTCTTGGCAAGTTGTCACTTTTCATTTTGGAGTCCTAGGTAACCTTTTGAATATTTTCTCCATGTAGCTCATAGTGCCACCATTTGATTCTTTAATGAAGCAATGTTTTGGTAGTGGATAGCTTATTTAGAGAGCATATTTGTAAATCAGATTACCTTTCTCAAACTTTGTAGAACCCTTCATTCTTAACACATTTCTTTCCATTTTATTTTCTTTCTATATCTTGATCACACTTAGACAATGTGGCCAAGATATTGGTGTTGTTTCCCAGATTTGATCTTTTGTGAAAATCCCTTGCATTCCTCTTTTAAGAACCTTTTAGAAATTCTCACACCAGAAAATAATCTTAGCAATTCCTTCAAGAAGATCATTTTATTTGAACTAATATGGTTTGGAGTATCCCTTGCTTTCTTCAAATTTGGTATGAAAACACCTGAGATGATTGATCTTTAAATTTTCAAAAGTGTTGAGAACTTGTTGATCTACAATCTTGAATTGAAGACTAAAAATCCCCTATTACTACAAGTAATATCCATTCTTCAGTTGGCATAAGATACAAAATTATCAAAATGTTTTGACAAAGAAATACTCCTCCCAAAAATCTAAACCAAAGAAATAGTTAGTAAGATATGTCAAGATAAAAATCTCAAGTGCACCTATCCCTGGACTAATGCAACTTTGAAGAAAAACACACAACTAAAAGAAAACATGCAAATGAAAAGAAATACACTTGCAAAAATAAATACACTTGCAAAAAATAAACACACTTGTAGAAATGAAATGTTTTTTGGGGTCTTTTAGGCTTCAAAGTAATGCTTTAAACACTAGCTATTGACTGGATTAAGTGAAAATACTGGCTCTTGTCTATAGACAAGAATTCAATCATGAATTTCAACATCTTCAACATATCAAATGATGAATTTCAAAACAAGAACCCTAAGATTAAGTGAAAATACTGGCTCTTGTCTATAGACAAGTAGATATGGAGATTTCTCCAAAGTGTTCTTTACCCTAACTTGGTTTGTTGATAGAGCATATTTAAGTTGCGTATGCCAATCTTAGGATTCTCCTTCAATAAATATCTTATCACTCTGATCAAGTTTTTGTTTGTAGATTCAGTCACACCATTTCCTTATGGATAATAATTTGAAGAGAACTTGATAATAACCTATTTTTCCAATACCCGATGAGTTAGGAAAACTAATGCAAAAGTTGATCAGTTATTACATTCTGGGAGAACAACATCCCAAATTTAGTAACAATGCATTCTTTTGAGAAGTTTGTAATGACCTTAGCTGTACAATTTCTAAATGTCTGTACTTTTGTTTAGCACATATAGTAATCAATAGCTATGAGAATAAAAGTGTGTCTAGTTGATGATGGTGGATTGGTTGGACCAATTAAATCCATTCCCCACTTTTTAAAGGGGTGTATCTCAAATACTATTTGTAATGGCATTGCTAGATGTCTTTCTCTATTAGCACTAGTCTAACAAATATGGAAAGTAGGCACATGATCAAAAGTATCTTTGAATATTATGGGCTAGAAATAACCCAATCTTAAAATCTTGTGAGTAGTTGCTTCTGTTAAACCATGCCCTGTACTATACTTATCATAAAATTGTTCCAAAAGTTCTTTTACTTCCTCATGTCCCAAGAATTTTAGGTAAATCCCTTCATAGTTCCTTTTGTATAATTTTCTATCATGCAACATGTAGGATTTTCACTTCATTCTAAGCCCCCTACATTGTGAACTATTCGTCCAACTAGGGTACTAATTTTTTAAAAGAGAGTAAACAATATCCTGGTACTAGACATCTGTTATTACTCCCTTATCAATATCAACTTGAGATACTACAATCTTCTTTTGGTCTTCCATATATTTTTAAATGCCAAACCTAAATTTCTTTTCATCCTTGATCTAATTATCCACTATCATCTTTGATAATCCTTGAACTATCATCTAGTTATTCCTATTGAGTTAGGAATACTAATGCAAAAGTTGATATGTTATCACATACGAGGGAGAAAACATCCCAAATATAGTAATAATATGATCTTCCAAGAAGTTTTTAATGACCTTAGCTATGCAATTTTTATAATGTCTCTACTTTTGTCTAGCATGTATAGTAATCAGTAGCTAAAAGAATAGAATTGTGTCCAGTTGATGATGGCAGATTGACTAAACCAATAAAATCTAGCTCTCACTTTGTAAAGGGGTGTATCTCCAATATTGTTTGTAATGGCATCACTAGATTTCATTCTCTATTAGCACTAGTTTGACAAATATGGCATGTATGCACATCGTGAAAAGTATCTTAGAATATTATGGGCTAGAAATAACCCAATATTAAAATCATGTGACTAGTTGCTTCTACTGAACCATGCCCTATGCTATATTTATCATGAAATTGTTCCAAAACTTGTTTACTTCCTCATGTCCAAAGAATTTTAGGTAAATCTCTTCATAGTTCCTTTTTTATAATTTTCTATCAAGCAACATGTAGGATTCATACTTCATTCTAAGTCCCCTACATTGTGAACTATTCATCCAACTAGGGTTTTGATTTTGTAAAAGATAGTAAAAAATATCCTGGTACCAAACATCTATTATTACTCCCTTATCAATATCAACTTGAGATACTACAATCATATTTTGGTCTTCCATATCTATTTCAATGTCAAACCTAAATTTCTTTTCATCCTTGATCTAGTTATCCACTATCATCTTTGATAATCCTTGACCTTTAACTAACCTCATAGGTTGAATCTCTAGATGAAATTATTGCAGTATTGCCATCCATTTTCCTTATCTTTCACCAAGTTCATTTTGCATCAAAAATGTTTTGGCCATTGTACAATTGCATATACTTTGTTTCTTAATATATAATGGAAAAACTTCTTTACAATTTTGATTAAAGGAAAAGATTATTTATCAAGGTTGGAATAATTTAACTTGACATTTTTTAGAGGGCAACTCATAAAGGCAATGGGTATTTCATCTTCCTTTTCCTCCTTCTATGTTAGAATCCCAGTGCATGAGTGCTCTGAACCAAAAGAGTCTATTTTAAAAGGTAGTCCATAGTCGAGACTCACCAGAACTGGGGCCATGGAAATGGCCATCTTGATATCCTCAAATGGTTTCTTAATTTCTAGAACCCATTCTATTTTAGCTTCCTTTTTGAGTAAATCATTAAAGGGATAAACTATCTCTACAAATATGCTTATGAATTTTGACACAAAATTTATCTTCCCAAAGAAAGACTTAAGGTATTTTCAACTATGAGGAGGTGATAACTTCATAATAGCTTTGATTCTATCAGGATCAATGGAGATTCTAGCTTCAAAGATGATATAGCCTAGAAGCTTTCCTTTAGTAAACCCAAATGAACATTTCTTAGGATTGAGTGATATGTCATATTTATGACATCTATTGAATACATATCTTAAATCAGCAATGTGAGTGGTTCAATCCTTTGAAAAGATAGTTAAGCCATCCATGTAGATGACTATACACTTGTTTATCAATCCCTTAAAAGCTTCATCCAGACCTCATTGAAATGTAGCTCCTATATTTATCAGCTCAAAAGGCATTCTTTTGTAGCCAAAAGTTCCCCATTTAGTTGTGAAGGTCGTCTCTAGTCTATCTTCTTCATCAACCATTACTTGATTATATCTTAAATATCCATCCAAGAAAGATATCATCTTTGAATCATTTACAATTTGCAAAAGCTCATCTAGTGAAGGCAAAGGGTAATTTTCCTTTTGAGACACAAAGTTCAAGTTACAAAAATCCACATAAAGATGACTCTCTCTGACCTTTTTCCATATAGGAACTAGATTAGCCACCCATGTAGAATGGTGAATGGGGAAGATGATCTTGACATCCAATAATTTCTTAGCTTCTTTCATTATTAGTGGTTTAGTGATAGGATTAATAGGTCTTTTCCTTTGATGAAAAGGTTTGGAATACAATTTCAATAGAATTTCATGTGTAATAATCTCATGATCATATGTCTTTAGCTCTTAATAGCTCCCAAAAATAACATCCATGTACTCTGTAAGTAATTTGAGCATGTCTTCCCTTTCCTATGCATTGCACACTCTTCCAATCCTTACCATTCTAGGATCATCATCAATACCTAAGTTGCATGAGTCAAATTCCTTAATCCCCTTTTCTTGGGCCATTCTTCTATTAAATTTTGATTCATCATGATAAAAAAATGTACTCAAATTTAACCATTCTTTTAGGAATAGTGCTGGTTTGTAAACTTAGAATCTCATCTTCATCTTCAAGTTCATCATCCTTAGGTTTTTCTCTAGAGTATCATCAATTTCTTTCCCTTTGAAGTGGCCATTGCACATAATAAATTCAAGTATATGTTGATCATCCTAAAAGACTTGGAATTTTGTGATATTTTTTGAGATAGATGAGGCACAACCAATTCAAATGAAAATCTTTTTAGTTTTTTTCTTTTGACTGGTTGTAATGCACTAGCTAAAATAGTGAGAGCATTTGCTACCATGTTTTCCCTTCTTGGAATGGACTTTATGTTCAAAGCTTCAAAATCATCCATTAAATCCCATACTCTTTTCCTGTAAGCAAGCAACCTCTTATCATTGCATGAGGATACTAATTTCACTTGTCATATAACCAACTGAGAATCTCCCTCGATTATGAGATCTATGATTCCTTTCTCTAGTGTGAAAAGAAGTCCTTGGATGCATGCTTCGTACTCTACAACATTATTAGTACATCTAAACTATATTCAATATGTTGCATAGAAGGACTTACCTTTTGGGTTGATCAACTCAATACCTACACCTGCTCCTAATTTTCATTTAGAACTGTTGAAGTAAAGTTTCCAAATTGGATCTTCTTTGGGTTTTCTAACCTTATGCTATTCATCCTTAGCTTCTCTTTCACTTGGGTCTGAATGGATTTTTTTCTTGGGAACCCACTATAATCACATATTCCTTGACCTTTCACTTATTTTCTTCTTCTTTCAACTTTGATCATTCCTAATGGAGGAGAAGACAAACCTCCACCATCTAAAGAGGTATCACTATATGAAATATTTAAATATTCAATTTATTCTTCACCCTCTTCCACAAACTTAGATATGTTTATGGGACTTTGATTCTCTGTAGGTTCATCTTTCAAAATGTTACCACTCTTCACTTCCATCATCTTCATTAATACCTTAGTGAATGCTTCCTAGCATAAAGAACATTCAAATTTTGAATGGCTAACATCATGTAATTGACAAAATCTTGTGAGAAGTAGGATATCAGGGTCATCTTCTTCTCCTAAACATTATAAGATAGCTACTATGTTATCTAAGAACTATGTCATGATTTCTTCCCTTAGGATTTGAATCTTGGATTTTTCATCTTGATAATCTAATATTTAGTTTGAATTTGTATCAAATTCCATCACTTTACAAGATCCCAAATCTGATTGTAAGAATGCCACATCATTTGGGGCATTGTATTTTGTAATCATTGTTTTTAGCTTTGTCTTTGCATCTATCTTGATTTGATTGTTCAACCCTTTCCATGGTAACTATAACTAAGTGAAATTCATAGAACACCATCCTCTTACCTATTTTATCCATTCTCTACTTAGAAGTAATCCATATGCTTTAGGAATATCAACCACATGTATATCAATGACATCTTGAATCTGATGGTCAACTATCAAATGTATCTAAACATCTTTCAACACACTAATGACTTTCACCTCTATTTTATCCAACTGTATCACTATCTAATTAGAAGGCTAAGGAGTGACTCCAAACCTTTGTGCCATTCATAGTGGCATGAAATTACACAAGGCTCCTAAATCAATTAGGAAATTGTGGAGGTTCTTCCCATATATCTTGATGCTAAGAAAAAATGGGGGCACCTCAACCTTGTCTTTGAACATAGTTGGCATTGCCTCTAAAGCATAAACTTATTGAGATACCATCTTTTTAGGAAAAAAATTTGTATTACAAGGTACCTTTGTATGATCAAGAGTCTTCATGAGTGCCTCTCATTCATGTGTAAAATTTTGTAGCATATCAAACATGGACATGTTGGTTTTTATTTGTTTCAAATCTTCCACCACACTATACTTTTTAGTAGACCAAACATGATTTTTCAATATTGTTGGCACATTCCCTTGATTTTGATTTTGTTTTCCTCTATATGGTGGTCTAGTTGGTACTGAATTTTTATTCATTCTTGGATTGAGAGTAGTTGGTTTTATTGTCAGAGGAATTCCATCTGTCATAGGTTCTTCTCTACTTCACAAATTGTAAGTATTTCAATTGTTATTGTGAAAAGAAAACATCTCCTAAGGTTGAATGTTTGGTTCCTAACTAAATAGAAAAGAGGATTCTTCATTGGTAATTGTTCTACCTATATCTTCTATGTAGAATTTTAAGATTCTAGTAACATGGTATTAAATTGTATAGGAGGGACACTGTCATTCACTTGTGAACTCTGATTCATCTCTTGGTTTCCATTGTAGTATGAACCATCATTGTTAGATGTATTTTGACCATCATCATACTAATTGATATTGACATACTAAAAATTGTTCTTATTGTTATCTATAGGGATACTTCCATTATTTGGATGAGTGTTCCATTGTCAATTCTATCTTTGGAAGCTATTGTTACAATTCGGAGGATTGAAATTTTTTCCTCCATTATTGTTTCCTGCATTGTTGTTTCCAATATTATTGTTTCCACCAAAATTCCTATTATAATTCTAATTTTAATTTTTGTTGTAAAGACCAACATTGTTTCTTTGAAAGATTTTAATATGTCCTTGTGACAACCTTAAACAAGTTCGCCCATTCTTCATTTGTGACATGATCTTTTTCATTTGACCAAACTCAAAGGCAAAATTGTTGTCTACCTCAATGGAATTGCTACCTTTTGCTTGAAGAAAGAATCTTTTGGAGGTTCATACCCTTGATATGTTAGAGTGGGGTTTTATAGAGTAGGTGCATGTTATAATGAAACTAGATTCAAAGGTATAAATTGGCTAGGCATTGTGGGTACTTCGATAGGGTATGTTGGCATCGATGTGATAGCTTGAGCTGGAAGGATCAATCCTCCATTAGGATTGGCTTTCTTAGTGAAGGTAATCACTTCTATGTAGATTTTATCCAATGTGTTGATATTTTCTATATGAAGTCTTCTTCAAAAAATAGCACTAAGGTGGTGCATAGTTTTCAGATGAATCTGAATAGCAATTTTAACTAGTATAGTGTATGGCATTTCTATCTTGTGATATGCCATATGAAAGCAATGATTGAAGCCCAAAACCATCTCAGGTAGGTCCCTTTTGATTGATATGAAATGTTGATGTATCACTACTAGGTTGATGAAGGTTTTAAATTGTTCCAACAATAATTTATTGAAAGTACCCTAGTCTCAAATGCATCTAGGTGGCAAATTAATGTACCAATTAATGGCAACTTCCCCCAAAGAGTAGGGGAATAAACAAAGAACCACATTCTCATTAGCAATCTATTTTTAGTTGAAAATTTATTTGAATACTTTAATGCAATCTTTAGTAGTTTGTGTCTCTCTATAGATGAACCTTGGGCAAAACTTCTTAGGATTCTGAGGAAGGTCATTGAGTGTGCCTACCAAGTTAATTGGTGAGACTACAACATTTGCAATGAAGGCCATTGGAGGATTTGGTGGAATGAAGGGTGGTTGTTGCCAAGGTAGAACTAAAGAAGATAATGAAATATTGAATGGAAGTGGTTGAATTCAAGGTATTTCTCTATCACTTCAAGGCTTCCAAAAATGGCTAAGCTCAAGGAACTCATGTGCACTTGGTCAGAATCTTAAAGCTTGTTGAAATGGGGATTCTAGATTAGGATCCTCTATCTAGAAAAAGCACACCTCTACATAAGTAAACTTAAAAAATCACAAAATATGGCACAACAAAAAATTTAGTGTACCAACACATCTAAAAAAAATCTCAAAAACTTAGGAATTTTTCTAAACTTGAGAAAAAGTGCAGAATTTTGAAGTTTGCAAAAAAAATTCTTCTATTTTGATAGTCAATAGGCCCTCCTTCTAGTGTCACTTCTATTGAGTTGTTGTTTTCCATGATGCTTAATCGTAGGAATCCTTTCAAATTCCTCTCTTGAAAATTTAATCTTGGGGATAAACTCTAAGGTTCTAGATGATCTTGTGACCTGCTAGAATTTTCTCAATTGAAGATAAATGTGAGTGTTCATGAGAAGGCCTTTGCTGGTTCTGATAGCTTTGGATAAAATGTAGAATCTATTTGCTACTTCAAAAGAATAAAACATACAAAAGGAAATATATTTTTCTATTTTTTAATGGATGTAATCTAACAATGCAACTAATATGAATTCCTAAATTAAGAGAGAGGTTAGTACAAAAAATAATGAAGATAAGGTAACAAGAAATTTAAGAAAATAACATGAAAATTAAAATCCTAACTAACATAAACTACAGAAATAATGTATTTATGAGTTAAGAATTTGAAAAGGTTGGTGGGTAACCAATGAAAATAAGAGTAGCACTTCCTTAATTTCATTGATGTAGTTGTCGATGGGAATTTAGTAACCATAAGATGTTACTCTTTTCATCAAATCACAAGGCAATGGAAAGTGCACTCATGCAAGATGAAAACTTATGCAGGAACAATATGGTGACCTCTTCTTGAACTAAGTACATTAGTGGAATTCATAAAACCATAGTGAATGCTATAATTAAAAGATTGCACAACCAAAACAATTGGATCAATTATACTTCATGAACATACATTCACAAAATATAACACAATTAGAAAAGAATCACTACACTCTAAATGTGAACACCAATAGCATATATTGTTGCATCAAAATAATGATGGCCTATAATACATGTTACATTCTTGAATTTATAAGAAATCTTCCCTTCAATTTTTGTTGAGAGTGAGAGATATCTTTATTCAATCATATGCTTCTAAACTAATAAAAAAAATACATTTATGTATAGACTAACTCTATAACTGGTACTTAGTAGGACACTATCCATATTTATATCATTAATTGGATGCATGTGCCTTTACATGTCTTAAAACAAAGAAAACATGAGAAAATAAGAACGAGAGAGGCTTTAGTTGATGTAAGAGTGTCTAGAAGTTCCAAAAATAGAAGCTCCATCTTCACTAGGTGTTTGTAGGAGTTAAACTACTGTCACAATGCATTTTCACTGCATGGAAAGCACCAAATTTGGAATTAGCAGTTAACTATTGGCATACCTCTAACTTATTCAAAATCTTCCAAACACTATTGCATAAAGTGCACCTACACACCTAGCGTAGTAGTGCACCAATACACCAACACACTTTGAAGGCAAAAAAATGAAAAATTTCACCAAGTGTCAAAAAAAAAATTATAACTTTTGGGTTTGGCTGCCATTTATAACATAGCTATGTCTAGGTATTTGCCTTTTAATTTCTCAATTATCTTAGTGAGTTGATCTACATCTAGAAAATCTAAGGCTTCATATTTTTCTTTCACTTTCTTCCTATAGCTGCCCACCCCAATATAGGTCTCTACAAAATCTTCGAGTTACACATCTAACTCTAATGAAGCCTCTTCCATCCTGAATTCCTTCTTGATATCATCATCATTAGTAGGCTCCTCAAATGTTTTCCAAAATTCCTCTACTACTACCTCTACCTTTATTAGTCATTCCCATGTATCATCCTCAAAACTATCTAGGCATGCATCACTATAATGTTTCTTAGCTTCCAAATTTGCTCTCGAGTTTGGTCCTTGAGCTTATGAATCTCTATTTGTAATGTTTCCATTACTTTATTAGTATCTGTAATCTTTTCAATCCAATCATCAATTTTATCTAACTCCTTAGTTGTAACACATCCATCAACATCTTATACCTTTGGCCTTTAATTTCCTATAATGCTTACAAATCCTTGCCCTAGGTATGGACATCCTCCATCAGACAAAAATCTTGATTCAAAATAGCTACTAGTCTATACACATTCTCTTGCATCACATGTAATAGCTTTAGATTTCCTTGAATAATTGGTACACTCTTTTCCTCAAAAATTTCTTGTCATTGTTGACAAGCTCTCAAAAATGGATCCAATTGGTCCGTACCCCTATCTCTTGTCTCTATTGCTGCCCTTAAAGTATCTTCGAGGTTTGTGGGATCTAGGAGACCAAAAATGTTTCTTAGATATCCCTTTAAGATCTCATTCTATAATTGAAGTGTTTTTAACTCTACCCCATCCTGTTCCAAGCTTCCAAATACCTCATTTATCACTTTTGTAACCATTAATTTAGTAGTATCCAAGGTTGACTTCCCAAGCATAACTTCTCAGATTTGATAATCCTATGTAGTCAATTCTTCAATATTTGAATGTGGAGGAGTGATAGTTATGTGGGAAAAAAGGTCCTGGTTGTGATCACTAATAACAAAGGCTAATTCTCATGCATCCTTTGGAGGTGAATTAGGCTTCCTTAGGAATTCAACCAATTCCATTCTATCTTCCTCCTCTATAGTGAATTATTGTTTCTTATTCCTTATCACTTATTTTCTAAGCCACCTTAGGATATGCTCTAATAGATATTTTCATTTTGAGGATGAAGGAGTCTATTCTACAATGAATTTTCTCTTATCTCCCCTTTTTAGAGTCCTCTCCTTTTGTACAAGATCTATACCAAGAGTCTCTATATTCGTAGGAATGTGTTTGTTGCAGCTCTTCTTCTTGCCTTGTTTGGACCTATTCCACTTTTTTACCTAGAGGAAAAGGGGTTTATGAACCCTTGTCTATACATAATGCCTCTTGTACTAGGAATGATGGTGTTACATATTGTCCTTGTGGTTTAGGTGGCTACTAACTCCAATCCTCCTATTAAGGTCAATTTGTTGGAGTATCTCTTATCTTTTCCCTAACCAATTCGATACCCATGAGTATGAAATAAAAATCTAACATCTAAAAGACATCAGTTCCTTAACATCCTACTTATCTATCCACTACTACATTTCATCTTCTGATGAAGTAGTTTGAATGGGTTGCTTAGGGATAGATGGTAGTGTGATTGTGGAGCTTCTCCTTGTTTCCAACTTTGTGGATCTTGTGAGATCAGTCTTTCAATTCAAGGGTAAATTATCCTCTTCATCCTCATCACCCTCTTCATTTGCTTCTTTTGGAATTGGTTTGGGAACTAAAGGGAAAGTAGTCACTTTCCTAGCTTTTGCCTCCTCTTGACTGTAGTCTTGATCTTTCTTTTCTTAGTTGTAGAGGGGGAGGCTTTCTCTACTTGTTGAGGTAGGGATACCTCTTGTATTCAGTTTTTGCTTCTCCTTGACCTTGTGTAGCTAGTGGCACTTACGGATCCTATTGAACTTGTTCAACTTCCACATTCTCTGGCCCTTGTATATTTTCATCTCCCTACTATGGATGTACATGAGTCACTTCTTCTAGCTCAGCCTATTGAGGAGAATTTGTCTTCCTCTTTCCTTTACCTTTTTTGTGCCCTACAATATCCAACTAGTCTAGCTAGTTGGTGTACCATCTCTGGTCTTACTGGCAACTGGGTAGTGAATGTAGGCACCGTGACCTTTGCTCCTCAACCTTTGGTTGGGTTGGCCTATGCATGAAATACTACTATTTGAGGAATTGGATCAACTTTAAAGGGTTTTTTGATATAATCTTTTATCAATTTGATGTAATGCCTTTCTCGGTGGTTAATGTCTAAGTTCTCTTCCTTGTCTATTTTGGCATTCGTAATAGTCTTGTCACCAATCTTATCCTTGTTGAATAATGGATCAAGGAGATATTGTGCATCTTGTTACATAATCTTCAATGGAATCTTGGTCTTCAAAACCCTTTCTTCTAGATACAAAGTCATCCTACAATAATCCCTTATGTAGATATTGTAGTCATCTATTACATTCATCTAGTGATCCTCAATTTTATCCTCATGCTAGAATGTCTTGCCAACTAGATGTTTTACTCTCTTGATGTTATCAAAATAAGGCCCTAGAGAATTATACTCATCCAAGGGATAAAAATCCTATTCACACTCAAAAGATGAAATGTCTTGTCTTCGCACCACACTAAAAGGTCCTATGGTAATAGACCATATCCAATATTTTTTGTGCTTCTTCCTAACTTTGTCATATGTGGACAGGAGTTGCCAAGCAATCTCTAGTAGAATGAGTCTATCACTGGGATACCTAGGGAGCTATTGTTGTACCTAATATCCTCAAATATATGAATGTACAAAACTAGATGTAATAGGCCCTAACTTTTGATACTTTGGTGGCTGCCTCTTGTGACATTCTTTTCACATAATCTCCCTATATGAACCAGATTATTGTGAATATGAAAGCATAATTTACTATTCTATACTCCTTTTTCTACTCTTGAAGCTTCTTTTTTGCTAGCTGAGGATATACTATGTATGGTCATGCATTAGCATCTTTCATACTAGCTTTCTTATAGGGCCCAAGATAATCTATCACTCTTGTGGCTAGCAAATAGACCTTGCATGATGTCATCTAAAATCTAAGATTATTCCTAACTATGACCAATTTCTCTCCCAAGTTCTCACTAAGAATGGAGGACCAATCAAATGGCATCTTCACCATCTTGATGGTCTTGATAAAATGCACCATCCAAGTGTTCAAATGTCCTAATGTTGGAAAACCCATGACTCTACTCAATAATATGATTGAATATATCAAATGTCTTCCTTCATGTACCCTCATGGCATATCCACTTTTCTTTCCTTCCTTCCTAGAAGAGTCTTCTCAATGAGATATGACAACTATATGATTTTCGAGGCTTCCTCTACATGTTTTGTATACCATTTCTTACCTTGTTGATGGGTCAATCTGATGAATTGATTTTCCCTTGGTAGGTGGAATATGTTCTCTATATTTTTGTGTTAGAGTTCTATGATGATCTCTCTAGTTATTCTCTTAACAACCCTTTCCTCAGGAATATATTTATCTACTAGAATCATGATTAACTCTGAGGACTACACTAAAACTGGATGCAACATTGTGTTTACCAATCTTGATCAAATTAATGCAAAAATCACTAGAGATCTTTATGTTGGTTTGATGTACAGTGTCAAGAATGCTCCCAAATTAGTGTGACCTAGTTCAGTATCTCGGATCTCTAAATGATCATCCTAAAATCTTGATTTTGTTAGAACACCATGGAACTTGAACATGACATGCTTTGGAACCATCTTCTCAATAAGGGAGGATGATGAGAAAGCCATTGAATCTACATAAAAACTATGCCCATTAGTTCAAAATTGAAGAAAAAATTATTAAATCAAACCCTAAAGGTGACACGATAGAAACCCTAAAAACCTAATTGTTTGAAAAAACTCCAAAATCCTAATTTTACACCCATAGAATGAAAGAAAAAGGTGCACCAAGGTACCTAATGAGTTGTGCTAATGTGCACTTCATGTTCCTAAGTGAAAATTAGGAAATTCTTTTAATGATATGTGCACATCAGCACACCTAAATAGGTGTGCTATTGTGCATTGATCATTAAATGTGTTTGTATTTTGTTTTTTAAATATTTTGCATAGAAGTAAAAAAAGTGCACATCAGTGCACCAGAGTAGGTGAGTTGATGTGCACTTGTTAGAATGTTATTAAAGCTTTTTGTTTATTTCATGTAGGTCTTGGTAGATTGTGGGGAGAAGAATAGAGATGTGCACCTCAATAAGTGCAGCGCTACAAATTTGAAGAACCAAAGAAGATAAAGTGAGGAGAGAGGGGAACCCTCTAGGTTATATAGCCCCATGCACCCTTAGTGATGTGTAGTTGCACAGATGTGCATCATAAAGGGGTGATGACTTTTCTTTGGGTTTTGGTGCATGAGTGCACCTGATGAGGTGCACTGGTGCACCTTTCTTTTTTTGCAAAAAAGTTCTTCTCCCTCCAAAACTTTGATTTTTGATAACTAGGTTTCCAAGTCAGGGCCTTTTCTTGACCAAAAACCATAAATAAAACCTTAAAAAAACTAGGATCCTAGACTAGGGTATCTAAAAAGCCAAGAAAAGTAGGGGGTCCCCATTCTTAGCTAGAATGGGGTGTGCGTTGTGAAACCACAATAGTATGCATCTCAGTTCTTCAATCTTACACACTCTAATGGCATATATAGGGAGTAGATTCCTCAATACCTTTCTTACCGTAGTTTCATCTTTGATTTCTCCATTTGCATCATCAATAGAATAAACAACTTCTTTAACTCTTGTGCAATATTGCACTATATTCTCAACTTCCATCATTCTCATGTCATTAAATTTACCTTTTAGGTTTTCTAATTTGGCTTCCAAGACATTTTCATCACCTCCATATATGGTTTTCAATTTATCCCACATCTTCTTTTTACTATCATAGTCTTTTAACTCATCAAGGTCAACATAGCTTAGGGCTGACACAATCTCCAACATTTCTTGATTGTGTTCTTTCTTTTGCTTCAATTGTTTAGCTATCAAAGGAGTATTTTTCACCTTAACATACTCATTCTCCACAAATTTGATAGCACCGACACACATACTAGATATATGCAACCTGATAAAGGTTTTCCATGCAGGAAAGTTCTCCTTGTTTAGCTGTGATACATCTCTTTTGTGATTCATGATATTTAGCTTTAAGTACCTTCAAAATTTTCTCTATAAGGACTTAGCTCTAATATCAATTGTTAGAAATGTTTAAAGAATAATTGGGGGGTGAATTAGTTACTCAAAGTCCATAAGTACCATTTGAACAATTAAACATAAAACATTCAATATTATTCTTATCCTGCTATTGTTTGCTGTTTATTATACTAAGAAAATTACTATCCCAAACACAACATATTTTTTTAAATATGAAATTTATGAAATGTAAAAAATATAGAGCATTCAACACAAGTTTGACACTAAGATTTTATGTGGAAACCCAATTTAGTAAAAATTATCAACAACATGTCACCACTTTTTCAATCTTTTGAAGTGAGCTCTATTAGCAACCAACCCTATCAAAGGTTTACAATACACATGGTTAAATGTGACCTAGTTAGAGGATTTAATCACCTTATTAGGAGTGGCCTTGTCATAAGACTTTGATCATTCCATTTAGAATATCACCTTGTTAAAGGATTTACATAGACTATTAAGTCCTTGAAGTGATTATTAGGTCAACATCTGTTAAAAGGATTTCAATACAGCTATTTATAATGATTAGAAAGAAAATAATAGGATAGTGATATGTATGTTTACAACTCACTTTACAATTTTAGATCATTTTTTAGGTCATGTTTTGACTTACTAATAAGCTTCTCATTGTCATCTATGTTCTTGATTCTCTTGGCAAGCCTTGAAGCAATCAATCTTCTACTTTCAAAAAAACTTAAGCCATCTCCTCAGATTCATTTATCAATATCAATAACATCTACACAAGCAGTCTCCTTTAGCTTTACATTCAGTCTCACACACTTGTGTTCACCCATGTGCATCCTTGATCCACCTTTCCCTATACGTGCCTCTTTCTCACTTCTTAAGTTCAGCTCTATACCTCTTGATATAGGTAATTATTTCCTTGACATTTTCCATGATCACCATAGATCTTAGGGTTTATGATCATGTTAAACATGATTCATTGTATCTATCCACCTTCTTGATCATCCTTTAGAAACTTCTATGGAATTACTCTAGATTAGGTCTTTACCTAATATTCACCTTGAATTTAATGATCCTACTCATCAATGTTATCTTCAAAATGATTTACATCTCCCCAGAAATCAACTAAGTTGACTAGAATTCATGATTTTCCTAAATTCATTCATAATACTATTACACAACAATCATTAATTTTTTACACTCAGTCATCACTTAAGTACTCAATCATTGAAAAACTTCTATCTTGGCATCAACTATCTTGCTCAATTGATATGGGTGCTCGGTTAACACTAGATTTTCATAGCACATACTATAGCTTGGTTGACACTAGCATCACTTAGTATTCCTTAATATTTTACTCCATCAATCACCTTAGCTTTTCTTGATATAAACAATCACATTGTCTTATCATATTCTAACTAATCAAATGTCCATTGTACCTTACTTTTCATAAATTAACCTTTTCTCTAGGTCCTATTGTTATGAGTGATTTCTTGAATCCTCTTCATCAATCAAATAGATATGACATCTAGATTACATAGCAATGTCATATCAATAGATTTGAAATAAAATGACAAAATAATAATTTTTCCACTTGTATGTTTCCAATAGTATTGGGTTCTTCAATGTGTGTTATGAGAAGTGGGAAAGTGAGATGGGATAGGATATGTGGAGAGGAACAGATCACAAATGAATATAAATGAACATTATTTCTAGTCTGCATGGATTCCCTTAGCCTACTTTGTACATGTGTAAGAAAAGCATCACTGTAGACATGTTTATTTTGGTTTAGATGAGTATGTGCATATATCTTTATCATTACAAGAGGGAGAGGAGAGATTTTGGTTTTGTGGGAGACAAGATACTAAAAGATACTCCTATGATGTATCCCAAAATCCTAAGAGAGATAATGGATGTGTGTATGAATATGTTCTTTTTCAATATTTATAGAAAGTAAGAAAATACAAAATTATATCATAAGGGAACATAAAGGAGTTTGTGGAGCTATAGTTAAGATTGATAGTGATTATTTGAATTGGTTGTTGTATGTAGAGAGGAGAGACAAAAGAGCTTATTGTAAGAACATGATATAAAATCCATGTACGATAAGGAACTACATTGTTCAATGCCTTGTCATTTATGAATATTTATTCCTACCAACCTTGGCTAAATCCTAGCTATTTCTCATCAAATTCCTCCTATCTTTATAAATTAAAATCTCACAAACCAGAATAAAAAATATGATAATCAAGGTTACCACACAAAAATACTAAATGACTATATGAATTCCATGGGAATGGGAGAGTTGTACAATTGGGCTAGGGCATTGTACTTCTATCTCAACTTAGTGCTGAAAGAAGTATTTGGGAAAAAGTTGGTGCCGTAAATTTTGTTTCTCAATGAGACAAGGGTTACATTTATCTTAGGGTGTAATTAATGATTTTTTTTCACCTTTTTTTTCATTCCTAGAAATTTCATTTTGAAATAAAATTAAGTTTCAAGCTAGAAGAAATTTGATTTTTAAGTCACATAAATTAGGTTTCAAAACTATTCATTTTTGTATCACATTTCAAGAAATTTAATTTTAAAATCACATAAACTTGAAGAAATACATGTCATTACCAAAGTAGTGTGACTAGTGAATTTGTAGCATTGAATAGTACTCACATTTTTTTTCTTGAAGGAGAATCCTTCCTTTCATACATAGTCCCAAGTGAAAATAATCTAGTAATTATCTTCTTTTTTTAATGATATCTCATTATCATCATAATTTTGATAGTTTATGAAATAAGTAGTTGGGTGTTTCATGAAATTGGGGAGAAATTTAAAAATTACCAATTTTACAAAAAATTCCCCTTCGTCAAAAATTAACATAAAAAATAAGGGGTCAATGTAATAGAAATAGTGCTTGATATTTGCATCAAAGACATGAGAAAATTTATTTCAAAGGGTAAGGAACTTTATGTTGAACACTCTAAGGGACACAAATAAACCCTATCCATCACCCAAACAATTAAGGATAATGAAGAATAAATAGAGAAGATGGTTGAAAAGATGAAGAAAAATAATGTCAAAATTATTGAGATAGATGAAAGGATTGGAAAGACAAATATGAATTAGGAATGTTGAAGCGTGACAAAAAAAGAACCCTAAAGAGGTTTTGTATGTTAAGAGATCAATTGACTCCTAATATGGACTTCTTTCAAAATAAATTAGATAAACTTTTGGAAAAATAGCCCTAGTTTATGCACAATTTTCCTACATTGATCTCAAGATAGTTGACTTAGCAGCTTACGGATTGTACTGAGTCATCAGCATTGAAGAAGCATACAAGACATCATAGAGTGAATAATTTGTAAATTTGAAAAAAAAAATCTATTTGTATGACACTTCTAGGAATGCAAAGCCTAAGGAAGTGGAAGAAGCCACCAAAATATGACATGTAAATAAGTCTTGACTCTCCTTTATCATTGATGTCAAAGAGGGAGAGAGAAAAGGTGCAAGGATTATGTATAGTTTATTATGCATATTTTAAGGGGATGTTAGCAACAAGATAGATATAGAATTATGATCAAAGGGAGGTACAATATATATGGATTGTGAAATGAATATAAGATGATCCATAAATTTGAAAATTTTGATAGGACCACAATTTAGCAAATTTTGGAAAATTTGTTTACTTAGCCAATTTTTCCCATATATTTCCATCAATTCCAAAGGAGATTGTAGGTAATTTGGCTAAGTATAGTTGTCACGGTTTTCATTAATAGTAGGATAACATTGATTTTGAGATGGCAAAAGTAGGCAGTGAATCTAGAGAAAGTATATTTAGAGAATTATCTAAGTATAATATTGGTCAACATGATACAATTGTAAAATTCTTTTTTGTGAGGTTCAAAGGAAACATATCAAATTATTGGAGCTTAAAGGGATATGTTAAAGAAATTTTATATAAGGTGTGAAGTACTATTGAAGATTATGTTATAATTTGCACAAGAGTTGGAAAGATTTCGAGAGATAAGTTTAAGAATGTAGAATAGGGAAATTGGTAGAGTATTGAGTTTTTATTAAGGAATTATTTTAAATTGAGAAAATAATTATTTAAAAATGTAGGGATGACATCCTAGATAAGTTAATGTGATGATTTGGTAAGATGCAAGGAAGTACAAGGTTGATAGTTCAGCGTATATGGTATAAAGGAAGATCATTTTGTTTGGTGAAGTTGTCAATCATATTGTAATAATATGATTGATATATTCACACCTTTTCTATAGTGTATACATGAAAAAGTGATGATATCAACAAAGAAGAGAAGTTGTATCATGTTCTATGAAGTGGAATGACAAGGAAAATTTAGATATTGACAATATCAATGTTGTCAAGGTTTTGTATCTATGCATATAACTTATAAAATTGGGTGTGTGTGTGTGTGTGTGTGTGTGTGTGTGTGTGTGTGTGTGTGTGTGTGTGTGTGTGTGTGTGTGTGTGTGTGTGTGTGTGTGTGTGTGTGTGTGTGTGTGTGTGTGTGTGTGTGTGTGTGTGTGTAAACATTGGGCTTAGATTGTATTTTCTATTTTAATAAAACTCTAGACAAGGTTGAGAATGTCTATATGTGTGTGTGTGTGTGTGTGTGTGTGTGTGTGTGTGTGTGTGTGTGTGTGTTTGTGTGTGTGTCTAAATAGTGGGCTTAGCTTGTATTTTCTATTTTAATAAAACTCTAGAATCCTAACAAGGCCTAATACTCTCACAAGGATAGATACACTATACAGATGTAATACACTCCAAACAAGGTTAGGACTTAGCTTGTATTTTATATTTTAATAAAAATCTAGACAAGGTTGAGAATCCTAATAAGGCCTAATACTCTCACAAGGATAAATACACTATATAGATGTAATAGGCTCCTAATAGGGTCAATATCATTCACAAGATAATTTTGATTTTTGGATCATTTTTTGGGTACCATCCCCACTGATGTTCTCCCTTGGCTAATAAAATATGGTGTTATGAGTTTCTTTATGGTATGCATAGTTTACTTTTTAGTTTACCTTTATATTATGCAAGTTTAAGATTTATAAATGATATCCAAAGTTGGGTAGAAAGTTGTTTAAAGTGCATGAGTGACTCTCCTCACCCCCCTCTTAGAAGTATTGATGGACTTTACCTTATGATAGTCTTATGTCTATCTATTTTTCCTTCAACATTATACTTCCAAGTGTCAAAATCAAAATTCTAGCTTCTTGTTTTGGTTCCCCTTTTTATACCAGGGCTCTATCTAGGTATTTGCCTTTAAATTTATCAATGATCTCAATGAATTGAGCTGCATTTGGAAAATCTAAAGCTTCATATTTGTCTTTCACTTTTTTCTTGTAGTTTCCCACCTCAATATGGGTCACCACAAAATCTCTAAGTTTCACATCTGACTCTAACAATGCCTCTTTTATCTTGAATGCCTACCTGACATTATCATCATCGATAGCCTCCTCAATTTTTTTCTAGAATTACTCAACTACTACCTCTACCTTTATTGGTTTTTCCTGTGCATCATCCTCAAAAATATCTAAGCATGCATCAATATAATGCTTCTTAGCATCTAAAATTTTCTCTTGGGTTTGATCCTTGAGCCTATGAATCTCTACATGTAATATTTCCATTACTTTATTACTCTCCAATATTTTCAATCCAATCATCAATTTTATCTAACTCCTCATCCATATACACATCCATCAACATCTAATACATTTGGCCTTTAATTGCTTGTAATGCCTATAAATCCTTGCCCCATGTATGGACATCATTTATCAGACCAAAATCTTGATTCAAAATGGCTACTACCCTATCCACATTCTTTTGCATCACATGTAATAGCTTCAAATTTCCTTGAATAATCTATACACTCTTTTCGTTAAACCTTTCTCACCATTGCTGACAAGCTCTCAAAAATAGATCCAATTGGCCCATACCCATATCTCTTCTCTCGATTGCTATGTTCAAAATATCTTTTGCATTTGTGGGATCTACGAGACCAAAATTTTTGCTTAGATATCCCTTTAGGATTTCATTCTGTCAACAAAGTGTTATTAACTCTACCACATCATGTTCCAAGCTTCTAAATACCTCTTTTATCCCTATTGTAACCATTAATTTAGTGGCATCCAAGGTTGGCTTCCCAAGCATAACTTCTTGGATTTGATAATGTCGTCAAGTCAATTCTTCAACATTGGAATGTGAAGGAGGGATAGCTCAATGGGAAAAAAGGTCCTTGTTGGGATCACTCATAACAAAGGGTAATGCTCATGCATCCTTTGGAGGTGAATTAGGCTTCCTTAGGACTTCAATCAATTCCATTCTATCTTCTTCCTTTGTAGTGAATTGCTATTTCTTATTCCTTATCACTTATTTTCCAAGCCACCTTAGGATATGCTCCAATGAAGATTTACCTTTTGAGGATGAAAGAGTATGTTTTGCAATGTCTTTTCCCTTATCTCCACTTTCTAGAGTCCTCTCCTTTTGTGCAAGTTCTATACTAGAATTTTTTGTATCCATAGGTCCACATTCCTTACCTTAGTGTCTTGAGAAGTTTGCTAAGTTTGTTCACTTATTTGCTCTTCTTTTGATACTTCCTCGATAGGTTTTTGTTGCGGCTCTTCTTCTTCCCTATTTTGACCTATTCCACTTTTATACCTAGAGGAAGAGGGGTCACTGATCTATTGTCTATACATAATATCTCTTGTACTAGGAATGATGGTGTTACCTTTGGTCCTTTTGGTTTGGCTGACTATTGACTCCAATCCTCCTGTTGAGGTTGATTTTTTGGAGTATCTCTTATCTTATCCCCAACCAATTTGGTACCCATGGGTATGAAATCAAAATATGACATCTAAAAGACATCAGTGCTCTCAACATCCTACTCATGTATCCACTATTGCATTTCATCTTCTGATGTAGCAATTTGAATGGGTTGCTTAGGGATAGATGGCAATGTGATTGTGGAGCTTCTCCTCCTTTCTAACTCTGTGGCTCATGAGAGATGAGTCCTCTAATTTAAGGGTAAATTATCCTCTTTCTCCTCATCACCCTCTTCTTCTATTTCTTCTAGAATTGGTTTGGGAACTAAGGGAAAGCAATCACTTTCCTAGTTACCTTTTGCCTCCTCTTGATCAGAGTCTTGATCTTTCTTTTCTTAGGTAAGGAGGGGGAGGTTTGTTCTACTTTTTGAGGCAAGGATACCTCTTGTATTTTATTTTTTGCTTCTCCCTAGCCTTGTGCAGCTAGTGGCACTTGGGGATCCTCTTGAACTTGTTCAACTTCCATATTCTCTAGCCCTTGTATATTTTCCTCTCACTACTATGGAGGTGCTAAAGTCACTTCTTCTTCTAGTTCAGTCCATTGAGAAGAATTTATCTTCCTCTTTCCTTTACCTTTTTGTGCCCTATAATATCCAACTAGCCTATCTAGTCGGTGTACTATCTTGGTTCTTACTAGAGACTGGGTGGTGAATGTAGGCACTATGACCTTAGCTCTTTAACCTTCGGTTGGGTAGGCTTGTGAATGAAATACTATTGTTTAACGAATTGAACCAAGTTTAAAGGGTTTCTTGATCCAATCCTTTGTCAATTTGATGGCATGCCTTGCCTTGTGGTTAATGTATGAATTCTCTTCCCCGTCTATTTTGGCATTCATAATAGGCATGTTTCCAATCTTGTCCCTATTGAATAATGAACCAAGGAGATCTTTTGCATCTTATTGCAAAATCTTCAATGGAATCTTGATCTTTAAAGCCCTTTTTTCCAAATACAAAGTTATCCTACAATAATACCTTATGCAAATATCATAGTCATCTATTGCATTCATCAAGTGATCTTTAATTTCATCCTCCTCATGTTGGAATGTCTTGCCAACTAGATGTTGTACTCTCTTGATGTTATCAAAATAAGGTCATGGAGAAGTATACTCATCTGAGGGATACTTATCCCATTTACACTCAAAAGATGAAATGTCTTGTCTTTGCACCACACTGAAAGGTCCTATGGTAATAGGCCATATCCAACATTTTTTGTACTTCTTCCTAACTCTATTATATGCAGACAAGAGTTATTGAATGATCTTTAGTAGAATGAGTCTATCACTGGGATACCTAGGGAGTTTCTTTGGATTGACTATTGTACCCACTACCCTCAAGTATGTGAATGTGCAAAACTAGATGTAATAGGACCCAAGTTTTTATAGCTTGGTGGCTACTTCTTGTGACATTCTTTTCACATAATCACCCTCTATGAACCAAATTATTATGAATATGAAAGCATCATTTACTATCCTATACTCCTTGCTATGCTTTTGAAGCCTTTTTTTTACTAGCTAAGGATATACTATGTATGGCCATGCATTGGCATCTTGCATACTACCTTTCTTATAGATCCCAAGATAATCTATTGCTCTTGTATCTAGCAAATAGACTAAGTATGATACCATATAAAATCTATGGTAATTCCTAACTACCACCAACTGCTCTCCCAAGTTTTTGCTAAGAATGCAGGCCCAATCAAGTGGCATCTTTTTCATCTTTATGGCCTTGATAAAATGCAGCATCCAAATGTTCAAAAGTCCTGATGGTGGCAAACCCATGACTCAATAACATGATTGAATATCTAATGTCTTCCTTTATGTACCCTCATATCATATCCATTTTTCCTACCTTCCACCCTATAGGAGTCTTCTCAATGAGATATGATGATTGTATGATTTTAGACGCTTCCTCCACATGTTCCCTATAACATCTCTTAGCTTGGTGATAGGTTAATATGATGAATCAATATATCCTTGGTAGGTGGAATACTTTCTCTATATTATTGAGTTAGAGATCTAGGAATATCTCTCTAGTTATTCTCTTAATGACCCTTTCCTTTGGAACATATTTCTCTATTAGCATCATGATTAACTTTGAGGACTACACTGAAATTGGATGTGATGTTGCGTTAACCAATCTTGATTAGATAAATGTGAAAATCATTGGAGACCTTTCTGTTAGTTTTTTGTATAGTGTCAAGAATGCTCCCAAATTAGTGTGACCTAGTTCAATATCTTGGATCTCCAAATTATCATCCTAGAATCTTGATTTGGTAAAAACACCTTGGAACTTGAACATGATAGGCTTTAGAACCATCTTCTTAGCAAGGGAGAATGATGAGAAAGCCATTGATTTTGCACAAAAAGTATGTCCATTAGATTGTAATAGAAGAAAAAAAGGGTAAATCAAACCCTAAAGGTGACACAATAAAAACCCTAACAACCTAAATTTTTGAAAAGCCTCCAAAATCCTAATTTTACACCCCTAAAATGTAAAAAAAGTGAATCAATGCACTTGTACCTAAGTGTAAAATAGGAAATTATTTTAATGATAGGTGCACATCATCACACCTAGAGAGGTGTGCTACTACGCATTGATCATTAAGAGTGTTTGTGTTTTTTTTTAATGTTTTACATTGAAGTAAAAAAAGTGCGCATCAGTGCACCCAGGTAGATGCACTAATGCACACTTGCTAGAACTTTATTAATGTGTTTTTGTTTATTGTGTGTAGATCTTGGTAGATTGTAAGGAGAAGAATAGAAATACGCACCTCAATAGGTGTGGTGCTACAAATTTGGAGAACAAAATAAGACAAAGTGAGGAGAGAGGGGAACCACTCGAGTTATAAATCCCATCTCACCCTTGATGCTACACAAGTGCACTGCTGCATAGATATACATCAACAAAGGGCAATTCCTTTTCTTTGGGTTTTGGAACACTAGCACACCTGATGAGGTGCACTAGTGCACCTTTCTTTTTTTGCAAAAAGGTCTTCTGCCTCCCAAAATCTAATTTTCAACAACTAAGTTTCTAAGTTGGGACCCAATCTTGACCAGAAAACATAGATAAAACCCTAAAAAGACTTAGATCTTAGACTAGGGTATCTAAAAAGCAAAAAAATAAAGTAGGTAGTCCCCATTTTTAGTTAAAATGGGGCATGCATTGTGAACGACAACAAATAGCCCTAACCAAAAGGGAAGAAATGACAAAGGCATTTATTCATTAGCAAACATTCCTCTAATATATGTCAAACACTAACTAAATCCTAAGTGCTCTAAGTGTATTTCTAGTTATTTTACATTCAAAAACCTCAGGATTTTGAATCCCCAAGTTGGGTATGTGTTCATTGTATTGATTTCCTTTGACATGTTAGGATGCAAGATATCAAAAATTTCCAACAACTTGGAAACAATCTTCCACCTGTATTTGACTCATCATTGGGAATCTTCATGAAAGTTGTTTATTAATCATTTGTCTAACTAGATGAGAGGATTAGTACTGAGGGCTCTTGGCAAGTGGTCACTTTTCATTTTGGAGTCCTAGGTAACCTTTTGAATATTTTCTCCATGTAGCTCATAGTGCCACCATTTTATTCTTTAATGAAGCAATGTTTTGGTACTAGATAGCTTATTTAGAGAGCATATCCGTAAATTAGATTACCTTCCTTAGACTTTGTAGAACCCTTCATTCTTAACACCTTTCTTTCCATTTTATTTTATTTCTGTATCTTGACCACACTTAGACAATGTGGCCAAGATATTGGTGTTGTTTCTCAGATTTGATCTTTTGTGAAAATCCCTTGCATTCCTCTTTTAAGAACCTTTTAAAAACTCTCACACTAGAAAAAAATCTTAGCAATTCCTTCAAGAAAATCCTTTTATTTGAACCAATAGGGTTTGGACTATCCCTTGCTTTGTTCAACTTTGGTATGAAAACACCTGAGATTATTGATTTTTAAATTTTCAAAAGTGTTGAGAACTTGTTGATCTACAATCTTGAATTGAAGACTAAAAATCCCCTATTATTGCAAGTAACATCCATTCTTCAATTGGCATAAGATACAAAATTATCAAAATGTTTTGACAAAGAAATACCTCCTCCCAAAAATTGGAACCAAAGAAATAGTTAGTAAGATATGTCAAGATAAACATCTTAAGTCACCTACCTCTAGACTAATGCAACTTTGAAAAAAAACACACGACTAAAAGAAAACATGCAAATGAAAAGAAACACACTTGAAAAAATAAACACACTTGTAGAAAATAAACACACTTGCAGAAATGAAATTTTTTTGGGCTCTTTTAGGCTTCAAAGTAATGCTTTAAAAACTAGCCATTGACTGGCAATAGGACCAATTCCCTCTATAAGGAGCTCATCCTAAAATTGTTTTGTACCAAAAAAATTGTGATTTGATAGGGTCCAATCCACAAGTGTTGAAACTTAGTGTGGCTACCTGAATTTTCTTTCACCTTGTCCCAAAGTAGAAAAAGGTCAAATATTCTAAAGGACTTTATCATGGCCCTCTTATTGAACCATCTTTTGATGATGACTTGATGTTTAGCCATGTACTCCAAAGTAGCTATCCATTTCTCATCCATCTCTAAAAGATTCATCAATCTAATTTGTACTCTATCAACATCTTCATCATATCCAATCTTGAATTTCAAATCAAGAGTCCTGAGATTAAGTGAAAATAATGGCTCTTACCTATAGACAAGTAGATATGAAGATATCTCCAAAGTATTCTTTATGCTAACTTGGTCCATTGATAGAGCATATTTGAGTTGTGTATGCCAATCTTAGGATTCTCCTTCAATAAATGTCTTATCACTGTGATCAAGTTTTCGTTTGTAGATTCAGCCACACCATTTCCTTGTGGATAATAATTTGAAGAGAATTTGATAATAACCTATTTTTCCAATGCCCATTGAGTTAGGAATACCAATGCAAA
The DNA here is from genome assembly GCA_028749045.1 of Cupressus sempervirens. Classification (NCBI taxonomy): domain Eukaryota; kingdom Viridiplantae; phylum Streptophyta; class Pinopsida; order Cupressales; family Cupressaceae; genus Cupressus; species Cupressus sempervirens. The sequence continues at coordinate 121,670,999 of CM053789.1, read as the reverse complement.
AGTTGATCTTTTATTACATACTAGGGAGAACGACATCCCAAATCTAGTGATAATGTGTTCTTCCAAGAAGTCTGTAATGACCTTAGGTATACAATTTCTAAATGTCTCTATTTTTGTCTAGCACATATAGTAATCAATAGTAATGAGAATAGAAGTGTGTCCAGTTGATGATGGTAGATTGATTGGACCAATAAAATCCATCCCCCACTTTGCAAAGGGGTGTATCTCAAATACTATTTGTAATGGCATTGCTGGATGTCTTTCTCTATTAGCACTAGTTTAACAAATATGGCAAGTACGCACATGATCAAAAGCATCTTTGAATATTATGGGCTAGAAATAATCCAATCTTAAAATCATGTGAGTAGTTTCTTCTATCGAACAATTCCCTGTACTATACTTAACATGAAATTGTTCCAACTCATGTCCCAAGCATTTTAGGTAAATCCCTTCATATTTCCTTTTGTATAATTTTCTATCATGAAAAATGTAGGATTTTCACTTCATTCTAAGTCCCCTACATTGTGAACTATTCATCCAACTAGGGTACTAATTTTGTAAAAGATAGTAAACAATATCCTGGTACTAGACATCTATTATTACTCCCTTATCAATATCAACTTGAGATACTACAATCTTCTTCTAGTCTTCCATATCTATTTCAATGTCAAACCTAAATTTATTTTCATCCTTGATCTAGTTATCCACTATCATCTTTAACAATCCTTGAACTATCATTTGGTTATTCCTATTAAGTTAGGAATACCAATGCAAATGTTGATATGTTATCACATACTATTGAGAATAACATCCCAAATCTAGTAATAATGTGTTCTTCCAAGAAGTTCGTAATGACCTTAGCTATGAAATATTTGAATGTCTTTGCTTTTGTCTAGCATGTATAGTAATCAGTAGCTAAAAGAATAAAAGTGTGTCCAGTTGATGATGGTAGATTGACTGGACCAATATACAATACTATTTGTCATGGCATTGTTGGATGTCATTCTCTGTTAGCACTAGCCTGACAAATATGGCAAGTATGCACATGCTCAAAAGTATCTTTGAATGTTATGGGCTAGAAATAACCCAATATTAAAATCATGTGACTAGTTGCTTCTACTAAACCATACCCTATGCTATATTTATCATGAAATTGTTCCAAAACTTGTTTACTACCTCATGTCCAAAGAATTTTAGGTATATCCCTTCATAGTTCCTTTTTTATAATTTTATATCAAGCAACATGTAGGATTCATACTTTATTCTAAGTCCCATACATTGTGAACTATTCATCCAACTAGGGTATTGATTTTGTAAAAGATAATAAACAATATCCTGGTACCAAACATCTATTATTACTCCCTTATCAATATCAACTTGAGATACTACAATCTTCTTTTGGTCTTCCATATCTATTTCAATGTCAAACATGAATTTCTTTTCATCCTTAATCTAGTTATCCACTATCATCTTTGATAATCCTTGACCTCTAACTAACCTCATGGGTTGAATCCCTAGATGAAATTCTTGTAGTATTGCCATCCATTTTCCTTGTCTTTCACCAAGTTCATTTTGCATCAACAATGTCTTGACCATTGTACAATTGCATATACTTTTCTTCTTAGTATAGAATGGAAAAACTTCTTTACCATTTTGATTAAAGAAAAAGATTATTTATCATTGTTGGAATAATTTAGCTCAGCATTTTTTAGAGGGCAACTCATAAAGGCAATAGGTCTTTCATCTTCCTTTTCCTCCTTTTGTGTTAGAATCCTAGCACATGAGTGCTCTGAAGCAAAAGAGTATATTTTAAAAGGTAATCCATACTCAAGACTCACTAGCACTGGGGCCATGGAAATGGCCACCTTGATATCCTCAAATGATTTCTTAATTTCTAGAACCCATTCTATTTTAGCTCCATTTTTAAGTAAATCATTAAGGGGATAAACTATCTCTACAAATCTGCTTATGAGATTTTGCACAAAATTTATCTTCCCAAAGAAAGACTTAAGTTCTTTTCAACTATGAGGAGGTGATAAATTAATAATAGCTTTGATTCTATCAGTATCAATGGAGATTCTAGCTTTAGAGATGATATACCTAGAATCTTTTCTTTAGTAACCCCAAATGAACATTTCTTAGGATTGAGTGATATGTCATATTTATGACATCTATTGAATACCTGCCTTAAATCAGCAATGTGAGTTCTTCGATCCTTTGAAAAGATAGTTAAGTAATACATGTAGATGACTATATACTTGTTTATCAATCCCTTAAAAGCTTCATCCATAGCTCATTGAAATGTAGCTCCTACATTAATTAGCCCAAAAGGCATTCTTTTGTAACCAAAAGTTCCCCATTTAATTGTGAAGGTCGTCTTTAGTCTATCTTCATCAAACATTACTTGATTATATCTTGAATATCCATCCAAGAAAGACATCAGCTTTGAATCATTTACAATTTGCAAAACCTCATCTAGTGAAGGAAAAAGGTAATTGTCCTTTTGAGATGCTCTTCCAATCCTCACCATTCTAGGATCTTCATCAGTACCTAAGTTGTATAAGTCACATTCCTTGATCCCCTTTACTTGAGCTATTCTTCTATTAAATGTTGATTCATCATGATAAAAAATGTAATCAAATTTAACCATTCCCTTCGTAATAGTGTTAGTTTTTAAATTCAGGATCTCATCTTCATCTTCAAGTTCATCATCTTTAGGTTTTTCATCTAGAGTATCATCAATTTCTTTCCCTTTGAAGTGGCCATTACACATGATAAATTCGAGTATATAATGATCATGCTGAAAGACTTCGAAGTTTGTGATATTTTTTGAGATAGATGAGCCACAACCAATTCAACTAAAAATCTTTTTAGTTTTGATTTTTTGATTGGTTGTAATGCACTAGCTAAAATAGTGAGAGAATTTGCTACCATGTTTTTCCTTCTTAGAATGGACTTTATGTTCAAAGCTTCAAAATCATCCATTAAATCCCATACTCTTTTCCTATAAGCAAGCAACCTCTTATCATTGCATGAGTATACTAATTTTACTTGTCATATAACCAACTGAGAATCTCCCTCGGTTATGAGAGCTATGATTCCTTTCTCCAATGTGAAAAGAAGTCCTTGGAATAATGCTTTGTACTCTACAACATTATTAGTACATCTAAACTATATTCAATATGTTGCATAGAAGGACTTACCTTTTGGGTTGATCAACTTAATACCTACACCAGCTCCTAATTTGCATTTAGAACCATTGAAGTAAAGTTTCCAAATTGGATCTTCTTTAGGTTTTATGCTTATTCATCGTTAGCTTCTCTTTCACTTGGGCCTAAATGGATTTTTTCTTTGGAACCCACTATAATCACATATTCCTTGACCTTTCACATATTGTCTTCTTCTTTAAACTTTGATCATTCCTAGTGGAGGAGAAGACAAACCTCCACCATCTAAAGAATAATCACTATATGACATATTTAAATCTTCAATTTCATTTGCACCCTCCTCCACAAATTTAGATATGTTTATGGGGCTTTGATTCTCTATAGGTTCATCTTTTAGAATGCTACCACTCTTTACTTCCATCATCTACATTAATACCTTAGTGAATGCTTCCTAGCATAAAGAACATTCAAATTTTGAATGGCTAACTTCATGTAATCAACAAAATCTTGGGAGAAGTAGGATATTAGGGTCATATTCTTCTCCTAAACATTGTAAGATAGCTACTATGTTATCTATGAACTGTGTCATGATTTCTTCCCTTAGGATTTGAATTTTGGATTTTTCATCTTGATCATCTGATATTTTGTTTGAAGTTGTATTGAATACCATCACTTTATAGGAGCCCAAATCTGATTGTAATAATGCCACATCATTTGGAGCATTGCATTTTGTAATCATTATTTTTAGCTTTGGCTTTGCATCTATCTTGATTTGATTGTTTAACCCTTTCCATGGTAACTATAACTAAGTGAAATTCATAGAACACCATCCTCTTAGGAATTTTGTCCATTCTCTACTTAGAATTAATTTTTATATTTCAAGAATATCAACCACATGTATATCAATAACATCTTGAATCTGATGGTCAGTTGTCAACTATATCTAAACATCTTTCAACACAATAATGACTTTCACCTTTGTTTTATCCAACCGTATCACTATCTAATCAGAAGGATGAGGAGTGACTCCCAACCTTTGTGCCATTGATAGTGGCATGACATTACACAAGGCTCCTAAATCAATTAAGAAATTGTGAAGGTTCTTCCCATATATCCTGATGCTAAGAAGAAATGGGGGCACCTTAACCTTTTCTTTGAACATAGTTAGCATTGCCCCCAAAGCATCAACTTATTGAGATACTATCTTTTGAGGAAGAACATTTGTATTACAAGGTACCTTTATATGGTCAAGAGTCTTCATGAGTGATCAAGAGTCTTCATGAGTGCCTCTCATTGATGTGGAAAATTTTGCAATATGTCAAACATGGACATGTTGGCTTTTGTTTGCTTCAAATCTTCTACCACACTATACTTTTTAATAGACCAAACATGATTTTTCAATATTGTTGGCACATTCCCTTGATTTTGATTTTGTTGTCCTCCATCTAGTGGTCTAGTTGGTACCAAGTTTTTATTCACTATTGGATTGAGAGTAGTTGGTTGTAGTGCCAAAGGAATTCCATCTGTCATAGGTTCTTTTCTACTTCACAAATTGTAAGTATTTCAATTGTCATTGTGAAAGGAAAACATCTCCTAGGTTGAATGTTTGGTTATTAACTAAATGGAAAAGAGAATTATTTATTGGGTGATTTTTATACCTATATGTTCTATGTAGAATTGTAAGATTCTAGTAACATGGTATTAAATTATACAGGAGGGACATTATCATCCACTTGTGAATTTTGATTCATCTCTTGGTTTCCATTGTAGTATGAACCATCATTATTAGATGTGTTTTGACCATCATTGTAATAATTGATATTGACATACTAAACATTGTTGTTATTGTTATCTATAGGGATTCTTCCATTATTTGGATGAGTGTCCCATTGTCAATTCTATCTTTGGAAGCTATTATTACAAATAGGAGGATTGATGTTTTTTCCTCCATTATTGTTTCCTGCATTATTGTTTCCAATATTGTTGTTTCCACTAAAATTCCTATTGTAATTCTAATTGTAATTGTTTTTGTAAAGACCAACATTTTTTCTTTGAAAGTTGTTACTATGTCCTTGTGACAACCTTAAACAAGTCTGCCCATTCTTCATTTGTGACATGATCTTTTTCATTTGACCAAACTCAAAGGCAAAATTGTTGTCTGACTCAATGGAATTACTACCTTTTTCTCGAAGAAAGAATATTTTGAAGGTTCATACCCTTGATATGTTAGAGTGGGGTTTTAAAAAGTAGGTGCTTGTTATAATGAAACTAGATTCATAGGTATAATTTGGCTAAGCATTGTGGGTACTTTGATAAGGTATGTTGGCATCGTTGTGATAGCTTGAGCTGGAAGCATCAATCCTCCATTAGGATTGGCTTGCTTACTGAAGGTAATCACTTCTACAAATATTTTATCCAATGTGTTGATATTTTCTATAGGAAGTCTTCTTAGAAAAATAGCAGTAAGGTGGTCCATAGTTTTCAGATGAATTTGAATAGCAACTTTAAATAGTATAGTGTATGGCATTTCTAGCTTGTGATATGCCATATGAAAGAAATGATTGAAGCATGAAACCATCTTAGCTAGGTCCCTTTTAATTGATATGAAATGTTGATGTATTGCTACTAGGTTGATGAAGGTTTTAAATTGTTCCAAGAATAATTTATTGAAAGTATCCTAGTCTCCAATGCATCCAGGTGGCAAATTAATGTACCAATTAATGGAAACTTCCCCTAAAGAGTAGGGGAATAAACAAAGAACCACATTCTCATTAGCAATCTACTTTTAGTTACAAATTTCTTTGAATTCTTTAATGTAATATTTAGTAGTTTGTGTCTCTCTATAGATGAACCTTGGGAAAAACTTCTTAGGATTCTTAGGAAGGTCATTGAGTATGCCTACCAAGTTGATTGGTGAGTCTACAACATTTGCAATGAAAGCCATTGGAGGATTTGGTGGAATGAAAGGTGGTTGTTGTAGAGGTGGAACTAAAGAAGATGATGAAATATTTAATGGAAATGGTTGAATTTGAGGTATTTCTCTATCACTTCAGGGCTTGCAAAAATGGCTAAGCTCAAGGAACTCATGTGCACTCAGTGAGGATCTTAAAGCTCCTTGAAATGGGGATTCTAGATTAGGATCTTCCGGTTTACATCAACTCTGGAAAAAGCACACCTCTATAGAAGTACACTTAAAAACTCACAAAATATGGTGCACCTCAAAATTTAGTGCACCAGCGCACCTAAAAAAAATCTCGAAAACTTAGGAATTTTTTTTGACTTGTGAAAAAGTGTATAATTTTGAAGTTTGCAAAAAAAAATCTTCTATTTTGAAAGTCAATAGGCCCTCTTTCTAGTGCCACTCCTATTGAGCTGTTGTTTTTCATGATGCTTAATCACAAGAATCCTTTCAAATTCCTCTCTTGAAAAGTTAATCTTGGGGATCAACTCCAAGGTTCTAGATGATCTTGTGACCTACTAGAATTTGCTCAATTGAAGATAAATTTGAGTGTTCATGAGAAGGCCTTTGTTGGTTCTGATAACTTTGGATAAAATGTAGAATCTATTCGCTACTTCAAAAGAATAAAACACACAAAAGGAAATATATTTTTGTATTTTTTTATTTTTTAATGGATGAAATCTAATAATGCAACTAATATAAATTCCTAATTTAAGAGAGAGGTTAGTAAAACAAATAATGAAGATAAGGTAACAAGAAATTTAAGAAAATAACATGAAAAGTAAAATCCTAACTAACATAAACTATAGAAATAATGTGTCTATGAGTTAAGCATTTGAAAATATTGGTGGGTAACCAATGAAAATAAGAGCAACACTTCCTTAATTTCATTGATGCAATTTTTTATGGGAATTTAGTAACCATAAGATGTTACACTTTTCATCAAATCGCAAGGCCATGGAAAGTGCACTTATGTAAGATGAAAACCTATGCAAGAAAAATATGCTGACCTCTTCTCAAACTAAGTACATCAATGGAATTCATAAAACCATAGCAAACACCAAAATTAAAAGATTGCACAACCAAAAAAATTGGATCAATTATACTTATGAACATACATTCACAAAATATAACACAATTAGGCAAGAATCATTACACTCCAAATGTGAACACCAATAGCATATAGTATTGCATCAAAATAATGGATGCCTAGAATACATGTTAAATTCTTGAATTTATAATAAATCTTCTCCTCAATTTGTGTTGAGAGTGAGAGATATCTTTATTCAATCATATGCATCTAAACTAATAAAACAAATATATTTATGTATATACTGACTCTATAACTGGTGTTTACTAGGAAATTATCCATATTTATATCATTAATTTGATGCATGAGCATTTACATGTCTTAAAACAAAGAAAAAATGAGAAAATAAGAAAGAGAGAGGGTTCAATTGATGTAGGAGTGTCTGGAAGTGCCAAAAATAGAAGCTCCATCTTCACTAGGTGTTTGTAGGAATTAAACTACTATCACAATGCATTTTCACTACATGGAAAGCTCTAAATTTGGAATTAGCAGTTAATTGTTGGCATACCTCTAACTTATTCAAAATCTTCCAAACACTATTTCATAAAGTGCACCTACACGCCTAGTGTAGTAGTGCACCAATGCACCAACACACTTCGAAGGCAAAAAAAAGAAAAATTTCACCAAGTGTCAAAATTAAAATTTTGACTTCTAGGTTTGGTTGCCCTTTATACCATAGCTATGTCTATTTATTTGCCTTTGAATTTCTCAATGATCTTAGAGAGTTGAGTTGCATCTGGAAAATATAAGGCTTCATTATTTTCTTTCACTTTCTTCCTATAGTTTCCCACCTCAATACAAGTCTCCACAAAATCTCCAAGTTTCACATCTAACTCTAATGAAGCCTCTTCCATCCTGAATGCCTTCTTGATATAATCATCATTGGTAGCCTCCTCAAGCATTTTCTAGAATTCCTCTACTACTACCTCTACCTTTATTAGTCTTTCTCGTGTATCATCCTCAGAACTATCTAGGCATGCATCACTATAATGCTTCTTAGCTTCCAAATTTAATCTCAAGTTTGATCTGTGAGCCTATGAATCTCTATGTGTAATGTTTCCATTACTTTATTACTATCTGCAATATTTACAATGTAATCATCAATTTTATCTAACTCCTCAGTTGTAACACATCCAAAAACATCTTATACCTTTGGCCTTTAATTGTCTATAATGCCTCCAAATCCTTGCCCCAGGTATGGACATCCTCCATCCGACAAAAATCTTGATTCAAAATAGCTATCCACATTCTCTTGCATCACATGTAACAGCTTTAGATTTCCTTGAATAATCTGTACACCCTTTTCCTCAAAAATTTCTAGTCATTACTAACAAACTCTCAAAAATGGATCTAATTGGCTAGTACCTCTATCTCTTCTCTCTATTGTTGCATTCAAAGTATCTTCGAGGTTTGTGGGATCTAGGGGACCATAAAATTTTCTTAGATATCCCTTTAAGATCTCATTCTATAGTTGGAGTGTTATTAACTCTACCCCATATTATTCCAAGCTTTTGAATACCTCCTTTATCCCTTTTGTAACCATTAATTTAGCAATATCTAAGGTTAACTTCCCAAGCATAACTTCTTACATTTGATAATCCTATGGAGTCAATTCTTCAATATTTGAATGTAGAGGAGTGATAGTTATGTGGGAGAAAAAGTTCCTGGTTGTGATCACTCATAACAAAGGCTAATGCTCATGCATCCTTTGGAGGTGAATCAGGCTTCCTTAAGACTTCAATCAATTCCATTCTATCTTCCTCCTCTATAGTGAATTATTGCTTCTTATTCCTTATCACTTATTTTCTAAGCCACCTTGGGATATGCTCCAATAGAGATTTTACTTTTGAGGATGAAGGAGTCTATTCTACAATGAATTTTCCCTCATCTCCCCTTTGTGGAGTTCTCTCCTTTTGTGCAAGATCTATACCAAGAGTCTCTATATTCTTAGTTAGGTGTTTTTTTTAGCTCTTCTTCTTGCCCTATTTGGACCTATTCCACTTTTTTACTTGGAGGAAAATGGGTATATGAACCCTTGTCTATACATAATGCCTCTTGTACTAGGAACGATGGTATTACCTATGGTCCTTGTGGTTCAGGTGGCTGCTAACTCCAATCCTCCTATTAAGGTTTATTTGTTGGAGTATCTCTTATCTTATCCTTGACTAATTTGGTACCCATGAGTATGAAATCAAAATCTGACATCTAAAAGACATCAATGCCCTCAACATCCTACTTATCTATCCACTAATGCATTTCATCTTTTAATGTAGTAGTTTGAATGGGTTGCTTAGGGATGGATGGTAGTGTGATTGTGGAGCTTCTCCTTTTTTTTGAATTTTTTGGATCTTACGAGATGAGTCCTTCAATTCAAGGGTAAATTATCCTCTTCATCCTCATCACCCTCTTCTTTTGCTTCTTCTAGAATTGGTTTGAGAACTAAGGGGAAAGTAATCACTTTCCTAGTGACCTTTTGCCTCCTCTTGACTGCAGTCTTGATCTTTCTTTTCTTAGTTGTAGAGGGGGAGGCTTGTTCTACTTGTTGAGGTAGGGATACCTCTTCTATTCAATTTTTGCTTCTTCCTGGCCTTGTGTAGCTAGTGGCACTTAGGGATCCTCTTGAGCTTGTTCAACTTCCACATTCTCTAGCCCTTGTATATTTTCCTCTCCCTACTATGGATGTACATGAGCCACTTCTTCTTCTAGCTTAGTCTATTGAGGAGAATTTTTCTTCCTCTTTCCTTTACCTATTTTGTGCCCTATAATATCCAACTAGTCTATCTAGTTGGTGTACCATCTCTAGTCTTACTAACAACTAGGCAGTAAATGTAGGCATTGTGACCTTTGATCCTCAACCTTTGGCTGGGTTGGCCTATGCATGAAATACTACTATTTGAGGAATTGGATCAAGTTTAAAGGGTTTCTTGATCTAATCCTTTCCCAATTTGATGTAATTCCTTTCTCGGTGGTTAATGTCTAAGTTCTCGTCCCTATCTATTTTGGCATTCATAATAGTCTTGTCACCAATCTTATCCCTATTGAATAATGGATCGAGGAGATATTGTGTATCTTGTTACATAATCTTCAATGGAATCTTGGTCTTCAAAACCCTTTCTTCTAGATACAAAGTCATCCTACAATAATCCCTTATACAGATATCATAGTCATCTATTACATTCATCCAATGATCCTCAATTTCATCCTCATGCTGGAATGTCTTGCCAACTAGATATTGTACTCTCCTAATGTTATCAAAATAAGGCCCTAGAGAATTATACTCATCCAAGGGATACTAATCCCATTCACACTCAAAAGATGAAATGCATTGTCTTTGCACCACACTAAAAGGTCCTTTGGTAATAGACCATATCCAACATTTTTTATTTTTCTTCCTAACTCTGTCATATGTGGATAGGAGTTGCCAAGCAATCTCTAGTAGAATGATTCTATCACTAGGATACCTAGGGGGCTATTGTTGTACCTGCTATCCTCAAATATATGAATGTAAAAAACTAGTTTTAATAGGCCCTAACTTTTGATACCTTGGTGGCTGCCTCATGTGACATTCTTTTCACATAATGCTCCTCTATGAACTAGATTATTGTGAATATGAAAACATCATTTACTATCATGTACTCCTTGCTCTACTCTTGAAGCTTATTTTTTACTAGCTGAGTATATACTATATATGACCATGCATTGGCATCTTTCATACTACCTTTCTTTATAGATGTAATGCCCCACCAAGGGATCCAAAGAATTTCACTAAGTTTACCTAACAAATTTTTTTTTTAAAACATGAAAGATAAACCATCTACATCATTCACACGATAGCAGAAGCAATAGATTACATCCAACTGAAAGTAAACATAATATACTTAATAGATTACATTCTTTAAAGACCCCTTAACATTGAATCACATCTAATCATAACTTATTCATCTAACATCACATCCTTATGAAATAAAAATTATACATCCAACATTCTTAAACCATATACAAGTGTCCTTTGAAATTTACATTTTAGTTTAGCTCAATCATCCACTGTACATGTTACAAGGTATGAAAGGCTTAAAAGAACAAACATCCATATAAATAAAGTACATCATCATCCAATAGTAATCCATGATGCAATTAAAGTAAATGAAACCACATGTCATACATGATACAATATTACAAAAGATGTAAACATCCATCATAAAAGATAACCATACATCACAAACATAACTAACTAAGTGCACGGTTCCTCCCAACCGTAAATAGCATCATTAGACCATCATAGATCCTAGCCATCCCTCCATGTGTAACATTCCAAAGCACTGAAGAGATCATCGGCTATAAACATAGTAGGAATGTCACTCCTAAAACATCCTACTAACATGCAAAGTAAAGCATAAGATAACATCATCTAACATATGCAAATCATCAATATAAGAAACAAACTAGTAAATACATCCATCATAAGGTATATCATTTATTATAATGCTCCAAGAATATAATGAAGATAAATACCAACCAAGAATGCTCCAACCACGGTGTCTCCGACGGATCTCAAATGATAAGAGTGATAAAACACTAACACCCGATCGAGTGGTACCTAAGTGGTCCACTCCCACCATGCTAAGGAGATAATCTCAAGTCCCAAACAAGATATCAAAACCACAAAGTATAATCTCTATAAGTCCAAGAGTCCTAAAAGTATACTAACTCAAATGTTCCATTCACACACAATTGACATCTAATTCCCAGAGGCACAACAATCACATGTAGGAAACCTACTCTACAAGTGGGAAAGTGTCATCGCATTTATCTCGTGCAAGTTACCCTAGCAGTTAGCTAAACTCCATGGGTCCATACAGATCTCATGCGGCCACTAGTATCCTCTCATACTGACAAGGCATACTACAGAATGCAAGGTCGCAACCATGCATCTCACTACTCCCATCCTAGCCTATACAAGCGCTCAAGGCATGGGCGAGAACATCAAAACAATTATCTTTTTAGGTTCATTTAATCCCCATTTAGTGTGTAAATGTTATCACTTATTAACCAAACTTACAATGAGTTACCCTAGCAGCCACTTAGGGCCCCAGCCCCCATTGCAAGCCACTTCCTGACACTACAAGTAGATAACCTACCTTAATGCTCATGGAATCATAAAATCACCACAATCCTGTACAAGCGACTGTAAAGAAAATCCAAAAGATAATCCATAAAAAGAATCATCAAATATCCATGATAAAAGCATCAAATATCCATAATAAGAATCATCAAATCACCAAGATAAGAATCATCAAAATCTCCATGAGCATCTGGAAAAACATCCATAGAAAATCATGACCACAACAGTTCTCTATTGGCAACTAAAGGCATCACTGATAATCACAAGTATCCATTGGTTCTCAATAACCAAAATAAATCATCACATCCATTGGTTCTCAACAAGCAACCAAGAATATCTCAAAATCATACTAATCGAAGACTCCAAAATGGTTGAGTCAAACATGTCACAAAATGACATCATCAAGATATAAATCAACACTTTAGTCCCATCATGGCGACTAGAAAACAAACCAAGGATAACTGATCGATGACTCAAAAATGATTAGCTCAGGTATCTCATACACATACATCTCAGCTTCACACATGAAGACTGATGAAAAAATACAAACATTTCATAGAGCATATGATCACATAACCATGGTTGGGTTTATAAAGGTTGAGACCAATTAAGTTCAACATGTCATCATATCTCATAACCCCTGAGCCTCTGGTAACAACCTAGGACTGGTCATCACTAGTTAACCCATAACCCAAAACAAGAAGCATATAGAATACACGATGCAAACACATGTTTTGGTTTACTAATATTACATAGCAGAATAATGTGTGGAGTTTTAGTTTTGCATTTGCAAGTATACCTCAAGTGTCTAAGTTTCATCATTTGACCTACAAGTCAACCCATTTGATTCCCCGATAGCATTATCCTTCCATTATTAAGAATTAAATTCTAAGAATAACTTAAGGATAAATATTTACTAAACTAATCATCATTGACCTTTAATTAAATTGTCCTTTATATTTAACCATGATCCATATTCTAATTGATTAACCTTTCAACTTTTCTATGATCATTATTCATTATATTATAAGAGGACCAATTATCATTCTTCGAATAAGAGATTATAACTTCATTAAAATGATCAATTAATATCAGTTCACAATCCTTGAATTTTTATCATTCTAATAATTCTCAATTATATATTACTAAGTCTTCACCATTAAAATATCTAAAGTCGTTATTCAAGTCATAAGAATAAGACCTATCAACTTGTTATCAATACTTTTACAATCTCGTTAAAAGAATTATATCAATTAAATCTCCATTACTTAACTTAATTTAAATCTAATTAACTCTCATTAATTGATTTAATTAATAATTACATAATTATAGCAACGTTCCAATTAATATCAGTTGACTAATAACTAACTAGAATTCTGTAAGTTAAAAGTCAACTATAATTCAATACTCAAATGATCCTATTAATAATAATATCTTGATAATATTTAAATACAAGCTATATTAGGAATCTTAATAATAATTTTGTGTGACCACATTTGTCATCTCACAAAGAAAACCTACATTCCCTAGACAATTCGTATTATCATATTTCAAATAAAACTCTATCGCATAACTTCATTAATCGCCATTTCGTTCTTGATAACATGAATTCATTTCCATTATATTTGCCCCCTTAATTCGATCTCAACTAAATTCCAATTATTCAAATTGTTCTATGGCTTATTACTATACTCTAATTTTATTAACCAATTAAATTTAATTTAATTGAATTAATTAATAATTATATAAAAACTAACTATACTTTTATTTATTATTAATTTGTTAATCTTAAAAATTAATAATTAATAGTAATTTCAACAATAATTCCAACATTGTAATGATTAATATCTGAATCATATTCATCATTTATCTACAACAACAAATTATTCATAATCAATTATAACTCATGAAAACATATATTAATTTTTCAATATAAAACTATATTAATTATCTCTCCTTCTAATAATAATTGACAAATTACAACCACATCCTTTTTCCATAAATCGATTTACAATTTTGAAGACCCACAATAATTGATAACTTCAATATTTAAATTCATTCTGATAAACTCTAACTATATCACTTGATAAATCAATAAAATTATATATATATATATATATATAATAGTTAACATTCAATAACTCTTCAGATTTAAAAATCAAATTACAATATTATAACTACAATAACCTTAATATATTTTAACAATATATGACATTGAATAATAACTATTAACAATGTCATAATATTATAAATCTTAATAAATTAAAATCTTAATTTCCAAACACAACAATCTTCATAAATTTTGAATGCATTTAAAAGAAGGTGTATTACATATTGGGGAGAGGCATTAAGTTTTAGGCGATTTTAATATCGCTGCACGTTAATAACGAAGGCCGTGCGGCCCACGAGTCGCAGGTACCCTACGTACTCACGGGTACTCTGCGACCTATGCAGATACACCACTGGAAGATGGGGGAAAGAGATGGGGATGGGGTAAATTCCCTCCCGAAATGCACATTCAATATATTATTTTTTATTTAATTCAACATCCCCATCGCAAGTACCCTACACAAAGCAGAGGGTACGGGGGGGGTAATCCGCCCTCCCAAACAATTTTTTTTTTTTTTTTCTTAAAACGTTTCAAATATCGTTTCCAATAACGTTTTACCAAACATGTTATCAGATTCAATACAAAGAGTTCCAACATATACATATATATATATATATATATATATATATATATATATATATATATATATATATATATATATATATATGTTTATACGTGAATGTGTGCAGATTTGTAAAATGTATCTATATTTTTATAATAGAAAGGGCTTTTCTATACAAGAATCTTTTCCTTTAAATAATTGTTTTCTAAACATATCCATCCAATAAGTCTAACTATAAATTTGAAATCATCATTCTCAATTTTGATTCTAATTCGAACCCAAACCCATTTAGATCTAATTTCGCTTTAATTGGATCTAGGGTTTTCTAATGTTTTCTTCTCGAACAAATAAATACATATCTAGATTCCGATTCAAATTACAAATTCATTCATGGAATATAATCAGACATATATAACAAACATGATGAAGATAGGACGAGAAATGGTGCAAAGAGAATATGTGAATATCACGGTGCACTTGGACACTGATGCTAATTTTTCCATGCCTCAAAAGTCCATAGAAAATCCTTTCCTTCTCCATCATTCGCAATCCTTCCAAGATCCAAGCCAACCAAGAATCTCCAAGTGACTGAAAATGCTAGAAGGAGCATAGAAGCAAATAGAAAATATACGAGCATATGAATCTTCTCCAATGCATGTAAGCTTTGAAGCTTCCATTTTAGCTTGAAGCTTGTAGTTTCCATTAAGCTTCCATAACGCTTGTCCAAACACACTAGGAGAGCCTCAATTTAAAGGCCTCTAAGATGCATCTAGAGTGTCTCTAGAAACAACTAGAAGATAAGCATGACAACCAAGCATGAGCCTTCTCCAACCTTCTAGATAAGTCTTAAGGTTGTAGACACCATGTGCTCAAATAAAAATGCTAACTCCTAAGTGTAGACAACTTATGCATTCTTAGAGTGCAAAATCCAGTGTTGTCTATATGACAACTCTCGAGAATTTGCAAACTCCTAAAAATTAAAATAATGTACAATCATTAATATATTATTTACTTTGCTCTTTCCAATTTAATTTATTTATTAAATCTCATGCACTTACTTTAATAATTCCACTTTGCAATCTTAATATATTTATATTTTAATCACATGAGATTTAGAATCTTTTATTAATTTTAAATATATCTTCCACTTTTAAATTTCATTTTCCAAAACTTAATTGCTAAAATATTTATTAGCTTTAATAATATTATTATTTAGTCATTTATTTAAAAATGAACTCCAAATATATTATTATTAAAATAAATATTGTCACATTCCAAATTTAAACTTTTAACTTTTATCTTCAAATTTAATTATTTTATTTAATTAATTTTCCAATTAATTAAATAAAATAAATATTAAAATATCATATTAATTTTTCATTTAAATTAAACCATTAATTAAATCTTTTAATTAGGCTTAATTAATAGAAAATACATCAAAGACTCACGAGGTAAAAATATGAAAATCCATCATAGCCAAAATACATACAAAATCAAACCAAGGGTTAATATCACGAATTACGTTATCCAATGTATTCGGAGGGTACTCAACTCAGATACTTGTCCTAATTTTTCAATTAGAACAAATGGATTAAAAGGGTTGGGATTTGGACTTGAGAATTTATCTCCCCTCTCTTATCATTGAGATAATATGATAGGGTACGCTCATCCTGGCAAATTCAAGGAAGTCGATACCCGGTACCTGCAACCTGCATAAAAATCATGCATGTACAAGCACAATATATACTAAGCTAAACAGGCAATGGCAGGAAGTGGTGCATTGTGTAGATCCCGATTAGCAGATGACTACGACTCCCTTCCTTACCACATCAGACAAGCCATACAAAAGCAAACACGCACACCATACACATGCAAGTATGGGGTAAGTATTCATAATAAAACACATATGATACTAAATCATCTTACTAATCATCATTAATAACTGCAAACACTGAAAATAATCATCATGCATACATGAAATGTAAAGTCTAAGTAATCTCATCATATAATAAACTGAATCCATAGCACAATATCTGATAATCTCAAAAGAATGTTGCTAGCCAACAACATAAAACTAGTTCTAAAAGAGTTCAGCAATGATAACAAAATGTGAACTAGGGGCAGGCACTACAATAGAGCCCAAGATAATCTGTCACTCTTGCAGCTAGCAAATAGACTAAGTATGATGTCATATAAAATCTGAGATTATTGCTAACTATGACCTACTACTCTCCCAGGTTCTCACTAAGAATGGAGGCCCAATCAAGTGGCATCTTCATCATCTTGATGGTCTCAATAAAATGCATCATCCAAATGTTCAAATGTCCTAATGTTGGAAAACCAATGACTCTATTCAATAATATGATTGAATATATCCAATGTCTTCCTTCATGTACCCTCATGTCATATCCACTTTTCTTGCCTTCCTTCCTAGAGGAGTCTTCTCAATGAGATATGACAACTATGTGATTTCAGAGGCTTCCTATACATGTTCCCTATACCATCTCTTGGCTTGTTGATGGGTCAATCTGATGAATTGATCTGCACTTGGTAGGTGGAATAAGTTTTCTATATTTTTGGGTCAGAGATCTAGGATGATCTCTCCAGTTATGCTCTTAACAACCCTTTCCTGAGGAATATATTTCTCTACCAACATCATGATTAACTCTAAGGACTACACTAAAACTAGATGTGACATTGTGTTAACCAATCTTGATTGAATTAATGCAAAAATTATTAGAGAGCTTTATGTTGGTTTGACATATAGTGTCAAGAATGCTCCCAAATTAGTGTGACCTAGTTCAGTATCTCAGATCTCTCAATGATCATCTTGGAATCTTGATTTGGTCAAAATGCCTTGGAACTTGAACACAATAGGCTTTGGAACCATCTTCTCAACAAGGGAGGGTGATGAGGAAGCCATTGAATGTACACAAAAACTATGTCCATTAGTTCAAAATTCAAGAATAAATAATTAAATCAAACCCTAAAGGTGACACAATAGAAACCCTAAAAACCTAATTGTTTTGAAAACCTCCAAAATCCTAATTTTACACCCCTAGAATGTAAGAAAAAATTCCACCAATGCACCTCATGAGGTGCACTAATGTGCACTACATGTTCCTAAGTGCAAAATAGGAAATTATTTTAATGATATGTGTGCATCAGCACACCTAAATAGGTGTTCTATTGTTCATTGATCATTAAATGTGTTTGTATTTAATTTTTTAATATTTTGCATTGAAGAAAAAAAATGTGCACATTAGTGCAACAAGGTAGGTGCATTGATGTGCACTTGTTAGAGTGTTATTAATATTTTCTATTTATTTCATGTAGGTCTTGGTAGATTGGGGAGAAGAATGGAGATGCACACCTCAATAGGTGCAGTGCTGCAAATTTAGAGAACCAAAGAAGATAAAGTGAGGAGAGAGGGGAACCCCCTAGTTTATATAGCCCCATGCACCCTTGGTGATGTGTAGTTGTGCAAATGCACATCACCAAAGGGTGATGCCTTTTCTTTGGGTTTTGGTGCACTAGCACACCTAATGAGGTGCATTGGTGGACCTTTCTTTTTTTGAAAAAAAGTTCTTCTCCCTCGAAAAATTTGATTTTTGATAAGTGGGTTTCCAAGTCAAGACCTAGTCTTGACCAAAAACCATAAATAAAACTTTTTAAAAACTAGGATCCTAGACTAGGGTATCTAAGAAGCCAAGAAATAAAGTAGGGGATCCCCATTTTTAGCTAGAATGGGGTGTATGTTATGAAACTACAATAGTTTGCATCCAGTTCTTGAATTCCACTCTAATGGCATATATAGGGAGTACAGTCCTCAATATATTTCTTATCATAGTTTCATCTTTGATTTCTCCATTTGCACCATGAATAGAATAAACAACTTCTTTAACTCTTATGCAATATTACACTATATTCTCAACTTCCATCATTCTCATGTCATCGGATTTACCTTTTAGGTTCTCTAATTTGGCTTCCAAGACATTTTCATCACCTCCATATATGGTTTTCAATTTATCCCAAATCTTCTTTGTACTATCATAGTATTTTAAGTCATCAAGGTCAACACAGCTTAGGGCTGAGGCAATCTCCAACATTTCTTGATTGTGTTCTTTCTTTTACTTCAATTGTTTAGTTGTTAGAGGAGTATTTGTCACCTTCACATAATCATTCTCCACAAATTTGATATCACCACCACACATACTAGATATATGCAACCTCATAAAGGTTTTCCATGTAGGAAAGTTCTCCTTGTTTAGCTATGATACATCTTTTTTGTGAGTCACGATCTTTAGCTTTAAGTACCTTCAAACTTTTCTCTATAAGCACTTAGCTCTAAATATCAATTGTTAGAAATGTTTAAAGAATAACTGGGGGGTGAATCAGTTACTCAAAGTCCATAAGTACCATTTGAACAATTAAACAAAAAACATTCAATCTTCTTCTTATCTTGCTATTATTCACTCTTTATTATACTAAGAAAATTACTATCCCAAACATAACATAGTTTTTTAAATATGAAATTTATGAAATGTAAAAAATATAAAGCATTTAGCACAATTTTGACACTAAGCTTTTATGTGGAAACCCAATTTGGTAGACACTATTAGCAACATGTCACCACTTTTTCAATCTTTTGAAGTGAGCTCTATTAGGAACCAACCATGTTAAAGGTTTACAATACACATTGTTAAATGTGACCTAGTTAGAGGATTTAATCACCCTATTAGGAGTGGCCTTGTCACAAGACTTTGATCATTCCATTTAGAATATCACCTTGTTAAAGGATTTACATAGATTACTAAGTCCTTGAAGTAATTTTTAGCTCAACATCTATTAAAAGGATTTCAATACAAGCTATTTATAATGATTAGAAAGAAAATAATAGGATTTTGATATGTATTCTTACAACTCACTTTACAATTTTAGATCATTGTTTAGATCATGTTTTGACTTACTAATAAGCTTCCCATTGTCATCTATGTTCTTGATTCTCTTGATAAGCCTCAAAGCAATCAATCTTCTACTTTCAATAAAACTTAAGCCATTTCCTTAGATTTATTTATCAATACCAGTAGCATATGCACAAGAAATCTCCTTTAGCTTTGCATTTAGTCTCGCACACTTGTGTTCACCCATGCGTATTCTTGATCCACCTTTCCCTATATCTGCATCTTTCTCACTTCTTAATTTTAGCTCTATACCTCTTTAAATAGGTAATTATTTCTTTGACATTTTCCATGATCACCATAGATCTTATGGTTTACGATCATGTTCAACATGATTCATTGTATCTGTCCAAATTCTTAATCATCCTTTAGAAACTTCTATGGAATTACTCTAGATTATGTCTTTACCTAATATTCACCTTGAATTTAATGATCCTACTCATCAATGTTATCTTCAAAATGATTTAAATCTCCCTAGAAATCAACTAAGTTGGCTAGAATTCATGATTTTCTTAAATTTGTTCATAATACTATTACACAACAATCATTAATTTTTTACACTCAGTCGTCACTTAAGTACTCAATCATTGAAAAAATTTTGTCTTGGCATCAGCTATCTTGCTCAGTTGATACTAGTGCTCAATCAAAACTAGATTTTCGTAGCACATACTACAGCTTGGTTGACACTAGCATCACTTAGCATTCCTCAACATTTTACTCCATCACTCACCTTAGCTTTTCTTTCTTGATATAAACAATCACATTGTCTTATCAAAGTCTAACTAATGAAATGTCCATTGTACCTTACCTTTCATAAATTAACCTTTTCTCTAGGTGCTATTGTTATGAGTGATTTCTAAAATCCTCTTCATCAATCAAATAGATATAACATTTAGATTACATAGAAATATCATATCAATAGATTTGAAATCAAATGAAAAAATAATAATTTTTCCAATTGTATGTTTCCAACAGTATTGGGTTTTTCAATGTGTGTTAGGAGAAGTGGGAAAGTGGTATGGGATAGGATATGTGGAGAGGAACATATCAAAGATGAATATAAATGAACATTATTTCTAGTCTGAATGGAATCCCTTAGCCTACTTTGTACATGTGTAAGAAAAGAATCACTGTAGACATGTTTATTTTGTTTTAGATGAGTATGTGCATATATCTTTATCATTACAAGAGGGAGAGGAGAGATTTTGGTTTTGTGGGAGACAAGATACTAAAAGATAATCCTATGATGTCTCCCAGAATCCTAAGAGAGATAATGGATGTGTGTATGAATATGTTCTTTTTCAATATTTATAGAAAGTAAGCAAATGCAAAATTATGTCATAAGGGAACATAAAGGAGTTTGTGGAGCTATAGTTAAGATTGATAATGATTATTTGAATTGCTTGTTTTATGTAAAGAGGAGAGACAAAAGAGCTTATGGTAAGAACATGATATAAAATCCATGTACGATAAGGAACTACATTGTTCAATGCCTAGTCATTTATTACTATTTATATTCCTATCAACCTCAGGTAAATCCTAGCTATTTCTCATCAAATCCCTCCTATCTTTATAAATCAAACCCCCACAAACTAGAATAAAAAAATACCATAATCAAGGTTATCACACAAAAATTATAAATGACTATATAAATACCATGGGAATGGGAGAGTTGTACAATTTGGCTAGGGGGTTGTATTTCTATCTCAACTTAGTGCTGAAAGAAGTATTTGAGAAAAAGCTAGTGCCATAAATTGTGTTTCTCAATGAGACAAGGGTTACATTTATCTTAGGGTGTAATTAATGATGTTTTTGCACCATTTTTTCATTCCTAGAAATTTCATTTTGAAATAAATTAGGTTTCAAGCTAGAAGAAATTTGATTTTCAAGTCACATAAATTAGGTTTCAAAACTATTCATTTTTGTATCACATTTCAAGCAATTTAATTTTAAAATCACATAAACTTGAAGAAATACATGTCATTGCCCAAGTAGTGTGACTGGTGGATTTGTAGCATTGAATAGTACTCACATTTCTCTTCTCAAAGGAGAATCCTTCCTTTCATACATAGTCCCAAGTGAAAATAATCTAGTATTTATCTTCTTTTTTTAATGATATGTCATTATCATCATAATTTTGATAGTTCATGAAATAAGTAGTTCCAGGCATTTGATGAAATTGGGGAGCAATTTAAAAAAATACCAATTTAACAAAAATTTCCCCTTCGTCAAAAATTAACATCCAAAATTAGGGATCAATGTAATAGAGATAGTACTTGATATTTGCATCAAAGACATGAGAAAATTTATTTCAGAGGGTAAGGAACTTTATGTTGAACACTCTAAGGAACACAAATAAACCCTATCCATCACCCAATTAATTAAGGATAATGAAGAATAAATAGAGAAGATGGTTGAAGAGATGAAGAAAAATTATGTCAAAATTATTGAGATAGATGAAAGGATTGGAAAGAAAAATATGAATTAGGAATGTTGAAGCATGACAAAAAAAAGAACCTTGAAGAGGTTTGGTATGTTAAGAGATCAATTGACTCCTAAGATGGACTTCTTTCAAAATAAATTAGATAAACTTTTGGAAAAATAGCCCTAGTTTATGTACAATTTTCCTACATTGATCTCAAGGCAGTTGAGTTAGTAGCTTATTGATTGTACTAAGTTATCAACATTGAAGAAGCATACAAGACATCATAGAGTGAATAATTTGTAAATTTGAAAAAAAAAAAATCTATTTGTATGACACTTCTAGGAATGCATTAAGCCTAAGGAAGTGGAAGAAGCCACCAAAATATGACATGCAAATAAGTCTTGACTCCCCTTTATCATTGATGTCAAAGAGGGAGAGAGAAAAGGTGCAAGGATTATGTATAGTTTATTATGCATATTGTAAGGGGAGCTTAGAAACAAGATAGCTATAGAAGTATGATCAAAAGGGGGTACATTATATATGGATGGTGAAATGAATATAAGATGATCCACAAATTTGAAATTTTTGATAGGGCCACAATTTAGCAAATTTTGGAAATTTTGTTTACTTATCCAATTTTTCCCATATATTTCCATCAATTCCAAAGGAGATTGTTGGTAATTTAGTTAAGTATAGTTATCATGGTTTTCATTAATAGTAGTATAACACTAATTTTGAGATGGTAGAAGTTGGCAATGAATTTAGAGAAAGTATATTTAGAGAATTATCTAAGTATAATATTGGTCAACATGATACAATTGTACAATTCTATTTTGTGAGGTTCAAAGGAAACATATCAGATTATTGGAGCTTAAAGGGATGTGTTAAAGAAATTTTATATGAGGTGTGAAGTACTATGGAAGATTATGTTATAATTTGCACAAGAGTTGGAAGGATTTCCAGAGATAAGTTTAAAAATGTAGAATAGGGAAATTGGTAGAGTATTGAGTTTTTATTAAGGAATTATTTTAACTTGAGAAAATAATTACTTAAAAATGTAGGGATGACATCCTAGATAAGATAATGTGATGATTTGGTAAGATGCAAGGAGGTACAAGGATGATAGTTCAGCGTATATGGTACAAAGGAAGATCATTTTGATTGGTGAAGCCGTCAATCATATTGTAATAATATGATTGATATATTCACACCTTTGCTATAATGTATACATGAAAAAGTGTTGATATCAACAAAGAAGAGGAGTTAAATCATGTTCTATGAAGTGGAACTACAAGGAAAATTTAGATATTGAAGATATCAATGTTGTCAAGGGTTTGTATCTATACATATAACTTATAAAATTGGGTGTATCTATGTGTATATATATATATGTATATATATGTATGTATACATATATATATATATATATATATATATATATATATATATATACATATATACATATATATATATATACATATATATATACATATATATATATATAGACATGTATAGATGTATATATGTACATATAGACATGTATATATGTAGATATATATATATATGTATGTACATACACACACACACACACACACACACACACACACACATATATGTATGTACATATATATCTATATATATATATATGTATGTACATATATATATATATATATATATATATATATATGTATGTATGTATGTACATATATATGTACATACATATATATATATGTATCTATGTACATATATATCTTTATATATGTACATATATCTATATACACACATGTACATGTACATTATATGTATATGTATATGTATATATATGTACATATATATACATATACATATACATATAATGTACATTTACATGTGTGTGTATATATATATATATATATGTACATATATATATGTATATGTACATATATATATGTATATATACATATATATATATGTACATACATATATACACATCTATATATGTACATATACATGTATATATATACATATATATGTACATATATAGATGTGTATATATGTATGTACATATATGTACACACACACACACACACACATATATATATCTACACATTATATATATACATATATATACATATACGTATATACATGTACATGTATATAAATGTAGATATGTATATGTATATATATATATATATATGTATATGTATATGTATATGTATGTATATATATGTATATGTATATATATATATATATATGCACATGTACATTTATATACGTATATGTATATATATATATATATATGTATATATATGTATGTATGTATGTATGCACACACACATGTGTCTAAACAGTGGCTTAGCTTGTATTTTCTATTTTAATAAAACTCTAGACAAGTTTGAGAATCCTAACAAGGCCTAATACTCTCACAAGGGTAGATACACTATACAGATGTAATAGACTCCTGACAGGGTCAATATCATTCACAAGATAATTTTGATTTGTGGATCATTTTTTGGGTACCATCCCCACTAACATTCTCCCTTGGCTAGAGATTCATTGGCTAATAAAATATGGTGTTATGAGTTTCTTTATGGTGTGCATGGTTTACATTTTAGTTTACCTTTATATTATGCAAGTTTAAGATTTATAAATAATATCCAAAGTTGGGTAGAAAGTTGTTTAAAGTGCATGAGTTATTCTCCCCACCCCTCTCTTAGCAGTATTCATGGACTTTACCTTATGATAGTCTTATGTCTATCTATTTTTCCTTCAAAATTATGCTTGGTCAACCCTAATAACTCAAGTCTATTGGAAGGAAAAATATTTAGCTCCCACATTTCATTTCTTTCTATCACATCTATTTCCTCACTCATAACCCAACACCATTTTTATTTTATTATAAAATCCTCAAAGTAAATTGGATCTCTATCTAAAGAAAATGCAAAATTGATGTTCTCATCAAAATATTCATCCTATCTTTCATTTTGGTATAAATCCCTTAGACCCTTGGTCTTTAATATAAATAGAGAGGTTAGAGGAGGCTTAGAACTCTTACTACCTCTATTGTCATGATATGCAAGTCTCATCAAAAGTCATCAAGAGCTATTGGGAACTCTTTATGTATTGGGAGATTATTAGAGATTTCTATTTGGAATTATTCATAACTCTATGTTTATCATTAGTGTTTTCTCATTGTTAATAACATATCTGGCTATCAAACAATTTCCTATTAATGAATAACATAGAAAGAATTTCAAATAAGATTTAATTTGTTGAATATGAGAAGTTGAAGATAATGGTATTATTCTTTGTGATTATACATGATATGTTTCCCATCACATGGTCTTTTTAGTTGATTTAAGGAATTTGTAAAATATTTGATAAAGACTCATTGTTGATTGTAAATACTAAAAAATATTTTAGACATAGATTCAATATGCTCTCTAATGAGTTTTAGTAGAGTAGAATTTTGGTCCATGATTCAAGATAATTCATGAAGACACAAAATCACACATATCCATAGAATTTCTTAAGGATTCATGACTTTGAATTTGGTTTTCTTGTTGTAGAGTGAAATGTAAGTTATTTCCTAGATGAGTTAATCAGGAAATTTGTTGATTATCTAGTGGATGATAGACTTTTATATTATATTGTAATGTATTCTAGATGTGTCCTTGTTTATATTTTTGGAATCACATTTGTTAATGTAATTTATTTTTTTGTTAGGTCTCATATTCAACCAACCTAATAAGTGTTAGTGACATGTATAAGAGAGCGAGTTCATTTATGAATTTATGTGTTATGGATGTGTGAGCTTGAGTTTGTTTCAATCAAGAAAATAATTGAAATAAATTGAAATGTCCCTTTCTCTGATTTTATATGATATTTCAAACCTCTAATCAGATCTTTAAGATCAAACAACCAATATTTCAAAGATCTACTAATTTCTCAATAAACCCCAAATCGGGTATGCCGGAAATAGTGCCAAAAACTTCACAGCTTCACATATTATTAGTAAATCTGAAAGTGGACATATTTATAGAAATTTCAGCAGAATAACAGCCTAAAAAATGAAATTTTCAAATATGTATAACATTTACACAACAGCTCCCAAACGGAGGATAAAAACAATGCTCATCGGGCTCCCAAAAACAACATAGAATAGCCTGAAAACACCATAGAAACACTAATAATCTATCACAGAAGTATAATCATGACCAAATAAATATATTCAGCTCTATTTTAACATTTAAAAGTCTGAAATAAGAAGAAAACAAAACTGATATGAAATACTCAACTGAAAACATCAAACTCTTACAAAAAACACACCCGAAAACTCACAAATCTGCAATGTTCAGCACAAAGGCAAACTCTGCATGAGCATGCACATGGAATGGCTTCAAACTCATATCCTTAGCCTTCCTAGAAACCTGCAAAATCCCATTCTTGGGTCTCCTTCTCCACAGGTTTGGCAGCCTCTGAAGAATAACAAAGAAATAAGCAAAAATCAAGTTCTGGAATGAGCCCAAAATGCCTCCAAACTCCTTAAAAGAGGGCATAACCCTAACTCACGTCCAAGATGGGTTAATAAAACATATTTTAATAATAATTTTCATTTATTAGTCCATTAGCTTCCAAAGATTATCCCCTTTTTCCAAAACGTCACCTTTTTTGGGCATGCCTACCTTAGAAAAGATTATTATTTTTAATTATTTGAAAAGGGGACATGACAAGTCCTCCCCTTCCAAATATTGCTTGTCCTCAAGCAATGGCTGAACAATAAACCAATCAATCCACCTGGATCCCAAATTTAGCCATGAACTATACTATTGTCAATTAACACAGGCTCCTGCAATATCCTCTGCAATATAACCAAGAGGAATCCATAATCAAACTGACAATTAATGCTCAACCAAACTCCAAAGTCACAACTTCCACAGTCAGAAACCCATGAGACACAAACTCTTAAAACATCAAAACCCAAGTAAAGTGGACAAATCAAACTACCAACACAGTAAATACCATCAATGCATTCCACTAGCCTATACGGAATGTACAATCCAACTCTGCAACAATGGTGAATGCTCCTGAATGAAACTGTACCAAGTCTGGAGAATCCACACACTATACAACTCCTACAGTCAACACAACTCTGTAGATCATCGACCATTGTCTCATAACCATAACTCCCATGCACCCCTGATGGTGAAAAGCCATCACAAGATAAACAGCAAGAATTGGAACCCAAACCAAATTTGTCTGCCATCAACTCCTCAACATAAGGATCAAATGCTAACTGATGTACATACCTTGCAATATAATGTTGATAAAAAAAACCAACCTCAGTCAACAGCTCACCATGAACAAGTGATACAACCCACTGTGACTGATCACCAGCTATGTCAGGAGATGTCATAGTCAAAGGAGTAGAATCAATAACAACACCCGCTGAAGCATCACTCTGAAACTCTTGCTCTAAGTCATGTATTATCAAGCTGTCAACTACAGAACCTATCGCCATGTCATGCCCATCACAACTCTCATCCCGAGGCATTAAACTATCCCATAACTAATGATAAGCACTACGAACCAAAGTAAATCTCTGTATCATCATCTCATCAACATGGTCATCAAAGGTAAATTGATGAGCATACCTCACAATGTAATGTTGATAGAATGTGCCAATCTCAGTCAGTGGCTCAGACTGCAATCCAAATGTAACTAACTGCAATCAATCACTAACCAAGTTGGAACTGAATACTACCTCTAAAGACATTGCCAAGGGAGTATTATTACTAGCAAGAACCATGCCAACTATTGGCTCACCAACATCACACATGGTCTTTGATACAACATCTCTAGTCTTCGTGCTATTAGTGCTAGAGGTCACCACCATGTCAGGCATACCACAACAATCTACTGCAGCACCCAACTCAACTGAACCTGACTCTAGTGGGAATGAACCCGATATGCCAATGTTAGTATCAAGGATGGATGCATCCCCATCTCCACTATCTTTGACAATCTCGACCGTGGACATCCTCGGATCATCAGACACCACAGCTTGTGACTGTACAGAATCTAGTAAAGATTGTAGTTTCTCTAACTCCATGGTCACCTTAGCCAAATGAAACTATGACTCCTTGAAAACCAACTGTGTACTCTCAAGAATCTCAGAAGTCACCTCAAGCTGCTCAGTAAGCTCACTCACCTCATCTTCCTTGGCCAACAATGAATCATATGCTATACTACCCCACTCCATAAGATAATCTTTGTCGGCTACCAACTGCATATAATCTTGTCTCAGAATCTGGATAGCCTCCCATAAAGAGTGGAACTCTGTCAAGGAAAGATAACTGGCTCCCTGCTCATCACTAGTAGGAGAACCCCATCCATAAACTACTAACAATTGACGAGCAGCATCGAAATGTTGGCAAGCGATAGCAATGTCTCGCTCACTAACTCTCAACTGATTAGACACATGATGGCATTGGCTTGACTGTCTCCTACAAACCTCCTCTGATGCACTGTCTAAAGGAGTATCCTCAAAGTTACTAGTCTCTAGATTATTACCATCCATATCCTATGAATCAACTCTAAAGCTCATATCAACAAATGAAGTATCAAAAATTGTAGCACTACTGTCCAACTCCTTTGTACCCAAAGAAACTAAGTCTTCAAAACTGCCCACTACATCCTCCTAGATGTCATCAATGCCAATATGATCCTGGGACTCATCTATACACACTACCAAATATGACAGATCATCAACACATTCCAGCAAGTATGGTTGACTGGATATATGAACAAAGCCCAACACCGGCGTATAAAAACTAAGACCAACATCGAACAAGCTACTAGCACAAGAAAAGACAACACTGTGCAATCTGCTAATCAAATCCATAATAGCACCCAAACAAACACTGCTACCAAAAAGTGTTAAAGATCTCTAGTCAACTAAATCCCAAATGCCAATATAACAATCTCGAGTCCATATCTATAAACTAGAATCAGCTAGTAACTCAAGAAAAATCCTCACTTGAGTAATATGACCAATACCAACTAACTCCACATAGCTTTCATGATGAGATAATGAAGTCACAATACTGTCTTTGTTCACTTTTAGCTGATTGGACAAATCGTGTGAAGTACTACCAGCCTCAACCTCATGTGACGAAGCATCTAACTGTACCTGGTACTCTTTCTTAGCAAAGTCATGAATGCTCAATGTCTGCTCATCTCTACTAGGTATCTCACCATCATGCACAACAACATCCTCATAATCATCATCTGAACCCACTACGTTGTAGTCGCTACCTGTTGTAACTATACCATCCTGAATACCTGTGATATCACCCTTTAACGACATGTATACAATTGTCTCAATTTGAGTATCAAGTTGACCATTGCTATCAATCTGTGTAATATCCTTTCTCACTACCTCCTGTGGCAGAGTAGAATCTGAGACCTCTGCTTGGCTATAAGCTAGTTTCTCAAACTCCTCATGCAAGTTCTTGGTAATTGTGTCACCTGCCCTTTGAGAAAATTTGCCAAATAGAAATTTGATCAACTTATCCACCTTAGCTGGTTCAGACAACATGTCATTCATCATACAATGGTGCTCAACCAACTGTTCAGACATGTCATGGCTTATTTTTCTAAGTTTATCTCGAATGTCTAAATAACCATCCTTTCTATTATTCTGACTCTGGATATCAATTGTCTAAGATCATGTCCTCTGAGACTCTATACTATACCTGTCCATTCTGGATAAAGTAGAGTGTAACCCCAATAGGTTATAATTTCGTCAAACACCAAGAACTAACATGCAAATGATTAGGAGTAGCATGCAACCATAGATTTTGACATGCAGCTGATTAGAAGCAACATGCAAATGATTAGAAGTAGCATGCAACCATAGATTTTGACATGCAGCTAATTAGAAGCAACATGCAACCACCAAATTCACTAAGAACTAACATGCAAATGATTAGAAGTAGCATGCAACCATAAATTTTGACATGCAGCTAATTAGAAGCAACATGCAACCATAAATTATGACATGCAAGATTTGGGTAGTTGTCAAAACTGACATGCAAACTTCTACAAACCCTCAGGCTAGCAAGATCATAGCTCTGATACCACTGAAATGTTCCTTTCTCTAATTTTATATGATATTTCTAACCTCTAATCAGATCTTTAAAATCAAACAACCAACATTTCAAAGATCTACCAATTTCTCAATAAACCCCAAATCGGGTATGCCGGAAATAGTGCCAAAAACTTCACAGCTTCACATATTATTAGTAAATCTGAAAGTGGACATATTTATAGAAATTTCAGCAGCATAACAGCCTACAAAATGACATTTTCAGATCTATATAACATTTACACAACAGCTCCCAAACGGAGGATAAAAATAATGCTCATCGAGCTCCCGAAAATAACATAGAATAGACCGGAAACACCATAGAAACACTAATAATCTATCACAAAAGTATAATCACAACCAAATACATATATTCAACTCTATTTTAACATTTTAAAGTCTTAAATATAGCAGCAACCCAAACTGATATGAAATACTCAATTGAAAACACCAAACTCTTACAAAAAACACACCTGAAAACTCACAAATCTGCACTATTCAACACAAAGGCAAACTCTGCATGAGCATGCACATGGAATGGCTTCAAACTCCCATCCTTAGCCTTCCTGAAAACCTGCAAACTCCTGTTCTTGGGTCTCCTTCTCCACAGGTTTGGCAGCCTCTGAAGAATAACAAAGAAATGAGCAAAAATCAAGTTCTGGAATGAGCCCAAAATGCCTCCAAACTCTTTAAAAGAGGGCATAACCCTAACTCACGTCCAAGAGGGGTTAATAAAACATATTTTAATAATAATTTTCATTTATTAGTCCATTAGCTTCCAAAGATTATACCCTTTTTCCAAAACTTCACCTTTTTGGGCCTGCCTGCCTTAGAAAAGATTATTATTTTTAATTATTTGAAAAGGGGACATTGCATAAATATTTCAAAAGAAAAACTATGAAAGGAAAGAATCAAAAAAATTTGTGAGAAGATTGTTACCATAAGATCAAAATATCACAAGAGTATTCCAAAGATGAACATGAAGAGACAAGAGATTTTCTAATGGGGAAAAACAAGAAAAAAATCCATTGTGAATTATATGAATGAGGCAAATGACGAGAGAGAGAGGGAGGAAGGGAGGAAGGAGAGAGAGAGAGAGAGAGAGAGAGAGAGAGAGAGAGAGAGTCATTAAAAGAACCACATAACAGGTGTGTTGGATGAGAATGAGAGCGGATCTTCTCTTATATGGAGATTAGAAAATATGTTTTTAAGTAACTTATAAGTGAATGAATGTCACATTCATAAATGTTTTTGTAGAAAGTATCATAATCCTCTTACTGGGAGGAATAAACTATTTTTTGTAATAAAGGTATTAGAAAAATGGCATGTCATCACACATGGAAAATATGACAAACAAGCGAGATGTCTTCACATTTAGACTAGAGGACAAGAAATTGCATGAGGGATACCTTGGTTTAAAATAGATAAATAAATGCAACCAAGGAAAGATTACTACTTCTAAAAACCTCCTTTAATATTTACTTTTGTCTTAGTTGTTCTTAAGACTAATATTAGTTTTGTTAGCTTAGATGGTAGGTTTGTTTAAATAGGACTATAATATTTATGTCATCATAGATTGTAAGATCAATCTTTTAAAATAGGTTTTCTCTTTACTTTGTTTGTAGTTGACTTTTATATTGTGTGTTATTAATGTATTTCTAACGTGCTTCTTTAGTTTTTAAACTATTAGCCTTTTAAGCTAGTTATAATGAAACAACACTTTAGTTTTACTCCTTTTAATATGAAAACAAAATAATAATATAAAATATTAATCAATGTACCATATTCTCAATGTCATTTAATTTTATTATACTAATTTATATGTATATTTTAAATTTAATTATATGATAATATGTTAATACATATTTAAGAGATTATTATATAATATAAAATGCAAACAAAATTTTATATTAATTTTCTATTAACTCTACAACCTAATATGAATTAGGTACCATACACTTAGTCGATGACTCATTTATTATTGTCGATGACCTAATTTTCTATTGCATCTATTAAATCACAATAACTAGGATTTGTAGATTACTTATGTGTCTAGGTCGCATTACTGTTCGAAATGTTATTGAAAACATATATGTTCATGGAAAAATACTGCTAATATTTATTTATTTTTATTATTCTATGAAATGTATCAGACATGACGCATTTGGAAATTCACTTTAGAAGTTTCTGCTTTCCAGTATTCTGACGTGACTCATAAAGCCTTCTATTTTCTTGAAATTGGTCTGGAATAGGTGGGGCACAATATAACGTTTCCTATTTCAAATAAAATGATTTTGCAACACAGAACATAATGATATGAGATAAAACCAGATCACTGAGCTGTGCATGATAAGTATTATTATAATTATTAATATATAAAGTCTCGCCGAAAAAACAATATATAAGTTAATCGAACTTACCCATTAAATGCATGCTTTGTTGAAAATGAATACAATAATATGAATCCAAGTCCAGTACAATAATCACATGATAGTTCTTTTCTTGGTAGCCTTCCATTCATACTTTTTCTACAAGAATTCTAATCATGTACGTTCACAGGCCGTCCTATCTTAAAACTTCTTTTTGGCTCACTGAATAAATATACATATGCTACTGAGTAGCACCTACACTGAATAAAATACCAATTAATTGTAAATCAAAGTCAAAAAGATTAGCAAAGTGAGATATCCTGCAAATTGTATAATACAGCTATAGTGGGGGCCATCAGTCGGCATGATAGTTCCAGATTTGGAGTCTACTAAATAGAATAAAATACATTGAGAAAGGTCCCACAAGTTTGGCTGAATGAAATCATGCTCATCAGCTTGTTGCATTAATGCCTTGGAAATTTGGCTAAATGGTCTTCTTTCCACTGTCTATTTAAGAGTGGAGTATGACAGATTTGGCTTTACTGGTGAAGACAGAAGGTAACCACTTCGAAGTATTCCAAATAAACTTGTTTCTGTATTTCACAGCCAACATCTTGAGGATTGATAATGAAAGGCAACTTGCAGTGGGGAAAAATGGTAAGCCATCACATTGCATGTCTTAGTTTTTTTGTCTGCGTTGCTATCATACATCACCACCTTCATTAAGCCTGACAGAGTAGACTTCCTCTATTGTTTATTTCGGTGAAAGTAACAGATTCTGGCATGCCCCATGTATAGTAACATCTATCTATATGTGTTAATAGTTGTTGCAGTTTAGTTTTATTTTTAAGGTTTTTGAAACTTGTATAATAATGTATCAGAACACATTGGAATTATTGTAGTCTCTATATGTTCTTAGATATAATAGGAATAAGAATTGAAATTTTCAGTGATAGGTCAAGAGGCATCTAAGTTTAAGTGAACAATAATAATTAAACAATTTTGTATAAAAGAATCAAAGAAGTATACTATAAATAAATATAAATATATTCAGTTGTAAGAGAAGTTTATAGTATGAGAGTTATTAATAGAATATTATACTGTATATTTTTCAAGTTAGGTTGAAAACAAAATTGTATACATGCTTATGGATTTGATTGTGTTAAGATTTTTATCATCAACCGTTTCGACTACGTGATCCATGATCACAATGAAGAGCAAGAGAAGCAAAACAAAGTGATGATGGATCACATAGTGTGACTTGAAACATTGATGGTAAAAATCTTAACACAATCGAATCCAAAAACATATATACAATATAATGGATTGGAAAAACTTGTTCTCTTTAATTGAAAAAAAAAAAAAGTTTTATTTCTTTTGAATGAATCTATTACATGAAGAATTATGATGTTAATGTTTTGAGCCACTAGAATAATTTAGTGTACAATGATTAGATAATAATTTTAAAGTTATTCAAAGCATCTGATATTTTTTCCTTACAAATAAAAACATTTAAACATTTAATATTTGCAATTTTTAACTCACTTTAATTATAATAATGAAAATAATTCCTAGAAGCTATCCTAAGTTCTAAAAGATACTATTTTCATATGTCTTTAAAAAATCATCTACAATTTAAATAGTCATTGTCTCTAACATTTCAAGATAATGTGTCAGCA
Source organism: Cupressus sempervirens (assembly GCA_028749045.1). Lineage (NCBI taxonomy): Eukaryota > Viridiplantae > Streptophyta > Pinopsida > Cupressales > Cupressaceae > Cupressus > Cupressus sempervirens. Next base: position 121,636,427 of record CM053789.1, on the reverse strand, counting down.
CATTCATTCCTCTCTAAGAGTTTCCCAATTTGTCTCATTCTTTATTTGATGGATAAAGCCACACATTTGGTCAATGAAATGTTTTTTTAAGTCTATGAATCCTATTTTTTTAAAGAATAATTTAGAAGGATGATGCCTTTATTTATTTATTTATATGAAGAAATAAGGATACATAATGATTCGTTTTTAGACACAATAATCTAATGAGAAATGCCAAGAATGCTGGACCTATGCCCTATAAATATTCGAAAAAGAGGATATTGGGGTTTGAAGAAATTCTAAATGGTGAATTTTTATAAATAAAAAGAGAACGATAATCTAACTATAATTTTCAAGACTAATTATAAAATAATTCATTTCATAAATGCAATAATAAAAAGGGAGCAATCATATTTATATATTTTATAGTCGAAAATAGAATGATCAACGAGGTAAGTGCTTAGTAAAGTGGCTTAGTACTTCTTTTTCCTTTCTAGTATAAACTTAATTTTAATTTAATAATTTTATTACAATATATAAAATATTTAAAGTAATAAAATTATTATATAGTTATAGTTTTGATAGTTATAGTAATAAAGAATTCTTTATTATAATTATATAAATAATTTTTAATTGTTAATTTAAAGTATAATTAATTTAAATCTTAATTTTGATTTTATTTGTTACATATAGATCATATGTTACTATTATAAAGAAATTATAATCAAAATAAATAAAATAAAAGTATATATTAATAATTTTAACATTTTAAATTCAAATACAATAATTACATTGTTAATAATATAATATTAAAAAGTTTAAAATATGAAATAAATTAAAATTATTAAAAATTAATAAATCATTGATAAAAATATATCTTTTAAAAAGTATTATATTTTTAAATCTATGAAATCTAGCTTTTATAAGAGTGAAATGGGTTCATAAAGATAAATATCTTGTATCTATATTTATATTGTACATAATTTATTCATTTTATAATAAAACTTAAAAATGATTATTTTATTGTTAGAATCATTTAATTAATTTTATAATTTACATGTCAAAAGTTTAAATCTTATTATAAATAGAATATACTTTTAAAAATAATTTAATAAATACCATACCAAATATTTTTTAAATATAATATTTAGATATAAATCATCCATTTTTTTATAAACTAAAATAAGCTTTAGTGAAAAACTAAATAAATGAAAATAAATGAAATATATATAATTTTAGATGTAATAAATTAAATTATAATTATTTCTTAGTGGATATATCGATATTTCTTTAGATAGATTTGTCTAAGATACCTATACTAGTTTAATTATATTTATAGCTTATATAGTAAATCAAAATTATGTATATTGTAATTAATTTAATATTCTAAAAATAATTATATTAAAAATAAGATGTATTGTAATATTAACATCTAATTAGCCTATTCAAAGTTAAAATTACTTTATTATTAAAAATATTTTTTAGAAAATAATTAATCATTTTGTTAAAAAATCAAATAATAATTTTGGAATGATTTAACTAAATCTTACTATTTTTTAAAAGCTTACTAAAATCAATTAATATATTTATTATAAACATACATCAAAAAAAACTAAAACAATTCTAATACAATTTTTAAATCTAACAAATTAATTATAGTTCCAATTAACCACTATAATGGCCTCCATAACTCGTTACAGTATAAAAGTAAAAAAAATTATACACATGTATAAAAAAAAAAATTCTATTAAATATAAGAGGATCAAAAAACAATAGAACCGGAGAGTTTACAGAGTATCAACAAGGAGGCTTAGCCTCCATCTGACAACAGAGTATCAAATGTACAATGACATCAAAACATGAGGAACGACCAACTAATGTAAAACATCAAAATGAACACCCATCCAGGCAGTCCAACCGAGCGAACCCTCCATCCAAACAATGTTTTTGCGCTCTTGAGTTTGAGTTAATATGAGCAGCTCTTCTTTTTCAGTATTAACATTCTTCCTGATCTCCCTATTCAATCTTTTACGTGCTTGATCAAAAGCATGCAAGTCATCCTCCAATGTTCTTCTCCATTGATATCCATGATTCAGCTCGTAGTAGGGGAAGGTAACATGACCATCTGACATGTATCAATTTTGATGTAGTGGAGGGTATGTTATACTTTTAATTTAATTATTACATTAAAATCCATCATTTTAATAACAATAATTAATTTCAGCATTTGTATTGGATGCAAAACATTGCAAAATCTAGATAGAACTTAAACTAGTGATTAGTTATGAAATGTATACTTTATTTTTTTACGTGGAAATACATAGGCTAAATAGATATTATCATGAATTTTCTCTTTTTTGAATGCATATTATAAGATCATAAGTAAACATATATCAAAAATTATCTAGAATGATCAAAAGTTGTCAAAAAGTTGACCACTCATTAATTGTACCTTTAGGGATTTGAATCTTAGCAATGACACAGGGTAGAAGTACAAAGTTGTATTTTGTAAAGCAAATGATCAACATTGATTCAAGTTTTTAAAAGAGAATTATTACAAATAAATATGTTAAAAATTTTAAATGATGTAAACTAATGAAATGTTTAGGTTTTATTATATTTTATGTTTGTATTTTTATTGCAAATGTAAAAATTATGCAAATGTAGTTATTGATAAAAAGAAAGTCATAAATTTAGTTGTTGATAAAGTTTTGTAGTCAAAGTTACATCTCCCACCAATGTTTATATACCATTTTCTTTTATTAATTTTTTAATGTATAGATATTAATGTCTCTTTTCAATATTTATGTAAATGTATAATTATATATATATAATTAAAATCTATGTGTACTACAATATGATCAATTGAATATTTTATGATATTTACTAACTCCAATAAAAATTAAATATAAAATATAAAAAGAGTCTAATCATACTAGAGGATAATTTTTTCCCCATTTCCTTTGATTTAGTTTCCCCCTAATTTTCCTATAGAGGTTTGGGGAAAGCTCCCTCATCATGGGCTCAAGGGTAAATGCACCTTGTGAGGTCTTGGGGTAGATCCCCAGGAGCATCCCTATCACAATATAGGGAAAAGTTAAGGGGCAATGTGCTATGAGGCTAGAAAAGACATTATTATTATAACATGTGTTAAGACTTATTTATCTATTGGATGAGATATTTTATCTCTAATTTTGTAACCTATAGAAGTCTTGTATAATGTAGCTTAAGGTTATGGATTTTATTATGTATGATGATTTAGTAGTTTCTTGCAGTTCTATTGAGTTGTAATAGGGTTCCATTTTGTATTTATATTGAATACTCTATTTGATGGATGTAGCTTATGATTGGATGAACCATGTTAAATATTTGCATTTTTTTTCTATTTATGTGTGCTTTATTCCCTTGTGATATTGGTTATATTTGCATGTAGCTATTATTTTCTATCTATTAAATACTTACAACCCCCCCGCCCCATGTGTGTGTGTGTGTACACACACACACACACACACACACACACACAGAGAGAGAGAGAGAGAGAGAGAGAGAGAGAGAGAGAGAGAGAGAGAGAGAGAGAGAGAGATTTCTTTGTTAAATAAACATAAAAATTTAGGAACACAAATTTCTCATTAAGTACAGAGGGATAGGGCTTGAACTCTTACACGAAGCCCATAGACAAAAAGATAATGTCAAAAGCAGTGACACTTATAGAAGGGAATCAGAACCAACAACTGGGTGTGTGCACCAAGATGGTTTGAAAAAAATTTACACCATGAAAAAAAAAGTCAAAAGTATACATAACACAACCATGTTATGTGAACTTTTGATCAAATTACAAAATGGATTTTGGCTCATTAACATGCCAAGATAAAAACATTCAAAAAAAATGAATTTGGAAATAATGTGATTTCCTTATAAATGTGATTGTATTATTAATAACTAGGAACATTGCTTCTATTTGTGTATAACCCTATTAGGTTATGAAGAAATAGAAGCAATGAGAGTGAGATAGATAAATAGGGGGTAAAGGAGAGAGAGAGAGAGAGAGAGAGAGAGAGAGAGAGAGAGAGAGAGAGAGAGAGAGAGAGAGAGAGAGAGAGAGAGAGAGAGATTTCACATTTCTCTATGGATAATTCTGTAACACTTGCCACTTCTCTATTTCAAACTTATTTTTACCTATGTCACTACTTGAGCTACTAGTAGATGGTGAGTATTCATCATCATCATCATTTGACATAGGCTCACATGCATATCTTTGTTTCTTTCCTCTTTCTATATCTTCAAGTCCTTACCTATAACTTCTATCATGGGTCAAAGAAGCACTTCCTGTAGACAACTAAATTTGATTGCACAAATATGTAATTGTATTTAGTCATCTCCTATGGAGTTACTGATTAAATATTTATTATTTAATTAATTAATCATAATCTCCTAGTTAGTTAATTAATTTAATTAACTATAAGTCCAATTAATAAAATCAAATGATAACCCAAAATCAATTTATCAATTAAATCCCTATTCCTCTATTAAATTAAATTAATCCTCAAATCTATTTAATTTAATACCACATCCCCCTCTTTATTAAATAAATCATTTATGCACAATGTAAGGGGCATGGTCAGAAGAGGCCTTTGAAAGAAAGACTATCTAATTTGAGTTTTAATTGCTTTGAGGTGTTGGATAGTATGGTTCTAGAGGAGGGTATTACTCCTCCTATCTCTTCTAATCCAATTTTCCCAGATGAGGGATTTGTACCTAATGATGCTTGTGGGGCATCCCAAATTGTGGTATATCAAAACTATGAATTCCCTATAGCTCTTGTGTCAGAGGCTCTGATGACACCTACGGTGTTGGAGGATAATGATGTTGTTCTAGCTAACTTGGTTAAGGATGTGCTACCATCAGGTAAGGGCAAGGGATCTCCTCTCCCCTTGGGGTTGATGCCTAGACCCTTTAAGCAGGTTTCTTTTACTCCCCCTCTAAGGAGTGGGTGCAAAACAGACCAAGAGAAGATTAAACTCATAGGAGATATATTGATTGAGTCTGGGTCAATGAAACCTTTGGATGCTCATTTTCCCAATCCTACCCAATGATGATTATTCTCTCATGGAATGTTAGGGGGTTGCATAGCCTCCCTAGACAAAAGGCTATTTTGAACTTGGTGGTTGACCATAAACCTGATTTTTTTTTTATCCAAGAGACTAGGCTCTTTGTGGAGCCTATGGTCCAACATGCCTCTAGTATTTGGTCTCATGGCCAATGCTAGTGTGTTGGGGCAATAGGCAGTGCTGGTGGTTTAGCTATATTTTGGGATCCATCAAAAATTTCTCCCCTTGGCTGGGTGTCTTCTCGCTCACCTCTCTCTATGGTAGCTTCTTCTTTAGACTCAAGAGAGGTAATCATGGTTACTAATGTGTATGTGCCTATTGATCTTGTGGGAAAGGAGGAACTTTGGAGCCATATTCAATATGTTAGAAATTGTCACCCTTATCATCCTTGGGTGTTAGTAGGTGACTTCAATTTAGTTTTAAGTCTAGAGGAGAAGCAAGGTGGTTTGGCTAGACTGGCACCTTCTTCTGCTCTTCTTCGACAACACATATCTCTTTTGCATCTCTCTGATGTTAAACCTTCTAATGGTCTCTATACTTGAAATAATCAAAGGACTGGAGTTGATGCTATCTCAGAACATCTGGATAGATTTCTTGTTTCTTGCTTCTAGGTTAGTGGCTCCCTTACTCTCTTCGAAAATCCTTGATTGGAGGGGTTGTGGTAATTGGCCAATCAAATTTTCTGCTATTGGGGCTTGTGTTCCAAAGCATCCTCCTTTTAAGTTTCAGTTGATGCGGCTTCGTGACTCCTCTCTTTGTGATTTTTTTTTATGTTGGTGGAAAGATGGTGCTCCTGCATATGGTACTGCAATGTTCTCATTTTCTAAAAGGCTTCAATATGTTAAAAGGAAGCTCAAGATATGGAATAGACAATGTTTTGGGAACCTTCACTCTATGAAGAGGCTTGCTCAAGAAGATCTTGATGTTATCACAAGGGAGATTAGAGATCGAGGTTTCTCAAAGGATCTTGAAAGGGTTGAATCCCTTGCTTCTAGAGCTCTAGAAGAATGGGAACTTCGAGAGGAAATTTTTTGGAAGCAAAAAGCTAGAGTTGATTGGCTCCAAGAAGGTGATCATAAAACTGCCTTTTTCCATAGTGCAATCTCACTAGAATCAGAGCAATATCTCTTCTTTGGTTAATTCTCAAGGTATCCAACTAAATTCCTTGCCAACTTTGTTCCAGGAGGCTACTTGGTACTTTTATACCCTCTTCTCTGAGGACTCTCCTCTTGCTGATAATGAAGAAAATATTATTTTGTCTTGTATTCCTTCCCTTGTCACTCAAGAAATGAATGATTATCTCATGCATCCAATATCTTTGGAAGAGCTAGAGGAGGTGGTCTTTGGTATGCCTAAGGGGAAGGCTCCTAGTCCTGATTGCTTTCCAGTTGAGTTCTTTCAGGAATTTTGGGACATCATTTATAATGATTTTTTGGAGGTGGTTAACGAATCCTATTCTAGCAAGTAGATGCTTTGAGCTTTGAATTCTACATTCTTGACTCTTATTCCTAAGAGAGAGGGCGCTAATCAATTGGAGTTTTTTAGACCAATTGCCTTATGTAATGTGGTTTACAAAGTTATTACTAAGCTGATTGATGAGAGAAGTAAAAAGTGGCTTCCCATTATTATCTCAGAAGAACAAGGTGGTTTTGTTGCTGGAATATAAATTTTGGATGGGGTGGTTATTGCTACTGATGCTATTCACTCTATGGATACTTCAAGGGATAGAGCAATGTTTGTTAAGCTAGATATGGATAAGGCCTATGATAGATTTAAATGGAGTTTCCTAAGGAGTATTCTTCTTTCTTTTGGTTTTAGCTCTAACTAGGTGAGTTGGACTATGAGTTGTGTTACTTCTGCCTCTTTTTATGTTCTTCTTAATCATCAATCTTCTCAGCTATTTGGTGCCTCTAGAGACCTCCACTAGGGTGACACTCTCTGTGCATATCTATTCATCATCATGGCTAAAGGCTTAGGTAGATTCATTAAGTATCAGGTGTCCTAGAATTCAATTTAGGGGTGGCAATGGGGTAATGGCTTACCTTCTCTTTCCCATCTTCAATTTGTTGATGATTCTGCTCTTGCGGGTCTTGCTAGGATCAAGGAAGTTGAAGCCTTTCGACATGCTTTGGACATTTATTTGGAAGCTTTAGGCCAAAAATTTAATGAGCACAAATCTTCCATTTACTTTTTTAACACTCCTGATTCTTTTCAGCACAGGATTGTTGGTATCCTATGGTTTCAGATTGGGTCACTTCCTTTGACTTATCTTGGCATTCCTATTGTTATTTCTAGGCAGCCATGTCTCTTCTAGAAAAAATTGATTACCAAGCTTTAGGATGAGGTAAATCATTGGACTCATAGATGGCTTTCTACTACTACTCGGGTTACTCTTCTTCAATCTGTTATCCAAGCTCTTCCTACTTATAGAACCATGGTTTAGGCTACTCCTATTTACTTTCTCAAGGAGTTTGATGCTCTTTCTCAGAAATTCCTTTGGAGTGGCAATTTGCATAGTACTAAATGGAGCATGATTAGTTGGGTAACTATTTATAGTCCTAAAAAGGAGGGTGGTCTTGGTCTTTGATCAGCTCTCTTGAGTAGTCAAGCATTGGCTGCTAAACTTTATTGTTGATGGTGCTCTAGACAACATCAACTTTGGGCTCTTATTATCACTCATAAATATGTTCATGGTGTTGATCCTTGCTCTATTTTTGCACTTCCTCTTGAAGGTTGTGGCTCAATGGTCTGGCATACTTTGAAGATAGGTGCAATGTTAGTCAAGAGGGTTTTGTTCTAGATATGTAAAGGAGGTTCTAAGGCTTTGTTTTGGTCTGATGCTTGGGATGGATTCCCTTCCATTTTATCCATGTACCCTCATCTCTAGTCTCTTTGTGACTCTTTTCATGCTATTGGATAGGATAAAGTGGCTCATTACAAGAATCCTTATCAATTGGGACCTGTTGTTTGTTACAGATGGAAGCATTCTTTTGATTGGCCTCCTAGAGGCATAGATGTGGATCGTCAGGAGCTTTCTCAGATTCTAACCTCTAGAGAGTGTTTCCTTTTGTTAGGTCCAGATGTTTTGACTTGGGGAGGTACCTTATCTAATAAATATCATGTCTCTGCTGAGTATCTAGAGATGACTTGACAATTATTTGGGGTTGCTGAGGTCCCTTGGTGGAAGCAAGTTTGGAATAAAGTTTCTTGGTCCAAGTGCAATTTTTTCATGTGGCTTGTGGCTCACAACCACTGCCTTACATGGGATAATCTTTGTAAATGTAGATTTTAGGGCCCCTCTTATTGTGTTTTGTGTGGTAATGGGGAGGAGTCTATCTCCGATCTGTTCTTCCATTGCTCCTATTCTATTTAGCTATGGAACCTTTGGTGGAGTGCTTGGGGTTTCTCTTGTAGGCATGCTTTCTCTTTGCTTGAGTTATGGGCCCACTTGGGCAATGCTCCCTCCAAGTATTCTCCTCTCCATGCTGCTTGGATTGCTGGCCTATCATTCATGCTTTGGCATATCTGGTTGGAGAGGAATCATCAAATATTCCAAGATGTTCAGCTTGGTGTTTTGCATCCTTTTTGGAAGATCTCACATTCTCTTCAGGAAACTATTCAAGTGAAGTGTGAGCTAGATGGGGTATGGATCCAGTTAATCCTACTATATGTAATCACCTCAATTTTCATCTTCAAGATGGGGCTGCAACTCAAAGGTTTCCTTTTGTGTCCAAGTAGCTTCAGCATCAGAGGAAAGGTTAGGTAAATCAGGATGGGCATTGGACTCCTCCTCCCTGTAGAGTTCTGAAAATTAACACTGATGGTTCTTCTTGAAGGAATCTAGGCCCTGTTGGTATTGGGGGAGTGGCTTGTTGTAGTTCTAGTGATGTTAAATTATTTTTCTCTTTTCATAAGGGTGATTATACTAACAATCTCATGGAAGCTCAGGCTATTTTATATGCTATGGAATAGTGTTGCTTGCGGGGATGGAGTAAGATTATATATGAGTCTGATTCCCAAGTGGTGGTGAACTTACTTTTCTCATAGGAGCTTGAGGATGTTAGTTGGCAGCTGGCCGCTATTGTTAATTAGATTATTCTCTTCTCTGCCTCTTTTCAGTTCATTAGGTTCACTTATATTCCTTGTGAATGGAATAGAGTTGCTGATTGTTTAGCCAAATGGGCTTCTAGTCATGATCTAGGTTGGAATATTATGGATAGGGGGAAACTTTCCTTTGAGATGGTGCAAGAATTTGATGATCTTGTTTCTCAGGATCAAGCTCCTTGTTGAGCTCTCCTTGTCATATTCCTCTTTGTCTTAATAAATTTCATCCCTCTTTTTCCAAAAAATAAAAAATAAATCATTTGATAAATCATCCTAAACCTTAAAACATCCCTAAACCCTAACTTTAGCCCTAATCCAACCCATTCACCCATAATAACCTCACTTAGCCACCTAGCTAACCCATCCCATCAAAGCTAAGCCACTTGCCCCTTAACCCCCTTCCTAAACTAATTCTAAACCCCCTCCTAAATATGTGCACAACTTTAAGCAAGGGTTAAGACTTGCTAACCTTAGTCAAAGTCAAAAGTCTCCCTTATCCTCTTCCATCCCTACCCAAGAGCATTTATGGCTCTTACATTCCCTTTATGCCTCTTACATCCCTCTTATACACTCATCTTCCCTCATTACTCCCTTTGACCAACCATTTTCCCATCCCCTCATACTCATCCTCCTTGTGACAAGTGTCACTCCCTAATTGGCTACAAAAAAGTACAATCCATATTCTCTCCTTTCAAAGCATCCTAGCCCTCCCTCACCATTCTCCCATCCTTGCATCCTGACCATCCATCTCTCTACCCCTTGGCCTATAAATTAAACCCTTCCCTCTCACAAATATCATCCACTTCGATGCTAAAGTTATCATGCTATTTTGAGAGCCTAAAAACTACCAAAATACTATCATAATGTTGAAATCTCTCCACACCTCCATTGTTAAATCCCTCACCCATCTACATGCTTTACATAAAACCCCATTCTTTCAAACCTTGAGCACATTGTGAGCATACATCCTCTATCCATCGGGTGATAACCATTCTTGGTTTGTCTTCCTTTTGGTGATAACCTTTTCCTATCATAAGTGTTTACTTATTTAGTTTTGTGAATGCTTTTATTAGTTAGAATTCCTTGTATTCCACTACTAGATTAGATGATACATTTTCACACACCCAGTGGGACCCTATATTTGGGTCTCTATAATCATATGTTTTGTTTGTCTTCTTTAACTAAACAAATTAATGTTTTGTGTTTTTTTGTGCATGCAGGTGATCCTCTAATATTTTTTGCAAGCACATAGGTCTCTTATCAATAAACACATTCCCAGCCATAAGATCAAATTCCAATTTAATCTCATTTTTAATAGGCTTTGTTCACGATCCTATAACTACAAAATTGTGAACTCACAACCCAAGGATTACAATCTTAAACTAGTGGGAATGTGAACCCACATGGGCAGGATTGTTGTTTGCCCCAAAATCCCACCACCACATGCCACAAAAACACATCCATCATTTATGTTGACCTTATTCCCATGGGAATACTAGTTTTTACCAATGAGATCACTGCAAAGGACCTATAGGAATGCTTAACCCAATTAGTCAACCATTATACCCCACCTTTTCCCTCCTTGACTAAACCTATAGAAACATCTTTCGATGGGAATGCTTCTCCATAAACCTATAGGATCTCTATTTAGTGAGATAGCTCTCTTACTTTTTATCCTACAGCTTGATTTTCTATGCTTTTCACCAATCCCCTGCACCTCAATCCTGGGACCTTTTGGCCGCATTCCTACATTGTAGGATCATAGTTTAAACCTATGGGTTTTCTATTTTGACCTACCAATGCTATATTTTAACACTTTTCTATTCTAGGTACTTTTTGGAGCAAAATGCTAACAAGTTTTTGTAGGTTTTCTTAGATTGATTCCTAGAAAAATTGTGTTTAAATGCTTAAAAATGAACAAATCTCACTTTTTCATGGAATTTGTGTCTAAATCTTAGAATTTTTTTCATTGGGATGTTTGGTTAGCTTAATTAAAAGAAATGCACTCTCAAACGCTAATTATTAAAACTAAATCAATGTGATAAACACATCATTTCAAAATGCAAAAGAACATTATGTGAAAACACCTCTATTTTTGGGCTTAAAATAAATCCACTAAATCTTGAATCTCTTAAGGATAAAATGTTCTTATTCTCTCCTTTTAAAAGCTTTCTCAATCAATATCCTTTTTGATAACGTGATTTCTTTTGTTGACCATGACTATGAGGTTGGAAATGAACATTTGAATACTAAGATCATGTATGTCTTCAAAAACTAGTTTGTTAGGATACACTAAAGTGTCCAAATTGAAATTAATCAAGTGCCTTGCATGTTTTGAAATTGTGCCTTCTAGGACATCTTCATCTTCTCTATTTTTTGCAACTTAGGACCTTAGAGTACATGACACATGTATGAAAAGTTGTTAGCAAGATCATCTGCAACAAGCTAGGAGTGCTTCTAGTGAGTTCATCCAACTCTAGGAAGCGCGTCCATTTTGGTGAGAAGCTCAAATAGATAAAAATCTAGCTGGTACATAAATGAGGGAAAACTTGTAAACTTTCTCACTCTATCACCCAAGTTTAGGCAGTGTGTTTCTTGGGGTAGCCTAAGGTGGAAAAACTTTACCATGATTTTATCATGTCTGGAATAGATCCTTAAGTGGATCACATACATAATAACCATTTGGCAAGACTCCATAGACCTATTTACAACCCTATTTTAGTCTTCATGATTTTATCCAGGGTATGTTCATTCATGGTGCAAGGGAAACAACATCCCCCAAGATTACTCACCATTGTGCTCCCCTAGTAGAGGCATAAGGCCACTTGAGTTTCATCTCCAAGGGTCGTTGTTCCTGTAGAAGGGGAACTTCTATTTTCCATGCCTTCAAAATTCTTTCATGTGTATCATTTTTTGATCAACTCTTGTATCGACTCACCTCTTTGATTAGAGGGACATATTGCACTAGAATTAGGAGACATCAAGTTGTGGGCCATTGAATAGCATATTGCAACCAAAATTTGACCTTAGGGATAAAGAGTGTATTTGAATTATCTTATTTGTGCAAAAGACCTATGAAATTTTTTTTTAAAAGCTTACATAGTTTGTATGGTTACTATGAAATCCTTTTGCTAAAGAGCTCATTTGTTTATCTTTCTCAAAGTTGTTTTTTCCTTTGAGAAACTATTTGGTCATAATTTGTCATTTTAGGAAAGTCCTACCCTTGTTATCTCAAAACACAATTGTTAGCAAGTCCATTCACAACAACTTTAGTCTTGGTAGTTCAACTTTGTATTTTTTGAAATTATCCTTACTATATCTAGAAAAAATATAATCATTAAACAATGTCTAGTTGCAAACAAGCTTCTTTCTCCTTCGTCCAAAGTTATCTTTCTCAAAATACCATTGTTACATATCTTACTTGACCAAAAAATTTCTTTGTGAACAAAACCTTCGTCATCAAAATAGGTCATCCTTACCCTTGTTGAAAAGGATTGTTAGGAAGTTTATTTGCAACAATCCTAAGCCTAGCTTGCCCCACTTTACTACTTACATCCTAAAGAAAATACCCAAACCACTTTTCCCCTTATACATAAAAGCACTATTCTCTTGAAACCTAGTTACTCCTCAACTATTTTATTCTTCCAACCCAAGGTTTAAAGGTATACTTAACATAGTCACAGCCTATAAAATCCCATAGTTATAAGACAAATCTCCTAGAGTTATCTCATGTTAGGAAAAACCAAGACCAAATTTAAAAAGACTAAACTTATACAAATACCTATTTACAAAGAAATAGAAGCCTAATATAAGAAGTATAAACCCTAACCCAAGGATCGCTAAACTAGACCAAGTTGAGACCGACAGTGCAAATGTTGCACTACAAACTGAGTGGGATTACAAAATTCAAAACCTAACTCTTCAACGAGGTGTCAACCATGGCCTTATTGATAACTCTAGTGTTACTCTGATTAAGTCCTTTTTCCACATACACTTGTGCACTTATCTCCTCACAGGCTTGGCCTTTCACATAGCTCCACCATCCCATTTCAACATTTGATAGAATCATCTCCTTCCACTTTTGTCACTCTCCCTCCCTCCCACCTTTTCCTTTCATCTAGGGCTAGGGGCATCCTTCTACATAGTAGGGGTAGTGCAAGTTTTGATAAATAGAGGTAGGGTCGGCATCAACCCTAGTATAACTGACAAAAACTAGGTTTTTAGGAATCCTCCAAATTAAAGCATCATTAAACCCTAGTATCCTCCATTATTTATGTTCTTCACTTGGAAATTTTTTAGCATCACCTCATTAGGCTATATTTCCCTAAAGAGGTCTCCATCAATCCCACTATCATAGTTGTCCTTAAACTAAGCATTGTTTAGGATAAACTATCAAGTGTGTCCCACATTACCTTTAGCAAAAGGTTGGGCTACACACTTGATCCTATTTTTCTTCCAAAAGTTCACAAGACTAACTTAGGGTTTGATATCACCACCACATTATTAGGCTCACACTTGAGGGAGACACAATCTTCTTCACTTAGTACCATATAATTTAGGCTTCTTAGATATTTCTAAAACATTTTCACACATCCTCCTTTTCATTTTAGGTCATCCCTCCACTCTAGTCATGCCTAAATAAATCATCTTTTCACATACACTTGTCATCATCCTTTTGCATTCCATCCTTAGGAAAATCAACTTTTCATGCCACATGTTTCGGTAAGAATAAATGGAAAGAGAAGGACATGAATCCTAGCCATAGTAGTAGCATAGTTAAGGCTCAACCATACCCCATAGTTTCCATAACACCACTAGATCCACCACCACAAAATCCTAAAGAAATAGGTTCTTCAATAGATATTGAGGCATTCATGAACCAACCTGAACACACAACCATTATTGATGTCATCATAGATAGAAATAGGGAGACCATCATGAAAATTTCTTAAGAGACAATTTTGGAGCCTTTATTTTGGAGGACCACTACCTCCCAACATTACAAATCCTAGACATCCTCTGTTTGGATGGCAACCACTATTTCTTTTCACCAAATAGTGGGTGCCACCCAACACAAGAAGAACCAACAAACCTAAATTTCCCCTCAACCTAGGTCACTACTCCCATTCCACAGAATACTCAAACCATCCTCACCCAACCCTTAGTTCACACCACATCTTGACCAACCACAAGTTTATCATCTACATCTACTTCCACCACCCCTATCCCTTCTTCACAATATACCCCTTCTTCACTAAGTAACAATACATTTTCCCTTCCATCTCAAATCATATCCACCAATCCATTTACTAGTACCATAAACACCCAACCTACATCCCAATACACTATAGGAATGTCTCTATTAGTTTTGAATGCTTCATCTTCCATCCCACCCAATATAATTGTAAATCCATTTATTGCTGGCCAAATTACTTCAGCCTCATTTCTTTTTAAGACCTTGGAGTTTTGGTATGGCACGAGGCCTACCACTAGCATCCCCTTCAACACTGCATCTATGCCCATATGTTAGTCACACTCATTCCATCCTCCTCAAGTATATTCATTTCCACCCATTACCAACTATTTTTCTATGCCACCCTTAGGAAATAGCCAAATCACTACTCTGCTACAATACTTGGTTGTGAACACCCTTCCTTGTATCAATTGCCTAGCACCTGTTAATACTCTATTGCTTTCACAAGCAAGAGCACAACCAACCTATATTGTACAAGGTATACATTCCCAAAGCATGGCCTTGGTATTGCCTACACTACCATCTTTTCAGCCACAGTCATCACACCAGTTGTATGCCCAAGCATCCCCACATAATTATCTAGTAGGGAAATAACCTCAAACATATGCTCCTCAACAAAAATCTTCCTAGTAGATGAAGCAGTATGTCCAAACTACATTCTAATGACCCATAACATTTGTCCCAATAGCAGTGCAACCTCTTTTTCAGGCACCACCATATGATAGTCAAGGTTTCCCATATCATCCCTTAGCATCTGCTGCATATCCTACACCAGGGGCACCTAGACTAGGGACACCCACTACCCCACACGTGAACTCTAAATGGGAAGAGATGAAAAATGCTCTTTAAGCCCTCATGGATGGGATAGATTTAGAAACTTTGAAATTGGAAAATAATTATCCATACCCATTTGACAAAACCATCACAATGACACCTTTACCTAAACATTTTGAGATCACCAAGTTTGATAAATTTAGAGGGAAAAGTGACCCAG